>JAVIWC010002807.1:0-420962 GCA_031894815.1 Creontiades dilutus | reverse complement strand
CTTTATAGCATTGACAAGTCAAATAAAAACTTTTTCAATTCAAACTCATCAAGTTCCACCATTGAAACCAGCATACGTGACCGTGCCCGAACAAGGTAATCTCATGGGCTAAACGTACTTTTTTGAGAAAACAGGTTCATATACGAAGTTGACTAGCCCAATAAACACGATAAAATTTCACTTTGTCATACAATCCTGCTTGCCAAATGGCTTCACTTGCGTATGTTATCATTTCAAGCAATGAAGGTACCAGAACGGAGGAACACCAAGCCGGGTTTCCTCGATCGTTAGCGCTGACCCCCAACGGACGATTCCTTCGGGAAACCCCGGAAGGGGGAAGCGAGCAGGGGTGGTATGTATACGACCAGCCCTTCGGCAGAAGTCAGTCAGTTGGTGGAAGCCCTTCTGGGAGTATTAACAGATCACTTTCTTACTCGTAAACCTAACTTCTCCTACTAGCTAGGCCAGTTGGTACCTTCTTCCCCTTTTCACCTAATATGCAGTAAGGGCGGATCACGCTATCCGGTAACGACTGTACCTCCGAAGTGTTAAGGATCCTCTCCTCATACCGTGTACCGTATGGGCAAGGAGATCTCTCCTTGGTAACGACGGACTATACTTCCTCAAGGTTTAGTCGGGAGGCAGTACGCTGTACTGGTAACACCGACTAAATCACTTCTAATCCTCCTCCGATCTGGAGGGCAGATATTCTCTGGTAACACCGATCGAAGGTACCCTAACACATATATACCAGCAATTACCTGATAAAAAGGGAATGTTCAATAGTTTAAGGGCTGTGTTCCTAAAACTAGTCCTTAACAACTTGAAACGCCGTTTTCTACCCATAAGATACCTTCCACCGGACACTTTTACACTATTCTTAACACGAGTCTGAGGAAGAGGCGACAAAATGGAGAAAAACTTGGATCAAGCAATCATAAAAAGTCAAAATGTAAATTGTTTTCGTAGGAACAACGGTCTCCCATACTAATTCACTTCCAATAAAAACAATAGGCGCCATCATTAGTAGAACACATCTCATAAAGTTTCCAACCCCATCTAACATTTCCGAGTAAAATGGTTTCGTCTTTTTTGTCCCCTCCATCCACGTAACTTACTCTCACGTTTAAAGAAATAAAACTTAACGGCAACTCGAGGGGGATTTGAAATATTTCTTGCGGACCCCGCTCGAGGGGTTTTACGGGGCCGTAAAATACAAATCTTCCGCGGTTTTGAAATTAATGCTATCGCGACAATACAAGCTTTCTGCGTCGAAAGAACTGTCGGAGGAAGACGTCAATTTGAGGAAACATCCGCGAACACGATAGTGAGGAAATCCAATGAAAATCACCAGGTGGCTCACCTACCCAACAATCGAGGGTCACACGCCTCAAAAAGCAATATCTACTGGTGAGATCCCAGTGGTTAATTTTTTCTCTGGGCTCGTTTCTTCCGTGGTGATTTCGCACATTCTCGTCGACAACTTTTTCACAAAAAGCCTCCAAAGGCACAAACAAGTGGGGGTGACGCTGCTTCTACTAATATTTGAAGGAAAAAAAGTTGAAAATTCCAGTCATGTGCCATTTGAACAAAGTTTTTCAGTGATTAGAAACGTTGTGGGGAATAAAACACTAGGCGAACAATATTCGCCCTTGGGTAACAGTTGATTAGCTGGTTCACCGCGAAACTCACAAAAAACTCAGGTAATTAAATCCAAGGGTTCAGATTGAGTCAGGAAGATTTGTTCCTAACTGTTCAAATCCCTCCGGATGGAATCAGTATTTTTAAAAAAGCAACGATTCCATCCGGAAAACAGTATAAATTGACAAAACTATTAAATCCGAAAAATGGTTCATAAATTGTGGATTAGCTCATAAATATTTGCACCTAACGTTAATGTACTACCTTCGTTACGTCTGACGGCTTTTAACAACAAGTTCATAAGAACCATAACGATTTTTTGGACGGTAAACTGGAATTTCTCCATGAAATCGATGTGGAATCGAAAATTTGACGTTTTGAACTGTTTCTAAACCATTCGACACTTCTGACAAAGTTCTCTGGATTTAGTCCATTTCCGTTCGTATTTCCGTGTACCGTTCGATGTTTTGCTCCTCTTATTCCTGGGATTTCTCGTTTTCTGTTCTGGAAGGTTCCCGACTGGTTTTTTCGCCTTCTAACTGGAATTTCTTCACGAAATCGATAGGGAATTGCAAAGTTGACGACACCATTAGAAAGCCGATTAACTTCCAAGTTTTCTAGAAATTGTATGGCTTCCGGCAGGTGTTTTGGAAACGCATTTAACTTAAAGTGTTTTCAAAAACTGAATTTGTGTCCAATTTTCAAAGTTTGGACTGACATTGCTTAGCTTTGATTTTGAATGTCCACCAGGCAAGTAGGAAATTTAACGCTAATTCGTTAATGAGGCCTAAGTTAAAAAACGGGGTTTCGGAGCTAAGACAGTTGAGATTTTAAAGCACGAAGAAAGGAGTTTTCGGGGGGGGGGGGGGGGGAGTTGAAAAATCATATGAGGAGCTCACTTTCAAAAGAGAACCATGTCCATTTTCAAATTTGTCAGGAAATGTGTTTTTTCTCTAATCATTTTATGTTGAAAACGTTTTGGATCTCTAATCTCACTTTTACTGTAGTACATCGACATTTTCATAGTGAACATGTTTCGTTTCGGTGCAAAACTGAGGACATGTTCCGTTTTAGTGCAAAACTTTTTGAAGACATTTTTAAGTTCAGCTTCATACGTTGTTGGATGGAAAGGGACATGTCGACAAAACTTTCAATCCCAAACTTTGAAAACATTGTGCTTTCTCTCATCATATCAGAAACAAGTTTTCCATGTGAGTCCGACGTTTGCGTTTTGGAACGAATCAGTTACCAAGTTGAATCGTTCTATCTTTCTTTTTCGCGTTTTACTGAATGAGGAAGGCAACAGTCATCCATTATTTCACTAACAAACTAATCAAGTAGACAGGTACTGCCAGCCTTTCTGCAAAATAAGAGCGACATTTTCATAGTGAACATAACATTTCACATGGTGCAAAAAATGTACTGAGGACATGTTCGTTTGATAGGAGCAAAACTTTTTGGTGCTGCCGTCTAAGACAATTTTATAGTTCGAGCATTCAAACGCAGAATGTTGGATGGAAGCTTCACGCAAAACTGAAAACATTGTGCGGAGTATCTCCCATAAGGAAAACATTGTGCGGAGTATCTCTCACTCAAATATCAGAAACAATTTCCCATAGAAATCGTCTCGAAATCAGTCCGACGTTTCGCTTGACGCACACTCTTTCTTTTTCGCGAGGCCTGATTGAGGAAGGCAACAGTGTCATCCATTATAGCAAACTAATTAAGTAGACAGGTACTCAGCTTAAAACTGCAAAATAAGAGCGACGGAGCATCACCTAGGACTCAAAAAACGATAACATTAATGATCACATGGAGCACAACAAACAAACGGAGAGCCCCATCATGCTGCCACCTGTGGATTCTATTGAGCATGATCAGGAGACAGGTTCTGTCTGATTGGTGCTGCCGTCTAGTGGACGAATGGGGCAATAGAAATATGTCAAGCATGTCAAACTGCAGAATGGAACCTTTTGATGGCAGCGGTAGATGCTCGTAGATCCAGTAAGGAGAAACATGTTCCCTTTTAAAGCAAGCAAGCAGATAAAAATGTACGAGATGGAAATTATTTCTTTGATGGTAACATTAATTTTTAGGCTGGTTTTAAGCAAGGAAATCTTCTGTTTCGAACACAAACTAATACAACTTTAACAAGTTTAAACCCATATTACGGAATAAAAAATGGAAAAAAGATGAACCCCCGGCTACCTCTATTTACATACTTAAGACGAAATTATTGACAACATGAATAACAACAAGTACGAAAAGCCTGCGAGATAAAACGAGTTCTTCCCAACGAATGGAAAACGATGTTTGTCCGACGAAAACTGAACAACTTTCATTTCTCTAGAAACGGCTTGGTTGGGTGACAACGGTATCCATGTTGTCGTCCCAGATTTCTGTTTTCGCAGTATTAGCTCCTGATCGCTCCTGGCACCCTGGTACGTGTGACACTTCCGCGTTACCCTCCCGCGTCACCCATCCCAGACATTTTTCGGCTTATTAGTCCTACGGCTAAAACACCATTCTGTGTTTAAAAAAATCAGTTCTACGTGGAGTACAAGTAAACTTCCCATATCTTTGGAACGGGTTGAGATGGAAAAGTGCGGTTGGTGACGTTTTGTTCCATTTGCGGTCTAGTTTTACCTTAATAAATTATGAAATGGTCAAATTCTTCGGGAACAACCAAAGTTTACAGTTCGGATAACGACTCGTTTCGTCGGATGGTGACGGGGGAGTGAACACCTCATTTAGCTCGAGGGCGAATATTGTTTCCCCCGGGCCGTGATTGATAAGGACAGGTCACCCGCTAATGAGGGTTTAGCGTCGAGCGGGGCCGGCAGGTTGTTAGCGGAGGGGATCGGAATGCACCCCAAAGGACCCCTTCGGCGGCCTGGCCTTACGGAATGCATCGGACCGGTCTCCTTCGACTCGGATTCGACGGCAACTCACCTTCCCTCTCCTCCGCCGCCCTCAGCCCTTCTACGGCCAAACGGGACGCGGACTTCACGGGTGACGCTGGAGCCGTTGTCATGGAGGGGGGGTTGTTGACATAAGGCGGCCCCGAGGCGAGGAGGGTGGAGGCCCCACGAGAGAAACCTGACGCGATACCATCTTCCCACTTGATTAACTATTGTCCCATAAGCGATATTTCATTGGGTTGGGAACCTCCAACCTTATACGGCCCTTGACCCTTACGAGGCAAGACAAAAAATTACTATTTAAACGATGCAAATTATTATGCAAAGGTTTAATATTTCAAATTAAATATGTAGATAACACAAGACTATAATCGTAGATTTATGACCTTAGATGCGAAGCTGAAGTGGAAAGAACATGTCAAGAAGAAAAAGGTAGCTTCAGAAAGCTTTATTGGCTGTTGGGCCGACATTCACAACTTAGTTTACACACTAAATTTCTGGTATGCCTATCTGGACCTCCGGTATTCAGCTATGGGGATGCACAGCTACAAGTAACATGAAAATGGTTCAAACATTCCAAAATACGGTACTAAGGACTCCTTGGTAAGGAGTATTGTGAGTGCTCCATGGTACATTCGTAATGATGACCTCCACAAGGACCTCAAAATCGGAAGAGTCAGCGATGTCACAAAAAGATACGCAAGGAACTACGAAAAGCGGCTTCTTGAACATATCAACCCAGTAGCCATCCAGCTTCTCGACAACTCCCAAGTACTGGGCTTGGGTCTGATTTGGAACCAAGTCTGTTTGATTGTGGCTAGACGGAAAAAAAAACCTAACAGTTCTCCAAAATATTTGCTTTTACAATGAAAAAAAAAAAAAAAAAACAAGCTTTCTCAACAGTTCTTTAAACAGCAGTTCTCCGAAACATTTATTTTTACATCCGAAGAAAAGTTTTTTGCGGTTTACAGTGTTCTGCGATATAATTGATCTATAAAGAGAAGATACAAATTCTAAAAAAATTGGAAAAAGTAATTTTACATCTTCATATAAACGAAGTCCATTTGATATGGAAAAGGTTTCATTTGGTATGGAAGTGGTTTCATTTGGCTAGAAAATGCCATAAATACTTTTCAAAAGTTTCTTTTGTCAAAAGAGTTTGTTTGTGTGTCTTTTGTCAAATGAGCTTGACTCTCTCCAAATTCCAAACATAATCCCTTACCATCTTCTTATTGTACGTTTTAAAAATACAGATGCATTACAAACACACTAAGGTCTTCGACCAATTACAACAAACAAACAACATAAAGTCTCGTATGGACCTTAACCGCTTTTTTCTTTTATCCCTTAAAACCCACATCTAAGCTTGTAGTTAATGAAATACAATATAAGGTGAGATTGAAATCAGTTCACAAGATTATAACGACGATCTCCGAAAATTATAGAAATTACGGTCCGTCGATAAACTGTTCGACTGAAGCAGAAAACTAGGCAGTTATGAACGGCGATCCCAAGAGTTCAAGGACCAGTTGTTGTACACAATTATATAAAGTAGAAACAATTGTGAGAATCGTAGCTGAAGTGAACAATGGAAATGTCGCCGTCAGTATTAACGGAGTTTGTCGTGAAAATGACGAGAACGAAGACCACCGAGGAGTAAGCGGACGTTCACGTTCACCCGATGCGAAGAGCGGACAACAGCCAATCTGTAAAAATCTGTTTTCAATTTGACGAGAAAATTTTCATTTCCCGGAAGTACTAATAACGCTTCAGCCAGAGTAACTATCCATATAGTGTGTGACAGCTTCTTGTAAAGTATTTATGCCGAATGATTCCAATTGGAAACCGAAATTATAATTTTTGTCAGTTCTTGTGAGAAAATGTTCATTTATATATTTTGCCAGTTTTTTTTTTCTACAATAAGTTCCTATGTGTTCCATATGATCGATGTTAGAAGTTAGTGATCCTTCGTTGACTCCCCCACCCAGCTCGGAACTGTGTTCCCATTGTTCCCAGTTTTAAATATGGACAGTATCAATTAAGTATCTCCTTTTTTTATATCATGAGATGTCCTATATTATGATTTCTTTTAATATATGTATCGAGAATAAATTTAATTTCATTTCATCTCACTATAAGGAAGGTTGTGTGACGGGATTTCCCAAAATTACCGTTTTATACCACTTCCAATCCAAATGCAACATTTTTCATATCTGATGAAACCTTTTCCATATCAAATGAAACCTTTTCCAGATCTAATGAAATATTTTCCAAATCCAATTAAACCTTTTGAGAAAATGAGTGAAATGATGTACCTCGATAGGTAGGTGCTTGGAAAATTGCAGGTAGATGCGATTGAACCTATCGTAGAAAGAAGTTGACAAAATGGATATTCTGTTAATTTTAGGCATAGGATTAACGAAGTAGATCTCACCTCAATAGAATAGGAAACAAGTAGGGAAGTTTGAGAAATTTCTAACTGTTGAATGTGAAAGGGTACCTACCTCATTTCACTCGTTGTCTCAATAGGTTTCATTTGGTCTGGAAAATGATCAATTTTACTTGATCTAATATATAAAATTTTCCATGTCACAATGTTAGTTACCACACTCCTCCGAAACGGCTTCACCGATTTTTACCAAATTTTATATGCGTATTCAGTAGGTCTGAGAATCGGCTACTATCTACTATTTGTATTTTTCACACCCCTAAGTGATAAGGGTTGTTCACCCTTGACATTTTTTAAAATTTTGGACGAAATGTTATGTATTTTTTTAATAATGTTAAAAAATACATACAACCCTAAATCTTTACTTTTTCATCACCAACCTCTATTTTTTATAGCCATTTTAGTAATAAAATTGTTATCATCCCGCTCGATAACTGATCAATTGTAGTGTTTTTAACTGTACTTCGATTAAACTTTCCCTTAGCTTATGGCAAATCCAAAGTTTTCAAACTGTACACAGTAAAATGATATCGTCAGCTACTATAAGTGCAACTCTTTTTGGAAACTGTCGCCAAGAGAAGGAATAGCGATTTGGTACTTCAGACAAAAACACGGTGTTAGTATGGATAGTGGCATAATCCACAAGTCTCGAGAGGTTAATGACTTCATGAATTGGTCCAGCCAATTTCGTTCCGTTTAAGTGGTCGTATTCTTTACTTTTGTTAGGTTCGAATTCTCTCTTCCCCATGAAAAAAATGTTTATTCAAAATCGCACATCAGAAAATCAATATCCACGCCGGTTTCTCATTTTTCAGCAAGAAAAGGTGTCAAAGTGCAAGAAAAATGTCCCATTCAATGTAGCTACCCCCTGAAAATTGAAGGGAAAAGGCAAAAATATCTTTAAAATTTTTAATAATTTAATAGTAAGTTCCTTATAGGCTCAACAACAACTCTTAGATGTAGGTGATGGAAAAGTTGCTACAGATGAAACTGTACAGATCACAGATGTGATGTAATTTTAAGAAATAAGCTACAATAAGTTGAAAATAATATTGTTTGGCGTTTGTTATTCTTATATTTCATAGCGCTCCATGCCCGTTTCACGCTTATACCAAATACTTACACACTTACAATAAGTAAGCTACATTTTGTCTGCACTAGAATTTATCTAGATACTAGAAATAATGAACTTTTTGGTTTATTATTTGATTTATACTCCGCTAAAAAATGAAAATACAACAATTTGATACATTTTTCATAATTTGTTATGGTTTTTTTTAGAGCAATATTCAAAATTGGACCAATTATGCGCGCTTCAAAAGTTTTGTCCTATGAAGTTACCTTGTGTTTTGGAATGCTTGATTTTTTGTAGGAAGAACGAAGTTTTTAGTTCAATCATTACCTGGATTCTATCGAGTTTTACAAACACATCACATAACATGTACATAAGAAATATACAATAATAAATTGTTTTTAAATCCCGGAATCTTTTGAGTACCTACCTAAAAACGGATTTCCATGAAGAACATTTTTTACGTGTTTATTCAAAAACGTTTCGAGTTATTGCCAGGAAAATCCGTGAAAAATATGGCCCAATATTTTAATTTAAACATTTTCCAGCTGAATCAAACATTGCTAATGTGTTCACAATATGTTCATGATAAAAGGTAAAACTCATTCGTCAATTTGGGTGGTAAAATATTGTTTTACAAAAGTATGGTTACGGTTTTGTTAATAAATAGCTTCTGTGAACCGAATGTGAACCTAATTCTAAAACTATATAACAAAACATGATCAATTATCTTAATGTTTGATGGAAGAGAAAAGTACAAGGGAATGAATTCCCTCATATTGTCATGTACTTTTGAATTTCAGCCTTGATGAATCGCTAATAAAAATATTGGGACGTTTTCAATCCAATTCGAAAACTACGAATCAACGATAAAAAAGTATCTACCTAAATGATTTTTGCAATGTCATAATAATTTCGCTTGTTGAAATAAAATCTCACATACGAGCCCGTTCAAAACGATTAGACGACGAGTAAATAACGATAAAAATACGATCGGAGAGTTGGAGTGAGCGATTGTGAGAGAGAAAAAATGTTGGGTGAATAAACATCAAATATTTAACGTTCCAAAGCAAAACAGGCAGATTTCAGGGCGGAGGCTTCGATTGACAGCTCGAGGATTTATTGCACTAGTGTAAATAAACTGAAAGGTAAATAAATAAGTCGATTAATCCGCTTTTTAATCCGCTCCAACTTCCCAATGGCCCTTTTACGTTTTTTTTTCTCCAAAATCCCCTAAATATAGCGATTCGAAGCTCCGGCAATCAGCGAACCCCGTTGGCCCCCGCCCCGACCTGTCGTTTTTCAAGTTCGTAGCTCAATCGAGAGATTTTAAAATCTTGTAATAATATTTTCCCTGGGCCGCGGCGAGATTTGATGATTTGACGGACGTGTTTTTTTTCCTCCCCCCGCCGAATAAAGAGAGAGAAAACAAAATAAAATTTTCCGTTTACCGTCACCGATCGGCTGTTTTCATCGGAGGGTTTCATTGTACCGCGGATGAAGAACTCGGATGTGAATTTCATTCTCAATTTCATTAAAGTTCGTTCTTTTCTTTATAATTATGTTCCCAGTAAGAACAGCTTCTCCGTCTAATATTGTTCATGCTTCAACTATTTCCCAATTTCTACAGACTGTGCCAACGCTTCCGACAAGCTCTCAGGTCGACAATTAGTCGATGTATTACATTCTCGTGGAGCGCGTGGACCGTTTCAGAGATGGATTTTCTCATATCTCGAGCAGAAACAACTTGCAATAGAAGTGGGGGGAGTCATGTCTTCACCTTCCCATAGAGATCAAATTGGCTCCAAGCGGGGTGCCATTTTTTTAATTCTTCATTTGTATAATCTCACGATGTTACAATGGGTGGTTCGTTAGGAATACATACGAAACAGTGACAATACAATACAATGACATATGAAACATTAACTAAATACTGTATATCGCAACAAAAATTAAATGAAAAAATTGGCGGTAGAAGGAGCTATGTAACAACTGCCTACAGGAGCGTTTTGGCTTGTATGACCGATTGCACAAAAATGTAGACTGTCATCGCTTGTTCGTTGGTGTCCAGATTTAGTAAGGATATGATCAAGTCCATTGATAAATATATCTTTGTTAAAATGGGTCATCCTCAGATTCCTAAACATGGGCACTCACAAAAACAGGCGTATCCAAACCACAAGACATACGATTTTCAAAGGCATCGAACGATACTTTTTTACCACGGCTGTAAATTGTACATAATCCCGGGTTAACGTCTTCAGGCGTGGTGTATTAGTGCCTGGCGTGCAGCATCTTTTGTTTGTAGATGACTTGAAAATATTTTGACAAATTGATCCTTCCCGGACCTGCATATAATTGCAACGAGTGATATTGGGCCTCGAGCCCTGGTGCGACTAAAATAGTCTTTCCTGAACCATTTCCAGTGCCCAATTAAATCATTCTGCCACTGTCTTCGAACAGGTAGCCCCTGGGCTGATCCTCTGGGCTCAGATGGAGTTTTGAAGGGTACCCATCAAACGGCGGCTTGAGAACTGGGACAAGACTAACCCCACCACTCAAGCAAACAGGGAAACTCTGTCAGGCCTGCTAACATTTTAGTCCTAGGCTGCACTGGACGGGGGACAGCTCAACTGGCTTAGGCAAAGCACCACCGGCCTGCTCTCTGCCAGAGGTTGGGTTCGTCATGGTACTGAACTCGCTAGTCAGTAGTTACCAGTCCCCCTTCCCGAAAGTGCCTGAGCAGAAGACGAAAGTCAGTTGAGCTGGGGCCCGGCACATTAACACAAAACCTTCCACAAGTCTTCGAGCATAACTATATCTTGCATAGGGTTCCTAGAGTGTCCTTTTTGACTCCTTGTTGCCGTTTTCAAGACATGTCATTCACTCATTAAACGGAGCCCCGAAAGCTCTTCGGTTCATGGAGCGACATACGAGAGATTTCTCAGACATCTTTGCTATTATCTAGTTTTACAAAGCATTCGTTTTCCTGAAGCTTGAGTACGCTTCCGTTACATGGTCTCTCCACCAGTGGG
The DNA here is from genome assembly GCA_031894815.1 of Creontiades dilutus. Lineage (NCBI taxonomy): Eukaryota > Metazoa > Arthropoda > Insecta > Hemiptera > Miridae > Creontiades > Creontiades dilutus. The sequence goes on along the minus strand of JAVIWC010002807.1, from coordinate 409,844 downwards.
TTGGTTACTGACATTGTGCAGAAGAGCCTCAAAATGCTTTATACACTCAGAAATTAGATAATTAACTGCCCCACACTAGTGGAGAATATTCGATTCCTCGTGCTCCGTCCCGATGCGAGCATATTCTTCTTGAATGTAACATTTTGTGCTACAAACGATCTAATGGAACGGCCAAAGGTGATACTTCCTCGCTCAGCACATTGTCGTGTTAGTTACACTATTTCTAATTCATGAACAACTGAACTGATTTAGCTAAATATTGGTGGGGAGGTGGCTTACAATCAGGGAGATGGATGTAGGATGTTTTTTACCGCGTTTCCGTGGGAAGTGACATAAAACGTCGTATAAAAAAACGCAACTGGAAGCAATTTATCAGTAAACAAAAATAGTCTAGCTGTTCATTTGCTGCAAAATCATCATCTGGGGCGAACGCACAATAGCAGATAAACGTGCATTGAAAGCATTAAACTAAGCATTGAAATATCTAAGCAATGACGCGAGAAGTTTTGGAGGCGCGATAATTTTACTACCTGGAGATTTCATAATCTTATAACCTTTAAGGCAGAACAAAGTTCGCTGGGTCAGCTAGTTATATCAGGTAAACATGTTTTTATATTTTATAAGTATTTTTTAATATTTATTGGGCTACATATAAAGTTTGAAATAGTGTTGGAATTATCTATGATAATTAACACTTATTTCTACCCCAAAAACCTAATTTACTATTTCAATAATTTAAACTTGAAAATAGAAATTAATGGTGAATTGGGTATTTTTAATGAATAATAAATCGGATTGGAGTTTATATAGATTTATTAAATCTGATATAGGTCCGATATGAAATCAAGAGAGAATTTGGGTTGTATAAAAGAAACCGCAAATAATGGAAACGGGGCTTATCAGTTATGAGACGGCTAGGGATCAACTGGTCTCACAACGCATCTTGGGGGAGCGCCCGCGGAGGCGGAGCCGACGAAGTATCGGTCCGCGTTCGCGTAGCAGTTCCAGGAACTGTTACAAGTTGAAAAGTTGGTTTACCAGAGAAAATCAAGACCACATCGATTGGGCCAATTATATGCAGGTCAGCCTCGGAATTTGAGAAATTTTCCTTAACATGTCAGCTACTGGCACGTTTATTCTATGCCAGGAAATTTTCCATATTTTCTGTACCGCTACGCTTTTTATGCGATTGTAATCGGGCTCGTCCGCGTTCGGCCTATAAACTAATTTGATTGTAGGTTTCACGACTTATGGACTTGTTTGTTGTCGCAGCGTGAGCCGTGTACTTCTTCTCTAGAATCGGTACCAGGGATAAAGATGTGATTCCTTTGTATGACCACAATCGACCTGATGAGCTCTTCAAAGGGGGCCGAGGTCTTCTGAACCCCCCCCCCCCCCTCATCGCCACCATTCACATCCTCTCTCTCGCTCTCTCCTTCTACCATCTTTATCACCATCTTCCTCATCCAATCAATATCTGGCTTATTAACCTATCGAGCGTTTAATGTTATCGACGGACGCGTGCTCCGAATGCTCTCGACCGACTTTCTTGTCTCCGGAGCTAATGCTTTTATAATAATCGATCCCCCGAGTCAAGAATCCTTTGAAGACGGCACGACTTTCTATCTGGATTCAATGGACAGTTTACTGATTCCCATGTGTTATCGGTGTTGCTTTGTTCGATGGTTGTCCACGTCACGTAGAAGAACTGGTATTTTGCTTGCCGTTGTAGAGCCCAGTTGAAAAGGCTGGTGAATAAGGGTTGATTTCGAAGTAATCTACTAGTTCCGAGGGTTAGTGTTGGACGAGAATCTTAAAAATTGGAGAAAAAGGTTGTACACGTTGTTTTAGCAACGCTGCCACCTGAATATGTTTGCCAATACACAGAGAAAACTGTGATGTAATATAATACAATATCTTTATCGTAGGGAATTATTTTCGACATTACTCTCGAAAGGTAATGTAAGACTGAGATGATCTTCAGAATCTTTTTTGCTATTTTTCGATTTGATGTGGACAACATGTAAACATTGAATATCTTAAATGAGCGGGAGAAGAGTTTAAAATGTAGCTTCCAGGTCAAAGTGAATAAACTGATTTATTTCCGATTTTTTCCGAACCGCAAATGGAATTTTCGCGTAGTCGGGGGGGTGGAGAAAAAATGGAGTCAGTTGAATGAGAATTGGAGAAAAAAAAAAGAAGTTATTTATGCAGGGCTAACCGGGTTATACCAATTAGAGAATGTATTGAGTGAAGGGAAAGGGAGAGGAAAAAAGGGCACAGTTGTAGTCAATCGAAAAAGGTAGAAACCCGGAGGAGTTGAGGGATAGGGGAGAGGGGGGGAGTATTGTTATCGGGAGTTTTTAATTTAGGGGGGCGAAAAAAGGGGGTTGAGAGAGGCTTCTAGGGGATGAAGGCTAAGGGTGGTTTTTTCCTGAGGCACCCCCTCCCCATCCGACCCACCCCCACCGTGCCATCCCTTACAGGCTGAGAATAATTAAGAGGCCAATCAAGTTCAAGTGGAGGGGAGAAGAGTTAATGAATTGATTGCGGTGTTGCTCTCTCTTCTGGTCAAAATAATAACACACCAACATCGAACGCACAGTACAGCTCTTCTGCCCATCGATTCCTAATCGGGATTTTTTAATTCAATTAAATTATTGATATTTACTATTTTCCTAATATATATACCTACATATTCCCAACAATGAATCAACCAAGGAAAAAATAACCCCTCCATGTTTGTTGGTTTATATTTCAACGTACAGAGATTCCACAATCCGCAAGAATGGATGCTGTTTTTCTTGCAATATCTATGGAAACCGAATTTGTAGCATTGATGGTAAGCTTTTTGGTTTTCATCAATCGTCCATTCAAATGTTTCTCGGCATATTGCTGGACCATGTTCCTCCAGCAAGGACCAGGTCCTTCCATGTTCGCCCGGCGTTTATAAGATAATGTACCACAGACTCGGTCTAATGTGTTTACATAAGTGATTTATATAGAAGGGCTATCTAATACAGAAATAACAAACCTCTGAGTAAAGATTTGTAGAGTTTTCTCACTTGATTTTAGTATTTTTCACAACTTGAAACATAAACATTAAATTTTGAGTGGTGTTAAACAGTTTTTTGTCTACCTGTCCGATTGCAAAGGTTCATCATTGGAAAAAGTAATTATTATTACAAGTTTAAATCGGATTCAGAGCTCGTGTCGGGGCAACGGGGTAGTAAAGGTGAGAAGACATAATTGGAAAGCGAGGACGGGAGAGGGTGATAACTGTTGACGCGTCCTTAGCGGCTAATGATAATGATAATGATGTCCGGTGCCCCAATGTGACGCCGGAGTGAAAACAATTTTTCAGGGAGGGAAGCTTTACCTACTGACAGGTTTCGCGGTGCTGTCACGAAAGGCCATTTCGGGGGTAATTGCGTGGATAACGCGAGGCCGTAGCCAGCCGAGGCGGACCAACTCAACTCCGCTCAGCGCCGCCGTAACGAGCCCTCGTCACCGCATCAAGTTCGTTTAGGAAACTAGCGCCCCACAGTGGCCCAGGATCGTCGAAAAGCGCTTAAAACTCAATATTTACCGTATTATGGAAGCTGTAAACCTAAACTTTATCACATTCGCAATTCTAATCAACAGAATTAAAGTAACAAAGAAAAACACACTTTCTTTTTATTATTGGCATCGGAGAAACCATACAGCCATTATTTGTATTACATAGGTATTCAAGGGTATGATATTTCATTTAACTTATTAATTATTTTACATTAAATACTTTACACGCTGCTTTACAGATTTTTTTTTTTATGTCACTTGAGCATTTAATGTCTTCGTATACGTCGATATTACCACTCGCTATTAAACATTTGTCATTGAAAGGCTTATTCACGTTTCTTGCCAGTTGGTGAAAAAGTTTTTGTCTTTCGTTGACACTATTCAGAGCTTCAATATGTTCTATTGTCTCGTTCTCTTCCTAGCAGGACTCTCAGGGTGACTCATTGGGATACATTCTATGTAAGTATGTTCTTGTAAGACCGTGTCGGGAGATTATCAAGTAGAAACGTTTCGGCATGTTTCTACATCGTCAAACCAAGGTCGTGAATTGATCTTTGGAAACATTTCTTCGAACAACGCCTCAAAATCGTAATTATTAAAATGATGTTGGCAACATTCAATCAATTCAAGCTTAAACTGTTTGAATAGATCAGTTATGGGACATGGTGAGAAATCAATGTCCTCGTATCCTCTTTGGGTAGCTCGTTTTGCTTTTGCGTCTGCTATTTCATTGCCCACAATATTGCTGTGTGCTTTGATCCAAGTAAGTCTAAATTGGCAACCTTTTCTTCGAACCCTTCCAACCATTTCAAGAATTTAGGCTTCCAATGGGATGACTGGGGAGAATGGACTTATGTTTTGGAGTTTTCGAATCGCGCTCAGGGAGTCTGTTAATGTGACTAGCCCTTTTTCGTTGGGTTGAGATGTTAGAAAGAATTTCAACCCTTCCAAAATCGCTGTGAGTTCGGCTGAATAGATAGATGATAAATCTTATAACCGAAAACATTTCTTGATTTCGTGTTTAGAGTCATATACTGCACATCCCACTCTTCCATTCATCAGTGAACCTTCTGTGAACATGGTGCAATCGTTCGGGTATTTGAGGGCTAGGACCACCCTCAGAGCCTCCGAGGCACCTGCTGTCTGAGCAGGGACAATGTGAACTGGTATTGCAGACACTAACAAGTCGTATTGTATTTTGTACATAACTGGCACTCGTTGTTGTGCTACGTGAGGTACGAGTGTTACAGTCTTGCACACAATTATTTAATTTACTAAAATAAAAAACGACAAGTAGCGATTTGAAAAAAGGCTCAATAAAATAACACGAGCAGTCGGACGGATATAAGACCTTGGGGCCGCCCAAATTTCGACGTAAGGAAACCCTGTGCAACATATGGAAAATAAAAAAGCACTTCATAACAACATCGGCGTCTTTGAAGTTTTCAAGTTTTCCTTCCTTCCAAGGGGCATGAGTGAGGTGAATCGACATCAACCCATCACGGACGTTCCTCTTCGTACAACAAGCACACCGAACAGATTTCTTAATTTAGCAATCTTATGAATAACTTTCGACTCATTTACTTCAAAGGGAAATTGCATGGTGAGTTAAGATAGATCACCGCACGGAGCAAAAAGGCTGAGTTATAATCATGACTCTCATACATCAACAGGATGCAGTAAAGGTTAGAGCACGAGTGCGATATTCCTCAATTCTTCATAGTGTCAATCTCAGCACAAATTGAATATTTCACGTTAATACTTAACGAGACTCTAAGCTGAAGGGCACCAGCGCAACCTTTGTGGATTCGAAAAGTCCACACGTCCGTGTGATTTGTGGAGGTCGGGATCCTCTCGGAGGAATAAATTACATCTCGGAGCAACGGAAAATCAATTTGAGCGAGAGCCGGTCACGATTATTACGTTTCAAGCCGGCGCAATTAGAAAACGACCTATGAATGGGAGGTCTTAAGTACTTAATAGAAAGGGAGGAATCATGCAGCGATTTCCTCATTTTCGCTGGGAATATGAGAAACTCCGCGAAGTTGCGTTCCAAATCGGCTCTTTCATGAGTAATTCAAAAAAACCAAAACTATTTAATAAGCTGGAAAGGTGTTCGAGCAATCTCATTTTATAATTTAATAGTGAACAAAAAAATTGATGGCGTGTTCCCGGCAAGGGAATATATTACCCCTTGGCGGAAGGGCTAAACTTAATCAAGAGCCTTGATGAAGAAAAAAATCAATTTCGCGTGGAACATATCCATTTCAAGAACTCGTTTAAATGCGAGACAACGCAAAAAAACAAAAAAGAATAAAAAAGGGGAGTTTTAATGGCTCGGTAATAAAGCGGACAAGGAATTATAATTGTTAAAGTCCGGCAATTGGAAAAGTTAATTGCTCCCCCCCGGAACCGATATTAATTATGATATTGTGGTCATGTGAGACAATATCGGTGTTGGAACTAATAGCCCATTTCGGGAATATAAATAACAGATGATATCTGGCCGTGAAGATCGTCGAGCTGTGAAAATAACTAATTATTTCGAGGTTGGGGGATTCATCACGAAGTGAGAGGAGTCGTGAGGTGGACGGCATTGGGCTTGGGATGCAAACTTGTGGAGAGTAACGGCATTGTGACCGCTGCAGGGGAAAGATGGACTCGCGGAAGATGCGTTCCTTCAATGACAGAGAGATCTTGTATAACGCTGCAGTTCAATAGCCGGATAAACGTACTACCAGAACTTGACTGTGGGTGCAGGGTAGTACAGAATTGTGTACATTCGAGATATAAATTAGTACCGTGAATCGAATGAAACCACTCGGGTTGTCGTATAATCATCCATTCGATCACCACTTGAAAAATCGGTCAGTTAGACTGCCGGGCAAAAGAGCCTTAAAGTTCAATGGGAGATCTGAGCCACACCGCGTAGCTGACGACAGCCCAAATAGTTAACATACGTTTATGCTATATATATAAGGGTCATTTCAAAATTTCGGTCACATTTGGGTATCAACTTTTCTAAAAAAAAAATTTTTTTAAGTTGAAACTTGATCAATTTTCTTGTTCCTAATCAATCACTGCGGTTCTCTCGGCATATTACCCAAGTGAGCACACATAATCTTGAACCGTACTGCTGATACGCCATTTTGAAAGAAAAAACTTTTGTTGGGAGTGAGGTATACACTACTATTTTTTTCCCCCTTGAGCCTCCAACCTCCATGGGAACCGACGCTCAAGTCTTTCAATTTAGGTCGGTGCAAATTAGCTTTATTTTAGCTACAGCCAATACTAAGGTTTCCTTGCCAACATTTCACTTGCTACAAGCAGATCTCACTCCCTACAACTTAAGGGGCTATTGGGTGGATATTGTAGGGAGTGAGAGAGTAGGAAGTGAGGTTATAGCCTTTCACCGCCTTTACAGGCCACAAATCAATTGAAACTGGTTGAACCAAAATGCTGTCAACGAACTTCCAATAACTACACTAATTGCCACCAAGCGCGATCAAGTTTCACTTGCCACAGTCAGAATGTTACTGGAGCTGGGAGTGAGAGTTAAAAAAACCCGCACTGCTACCTCCAGGGATGATTTTCCCGGTAGAACTGACTGGGAAGGTGTAGGCTAAATCCAACCACCAGCGTTGGGACCATCTTGAATAAGGGATGTAAACAAAACAGAAGCAACTTCATAAACACCCTTTCCTGCCTGTTGGGGGCTACTTTTCAAAGCATTGTAGGGAGTGAGGAAAAACCGTGTGACACTGAAATAATGAGCTGATAAGGCTACTTGATTTGATCCATTTTTTCCTTAGGCAGGTATCCATTGTAGATGGTATGTTCTTTCATAGTGTAAGTGGATATAACAGCCCCCAATAAATATTTCGCTGAGCAGTAACGATGGAAGTTGTATACCTCTGGTTAGTGACAGCTGTGGGGAGTGAGAAATACGGACTTTGGTATTTTCTCCTGGGTCTTGTAGGCACAACATTTACATACTGTTACATGGAACATATACATCCACATAGGAGACAATTTTGAAACACTTACAAAACTGTATTTAGTAGAGATTTGACGGCAGTACTGATCAGTGACATAATGTGACCGACATTTTGAAATGACCCATAACGCCATCTCCCAAGCTTCAATTCAGTTGAGGCATTCTGGTTTCTTGTATTTTCGTTTCATCTTGTCAAATTTCAATTTCTACGTGTGTTTGCGAATGTACCTAAGAGGTACATCCATTATCTCTGGATGTTGATTCAAGTTCTGATGTTCCAGTGATCCGCGAAGGAGGGATACCTAATATTCTGAGGGGAAAAGTGAACCTTTGGTTAATAATTAGCAACATTTCCCAAGAATTTCAAACAAATTGGTTATCGGTTTATTCTTTCCGTAAATCATCGTTATTAATACAATCATACAATGCACATTATGGGGTCAAACCTGTTCTTGGGGAAATTAACTAAACTATGGGATTCCTATAACTCTGATGATGGAGATTTTGTTTTTAATTTAATTTATTTTACAATCAAGTTAGTTTCAACGACTACTTAGCAACTGATTTCTAGTATCATAGTTGGTTATGTATTCAGCTTTGATCTAATAATTGTTATGTGCCTCCTTATGTTGCGATAAGTCACTTAATACGTCAAGTTTTAGTTTGTACGCTTCTTTCTGCAGGTATTCGAAAAAGGTTGTCAATGTCGAGAAGATGGACGGCCTCTGTGTTGACGTGGCCTCTTCCCCGCTGGGATTGTCAACGGCGAATTTTCTTATTGTGGCAGCGACGCCCTCAATATTCAAACCATTATGAAGATTGTCGTTCCGAATGTACCAAGGTGCATATACGTTATTCCTCGTACAATACAAACTTTGTTCTGCAATGTTTGAACAATCATGATGTTGCTATTTGCAGAGCACCTCCTCATTTGCACACCGAATCCACATGGGTTTTCGTACCAGATCGTACAACTTGACTTATTTGATGTAATCAGCTGACAGTGTAAGCCTATAAACCAGTACATTTGTCGATATTTAATTTCAATCCTTACGCTTCTAGCAAGGAACATGCTTTAGCCTTGGACTAACTAGCCCAAAAATGTCACGCGGGAGGGTAACGCGGAAGTGTCACACGTACTAGCTAAGTCTGGAGACTTGAAAATGCTCCTTCCCACTTCCCAAACGTACTGGTATATGAAGAGGGACAGTAACGGATTGTGGGGCGGCAATACACTGGGGATCGTGGGATTATTAAGGTCAACAACCAGGGCTATGGTAGGGTAGTGTGTGGGGAGGGGGTAATTTTCGATTGTTTTCTTTATAATGCTATTGCGTCATCTCATCATAAAGTGGAGAGTTCTAGGCAAGCAGCATGGGTATGTGCGCTAATATTCGAGAGTATTTACAATGTTTAAACGTTATTTTATCAACTTGATACCCAATTTTACAGGATACGTTGATGATACAGGGATGATTCCGTCCCATTTCTTGGATAATCGTGACATGCAATTTTTATGTACTTGTGCTTGCCATTACAGCTTGCCATCAAGCTCATAACAGCGTCAAGCCAAGGTACTTTGCATGGTTAGAGTAAGGGATAACAAATCCACCTAGAAAAGCCGTATGTAGTTAATTTTTCTATTGATGAAGTCTGTATGAGCTGACTTGTCTCGTTCATTCTAATTATCCACTTCCTAAGCAGATGGGCATCTTGTTAGTTACAGCAAAAGATGATATCGGATGACCACTTGTTAGACTGGAATTGTCAACCACCCGTTATTGCAGATTTAGCAAAACAAATCCAGGGAAACATTCTTCCAACTCAAGTTATAACCCAACCAATATCTCCTTCCATCCCCGCAGGACCCACCGTCCGGACTACAGTTTATCACGTGGAAGAAAAGGGAAGACGTGGGCCGAGTTTTTATTTTCATCTCCTCTTTTTTTATTGTTTAACCTTTTCATGCATACCCACACGACCGTCCTCAAAGGAGAGACACAGGGAGAGGGAGGTGGAGGGAGTGAGACACGTCTGATTAATCATAGAAAATTACTGATGCTATCTCTTTCGACGTAGCTGGGGCTCCAGGGTCTTAACTCAGGAGAGAAGCCAAAGGCCTGCGGAGTCGTCACCGCTTCCCATAAAACTCCGGGGATCCGCTGTGACGGACGTCCCGCGACGAGGCGAGTCTCGAATTTGTTTACTTTCCCAACCGCCTGAACGGGTGAGGTGAAGTCGTAAAACCGTTTGGATCGATTTTATCGTCAACTGTTCACTTAAGCATTGTGCTGGCCTCAAACTGCTATCATAACTTTGCGAAAGAGAAATATTTGTGTGTACTTTTCTGTACAAACGTCTAAAACTGCCTGAACTGCCGAAAATAAGAAGCAACTTCACCGATAAAAAGATTAACTACATACCGGCTTGAATGCTGCCTCCTACATTGGAAAGCCGGGTCAGGGATACATGGAAAGAGAATTATACCTGTTGAGGTGAACCCATGGTAGATGTAAACGGTTGTGCAGTAAACTGATGGAGGCTATATTTCAAATGAACGCGTACATGCTCAATGAACGAGTATGGAAACATATAATTCAATTCGTATTCGTCGATATAGTTAATCAATTAAATAAATACAGGTGTTGAATAAAACCTTAGGGCTCTTCTGCCAAAGTTGAGGTTTCGCGGGTAGCCAACAATATCACAAAATATGCTGCTTTGCCACTACTTAGTTAAGAAAATGAAGTCACTTTGATAACTATGATATGAAGCCAGTCAAGTTAACAAGGGTGTAAGAGCCGGCTAACCAAAAACGGGAAAATTTTGTTGGCTAACCAAAAACGGGAAAATTTTGTTTGAAGGGGAAGTGAAGGAAATTTAGAGTGGGGAATCGCGGAGAGCAGAGAGAGGGGGATAGTAGAAAGATAGTAGATAGTAGAACCAATCAGGGACGGGGTTACAACTACCCCGGGAAACTTCAGGGTGCTAGGGGGGAGACTACTCTTGACTGACCGTCAGCCAGAAAAAAGAGTGGCTTGGGAAAAACCAACGGCACAAAGCAGCTTGAAGAATTTGGAGTCCATTAAAGGCTTTAAATATTTTTACATAGGAACGGGATTATTGAAGAATGAGGTACCAAAAGCGGCGAGTATAGTCACCGTTACCTGATTTCGGATACATCTGAACAATACCACAATTACGAATGCCATACAAGGGGAAACTGATAACATACCACAAAATATGCTGATATGAGATACACATGTACATGAACTATAATAGGCAAGAACAACAAACTCTTGGTAATTTCCTATTCTTATGTCCTCACCCATGTGAACACCCATACCAAAATCTTCATTCGGATAATTCTATGTATGCAACTATACAGATAGTGTTCAGTCTTAGTGAACACACTGCTCACTTGGGGGAATAAGTTATTTTTGGTTATTGGACATTAGGTTTCAGGTGAATGTTTCTTTTCTGAACGAATAAAATGATTTATTTCTCACAGTATTGTTATACATACGCAACGCTAATGTCAAACTTTATCCTTCGGCATCGACTTTGTCTGAAGTACCGAAGACACTTGGAATCAGACTTGAATAATTATGAACATTTATTTGCTACTGTATCTACGTATTATATGTTCCTCAGTCAGAATAAGATAGCTGTGTATTTCGAATTTATCCCAGATTTTGATATCCGATGGGGTGTACCAATGTCAAATTTTGAATTTATTTGCATCTTTTCGTTATTCCCCAGACTGAAGAATAGAACAACAAAAATCTGATTTACATTAAAGAGAGATCAAATTAAAATTGATCAAAACACATCATTCGGGTTGTGCTTTTCAGTGGTTCAATGAATGGTCTTTTGAGAAGAGAAATTGGAAATATTACACCAACTGTGTAATTTGGTTGGTTGTTGGTGGTGTATTCGGCTTTTTCCTTATTAGAATTAAATACAACTAACGTATTTCCCGCCAATTTTAATCAAATCGGTTAAGCCGTTGTCTTGAATCGAATTCTTTTAATCTGAAAAAGATGTGATTGATTGATTCCTGATTGATTTTTTAATGATTTCAGCGTTTCTTACTTGGTAAAAGTCAAGCAAAACACGAGTGTGTAGAAGATGCGTTGTATACTTCCAGAAAAATCGAATGAATTACAACACCGATTTCGACGGTTAGATCACTATCAGTAACATAATAGTAATTTATTGGAGAAAAAGTAATGAATAATTCCATTGTGAAAATTGTATGAGCTGTTGGATATAGCAATTTCGTCTTTTCGGAACTGCGTGTCTATCGTGTATATCCGACATTCGTCGTTTAAAGGCTGGAAGTGAAGAAGATCTCAATTTCTCAAGCTCAGTAGGCGTGTCTGCACAGAAAACTAGTTAAGAATCAGGAACCGATTCGAAATGAACTTCAATGGATTTTTGCGAAAACAATTTTGGAAAGTTTGATCAAATGTTTTGTGGCCGCAGCAATTACGTTACTTCCCCGGCTATTCGTTGAATTGTAGAGAAGCATCACCCTCGTATGTCACTCCTGAAAGTTCTATTAAAACAAATCATCCGACTGGTGAAATCATTTCATGAGCGATATTCGCAACGGGTTGCCCGAAACTTTCTCGATATTTTGCAATCCCTCCAGGGAGAGCCATTCAAGACCATTAGATCCGGAACCTAATCCTGGAAATCTATGGGCGAAATCAGCCGAGATAGAATCAACTCCTCGGTTCACAATGGGATTGCGGTCATTGTCCCCTAAATGACTTGAAGGGGTTCGAATGGATCATCGCAGCGGAGAGGGAGGTGACCTCTTGAATGTTGATGAGGTTTACGCGAGCGGTGATGATGTAAAGACTGGATATTTTCCAGTAAAAAGTGGCAATGACTACATCATCTTTTGTAGACTGTATCTCCGCTCCCCCCTTTCAAAATCCAGTGCAAACAACAGTAATTTGAAGTATGTGGCTGCAGACCACTGTTGGGTACCCATTGGAAACAGTTTAGTTTAAATATTAGAAAAAATGGGCTAACCAATTTTAACATTTTAAAACTTATATTTGTGCCTAGTTGCGCGACAAATCTCAGCAATTTTTAATTTTCTGTCAGACAATCAAGCTTCGCTCTGCAGATTTTATTTCAGTTTTTTTAAAGTTGTTCTTGTTTTGAAACATTTTTCAGATAACTCAAACTTATCCATGGAAGGGAGTGAATGAGTCTTTATATCTCCAGCAATTCCATATGGTTTTTTTTCTGATACCAATTTCATGCTAAACTTAAACCTCTGAAATTTTTAATTTTCGGTGAAGAAGGAGGCTAGAGGGATAATGGCCGATCAATTCAAGAACTCCTCATAACTATCACAACTCTCGGTCAATTTGAGAGCATTTTTTGTTTGATTAAGAATTTGTTCTAGTTTTTTTAGATTAGATTTTAGAGTTTTTTAAAATTATTTTATAAGTGTTTCTAAATCTAATATATAAAATTTCCATGTCACAATGTTAGTTACCGTACTCCTTCGAAACGGCTTTACCGATTTTTACCAAATTCTAGTTTCTAGGTAAATTCTAGTGTAGACCAAAAATAACTTACTTATTACAAGAGTGTAAGTATGTGGCATATGCGTGAAACAGGCAATGAACGATAAGGGAATATAAAAAATAACAAACGCCAAACAATATTATTTTTAAGTTATTATCAAGTTATTTCTTAAAATTACATATCATATCTGTGATCTGTACAGTTCCATCTGTAGCAACTTTTCCATCACTGATATCAAGAGTTGTTGTTGAGCCCATTTTATCAGAAAGTTACTACGAAATTATGAAAAATTATAGCGATATTTTTGCCGTTTCCCCTCAATTTTCAGGGGGGGAGCTACATTGAAGGGGACGTTTATTTTTGCACTGAGAAACCTTTTCTTGCTGAAAAATGAGAAACCGGCGTGGATATTTATTTTCTGACGTCCAATATTTGTATTGAAATTTCGTGGAGAAGAGAGAATGCGAACATAACAAAAGTAAATTTGATTCTCGAATAAATAGCTCGCCAGCGCGGCTCTAAGGGAATAGTTTCTTTATTCTTGAAACTTGTTCATTTTGTGTATATTTACTTATTTGAGAAATATAATTTTGTTCATTTCATTTCATCCTTCAAACCTCACGAGTTATCACTCATTATTCAAAAAATAATAAACCCATATGTAGGAAATGGCACCGTTTTCTTTCTGAAAAAGAAGAAAAACACCAAAACTCGCTTAAACGTTGTCGAAAATTGTGCCGACTGGAAGACAAATATCATTGTTGCGGTCCGTTAACTTCCAAGTCCCGGTTTCCCTTGCGAAGGTTTATTCTAACAATATTCCTGGGCCCTCGAACAATCAAATTCCCCTTCGCAACGGTCGCTAAGTACGAACACATACGAGTACACGCGTATTTGGTTAGCTCCAGTGTTGTGTCAGCCCAAACAGGAACGACAGGGGGGGGGGGGGTCTTAACGTATGACCTCAGGCATTAAGTCAATGTTTAAATACGGGCTGTTCCATAAGGGAGGAAACAGGAGAGAACGAGTATTTGTCTGACGTATTAGCGGTTTGAAGGTGAATGTTGTGTGACGGGTGGGAGATGGGCTGGGTGGGTTTCACGGGATGGGCCCCCATCGCCGAACGCCCGGCTAGCGGTCAGTTCTCGATGAACTGGGTCTTCCCCTTTCTCAGCCTGTCCGGTAAACGGAGGGAAACAATGAGAAGTCTAATTATGTTTGCTGGCCATCCCATATCTCTCGACCGGCTCCTGGCTCTCGCTAAAGACTTCTATACCGTCCGCTTCAACGTAAACCCCGCTCTACAACGATCGCTCTTCCGAATTCAACTGCCCAGTCAATCAAAAGTCAAAAGTAACCATTTCCTCCCCATAAACACGAGAATAGAACATGAGCAACTCAAATTATTGCGTTCCATATGTGTGTACTGGATCTGTACTGCAGCCAAATGTTGCATTCTACATTATAGGGATGTCAATGTCGGCAAAGAATATCAATATATCGAATATCGATATTTTTGAAAAGTATCGTTTTATTAATTCCATATATCGTAGGAAAATATCGATGGAGAAAATTGTCGATGGAGAAAAGACTGATTATTTACGATACAGGGTGCCCAATGTATAGACAGGACTGCAACAAACCTCAAAGGCAAGCATAAATCTTTCCACGATTCCCAACTTCAACCCTCATTGCTATGAAAAGATAGATTGGCTCTGCTGATATGAGGTAGGTAATAAAATTTCCAGCTTCCCGAGGGACGAGTCCTCTTAGCTGCAATAATAGGAATGAAGCTTGGGTTGAAGATGTAATTGAGCTCTCACCACCACAGCGATTCTTGCGGGGTAAAGTAAGTAAATTAAAGTAAAGTAAACGAGGAATTTAACCTTGGATTTTCATCCGACTACACGGAGGTGTAGCGGAAGTCGCCAGCCGTCCTCTAGAGTGGATCGGAGCTGGGTCTGACGATTTCACTCGTGGCTTCCCATTGCCTCACGCCCCTGGGTTGGGAGCGATTGGGATTCACGTGATATCGAGATCAGAGGGAGTCTAAAAACAGGACAGGTATACAACACGTGATAGGATTTTGGCAATTATCATTGGTGCCTGCCGGATTCGAACCGGGCAAATCAGTACTCCCACTGAAAGTAAACAGCCAAAGGACAACCTGTCCCCCCGATTCTTGCTGGGTGTATATGAATTTCAACTGTTCGGCAATAATATCAAAATTTTCACTTTTTTAAATGTGTTTAGGTACTTTTTAGTGAACTTCTTTTAAAGGCAGGATTGAGTTGTTTGTTTTACGATCTGAAGCCGACTTAGCGGCCAATATTGATTTCCTTTGCAAATTGGTAGTTGAAATTTGTATTTGGGCGAGGAAAGCTCATTTTTGTCTCTTGATCCCTTCGTGGTTATCCGTTACGGTCTCTGTGCACCCCCTGGGTACCAGGACGAGAGCCGCCCCCGTTAGGTACAATAGCGAGGATATCAGATGCTGGAGAATCTACTTGTTCCACCACTACTCGATCAGTCACATAGAAATCCAAATTCTGTGATAATGGGAAATGAATCCTACCGACCTAATGGATCATTTTCCGATGAATTAGGAGTAAGACCATGGGGCTACATCTAATGATTTGTTGAAACTTCTTTTAACCCAAGCTTATTCGTGTGGTGCGACAATCTTCGAAAATATCGCCCTCCACTTTCACTAAGGATGAGTGGAGGGCGTGACAGCAAATCGACAATCTTTTTTGTTCAATTAAGATTTTGGTATAATATTTTAAAATATTTCAAAACATTCAATTTTCTTTAAGGGAGGGGTTGAATAGAGACTCTTCATTCAATGTCTCTTGTATTGGAGACAAATCGTTATCTCTCCACTATTTTCTTCGTATAGTAAAGTAGCGAAATGTTGAATAGCACATCTGGCTTCTTGAGCGACAAAATAGTAACGATGTTCCTCGATTGACTCGGTCGCAGAATTCCGAGGTTAGTCGGAGAAAGATGAAAATCCGGGTAACCACCGGTTGACCGCCGTCGCGGGGAGCTCACAGACGGGACCGTAACGAAGGTAGGATTGGGGGGTTAAAACCCAATCACGTAGTTGTTGATAATATAAAGGGTTGTGATTGGTGGAATTAGACGGACACAAGACTGTGGACAATGGATCGTTACCAGAGGACCTCCCTTCGCCACCGGAGGAAGGAAGAACGAGCGTCGGGAGGAGGGACGCTCCCCATTACAGCCCCTATTCACCTGACAATTCTTCATTTGCCTATTTCATTTGTCATTTGCCGTCTATTGTCGAGGGGTCCAGGGGGTGTGAAGGGTCCTCCCGACCCCTCCCCGTCGCCGCCAATCACACCGCGTCCCCAGCGACCCAGCTGCGCTTATTCCTCGTTCGCAGCCCCTTTTCATCCCTTCGACTTCCTCGTTCCTCATCTTCCACAACCCAAGTTGACCGATAAACGGTCGATGGAAGTAGTTTGAACTACATTCACCTTTGACCAAAAACTAAACTAAATATCGCAACAGCTTAGACGACCGTATCAACAAATGCATAAGCATACGTTCACATGCTACAAGAAGAGTACGGACACGTCACAAATCAAATAAATATCTCTCATATTTCATGACAATTTCAACTTTGATTAAAAATGCCATTAAAGGACATATTGGCACTGTATGTGAAAAACTGCGTCATTAGAATTCTTGTGGGGGGGGGGGGGGTTAAAAAACAGCTTTTGTATAAGTACGCAATCACGAGGGACATTATATGTCTTCACACACACCACGTACTTCGTACCACCTCTGGGTACTTGATTGAATTCGCGATCGTGTTGACTCATTGTTCCGATACCCGTGGGTACTTTATTGAATTCGAGCCAGGCTACATCACCTACCCCAGTAGCGTTGTTGCTACACTTGTGTTGCCGGGATAATAGTAAATTAAGAAATCGAAAGTTGTAATGGTTCCATCGTTTGGTCACTGAGGCTTCCAAGCAACGAATGGTAAACTTTAAAGACATAATCATCACCACCCACAGGACTGTCCCAGTTAGTAAACAATGTGGTTCCATCGGGTGGTCACTGAGGTTCCGAATGTCCAGGGGTTAACGTAACGAAATCAAGTAAATCAACAGCTTTCAAATGATTGGTGAACGAGTTTTGTACGATCACAAATGTCGAAGATAATGATCCGTAGCAACGAGTCGGTTGTAAGCGAAAACCATCAGAAATATTTTCGTGACGCTGGCCACGTTACATTTTCGAGTATATGTAGCAAAGTAAAGACATAAAATGTCAAAACTCTTCAGATTAGACAAACTGCGGCAACCAAGATGATTTTAAGTAAGCACATTTTGGGAAATACCTATATTTTTTAGAATCAGGCCAATTTTAAATTCCAGTAGATGGTTGAATCTCTTCACTAGCCTCCAAATTCCTCTGTTTAAATTAAGCAACAGAAATTCATGGCCTATGCGATTATTATTTGGTACTTATTGATTCCGGCTGAAGCCTCTCGATTCCTTAGGAAAAATGGGGCTTTCCAAGACCAGCCACCGAACATACCACTTCCAGAACTTCCCAGAAGTAATAATTAGGAAAAAGACAAATTCTGAAGCCCAATAGGTACCTCGCTCCTTAGAATCAACACAGAAGGTGAGTTGTTTCACCAGATTAAAGCAATCATTTCCAATGAAAACAATATTTCGGAGGGCAACTCGTTTCTAAAAAAAAAAAGGATAACATTTTAAGAAATCGCCTGTTGTTAAGGGATGAGCAGTGATAATTGAAGTAGGTACCTGATAGTGAGATCGTACTTGTATCTTAAAAGTAGTTCCAGCTTACCTAAAACAGAAAAAATGCAATACATAATTAATATGATGAATTATGGAAGTTTAAAAATCCGCTATACACGGTGTCTACAAAACAGGTCTCATTCCTCCAAAGGATCGATTCTACAACTAATTTGCCACAAAAAATGCCTCTTAAAGTTTTTTTGAACGCTTGTATTCAGAGTTATTTACGATTTAAGATTGTTTTCGTGTTATCGACCTTACTTCATTAAAACGTAGTATTAGTAGCGTAGTAAGCATGGTAGTTGACAGATCAGAGTTCATCATCATTTTTTGAAAATCAGCGTAGGGCTAGTTGGCATAGGCAATAGACCTTACCTGTAAGGTCAGTTGGCACAACTTTGAGGACTACGCCAACTAGCCCCATACCATATTGTGATATTTTCTAGTAGTAACAATCGAATTTAGACACCAAGTCCACTATTTTGCTAGTTGTAATGCAGAAATCTTGTAGAAGTCACCTGGAGGTGGCCATAGAATATGTGATTAGGTACCAAAGTTCCCTCGTTTCCAGAGTAATCTTACGCCGGAGTTACGGCCGTCATAGTGACGTAAGGTCGAAAATAGGGATGGCCACCGAAAAATAAAATGTTTCGATAAATGTTTCCGATGTTTGATAGTATCGACGTTAAAACATCTATGCCGATATATATCGTAGGTTAATCATCGATAGTAGGCACTACCGATAGTATGGACCATAAAATATCGATAGTTTTAGAAAAATATTGGAAAAAAAGTTGAATACAATTTATTTATTTAATGCACTCAGTAGACCAGTTTCCACAATTGAGTTTTCAGTAGTTCAAATTTGATTTAGAAAGAAAAGTTAATACTTATAAATGAATTAGAAATATAAGCTTTTTCTGATTTAAGATAAAATATGTTTAAATTGAAACTATGTTCATTTTAATGTATTATTATTTTTAATGTTGTTTTAACAATAGTTTTGCAACAAATTATATTGTTTGATAAGCTACAACAACCGCAATATTCTAATTTTCCTATGGAACCTCCAAACCATTGCTCTTCTTCTTCAATTTTTATTGTCTCTTGGCCTCAGCCAAAGCCACTACTTGATATCCTATGGATATTAACCATGGATAGATGTCGATATTCCAGCCAGGCGATCTCATTTTTGTAGGCATAATATTTTTCAAACTCGTGTGATGTGAAAAAAATGGAACTTACGATCGATATTGTTTTATGAGATGAATGACTATCAGATGAAGCCGATATATCGGTTACAAAAAAAAATATCGGCTGAAATATCGGAAAAAATATTGGTCACTAACTATCGATATCCGATACTATTGGCCCCTATTGCATCATATATCGGAGGAAAATATCGATATTTTGATACTATCGACTATCGATGGCCATCCCTAGTTTGGAGTATTGTTTTCAGCCGTCTCCAATCACGGACGAATTTGGTACTACATTCAGGGCTACCTCGTTTTTTTCGCCATTTCCCTAGTAATGGTGAAAAGAGAAAATTTCACTTGGGAATGGTTGAATTTGAGTTGGAAAATGTTGGCATTTGACTTGGCAATAGGTGAGTCGATTTCTGATTAGGTACTTAGACACAGTGATCAGCTGAAGAGCCCTTGGGGCAAATTTCGTTTGCAATCGATCTACTGCGGCGAAATATAAATTGGACAGTGACATTACTTCATTCTAAAAGTTGCTAGATGATTTGTAATTTAAATCATGCAAAAAAATGCAGAAACGGACTTACGCTCAATTGGAAAATGGATGAACTCTAACACGTCAACTATAAACGCATCAAAATCGCACTTCATGAACATCAGCAGAAAGCACGACAATACTCGTAGAACCTATCAACAGGAAGAATTGACCATACACACTTGTACTAGAACACCATGCAGTTGTCCAACGATTAAGAAGGTGGATCACCTAGTTTATCTCGGAGTGACTTTTGACTGCAGAATGAAATGGGATATTCATGTTAATTCACTTTGTCAAAAATTAAGGAAATGTTCCTACGTACTATTTAGCATCAAGTTTTTATCAGTTAGTATACTACACAATATCTACCAAGCACTGTTTGAATCAATATTGCAATACGCAATAGTTATATGGGGAAGGACATATAAATACCTTATGGATAAAGTTTTTCAAATTCAGAAAATGACTCTTAAAGTAATTTTTAATAAAACTAAACGTCACCAGACTAAGCAACTATTCCAGGACCTTAACTTGGGTTCTGTTTATCTTCTGTATACCAAGAATTTAATTAAATTCATCAAAAAACAAAAGCGTGAATTTTTAACTGAAATCAGGACCAGAAAAAAATAGATCATATCGACTCAAGCTTCCGAAAGTTAAAAATACATTTTCACAAATGACTACAAGGTACAAAGGAATGCAACTGATTAATAGGCATTTCGAAAGGATTATCGATTTATTTAAAATTAACAACGAGAAATTATGGCAAAAAAAAATTAGATTCATTTATGCAGGAAATCAAAAATGAATATCTTTTATCAGCAAGTTATTAGTCACCTACCAGGTTTTATTCTGTACCAAATGACTTATATATAAGTAAATATCCGGAAATAATTTAAATTATTAAAGCATTATGAGAAAGCCTTTCTTCCTTACCAATGGTTATAAAAGAAAGAGAAAAAATAAGTAATAACCATAATAATAATAATAAAAATGAAAAATTACAAACTATTGTACAGAAGAGTATAAACATGGAAATTAACATTATATCAGTTAGGTAAAAGTAATTAATAGGTTAAATAAATAAGACCAAATATTAAATAAATTGTATGATTAAAATAAATAATTAATTTAAACCATATATCAAATATATTATCTTTATCGGACCAAGATCAACTCCGTGCTGGGTCTCAGTCTAAACTTTCCAGCACGGTCATCTTATAAAATATTATTATCATGCTTATTATTATGATTTAATATTTCAAACGTTTAAGTTACTTCCAAGAAGCATTATTGTTCATTTTATTTTTGAAACCTCGAATGTATTGTACCGAATCGATGACAATAAATCTTATCTATCTATCTATCTAATCAGCTGTAACAATAAATAAATGGAAAAAAATGAATAAATCGAACTCTTCCAATGGCACCCAGAATGCACAAGGCAAGATATTGAGGGGAGGAGAACACTGATTTTTATATAATGGAGAAACCAGAAACCTCTGTGTAATAGTTTGCCGCGTTTTGTTATTTAAACGTACAGTGAATCATGAAAAATCCGAAAGAGAGAGGTTGTCACCCGAATCACAAAGGGCCAGAAAATATTCAAAGAGCATTTAGTTGGAAATCCGCCATAGTAAACCCCTTCATTTCATTACTTTGATACGGGTAATTACGCAATTACTATTTACACCGATCGGGTATTAAAAGGGAAAACGGATGGTGGGGGGGTTGGGGGTGTACAACATCGGCTTTAAATAATTCGCATTAACCGGTTTTGGCGCATTTCGCGGTTTAATACCGCGGGGAGGGATTCAAACATTAAAACTCGGGAAGGGAAAATTATTATCGATATTTTGCGCCGTGTTAAACATTAAATTCGAGAGACTCAGAGAGATGATAACGTGGAGGAGGCGAGGGGTTGAAGGGATAGGGGGGATAAATTAGCGGTAATGCCAGTTCCACCACTTCCCCCTTCCTTCTCCTTTTTACCGACGTTAATAATTCAAAACGAGTTATTAAAGGTTTGTCCGTTAAAAGCGCCAAGAGAGGGGGAAAATGGGGAGCGGAAAACTCGATAATGAAACGTCCCGTCGGATTGCCAGCTCTTGGTCTGATATTAACGCGCAAACATACCGGAATTAATTCATTTTAATAAACTCCTACCCCCTCCCCGGGCCGTTGTATTGTACTTATTAGTGTTGGGCTTTATGCGAGGAGCCAGAGTTAATTTCGCGACTGTAATTAATATTATGGCCCGGAAGGCATATCCGCGCCCGAACGGGTTTAGAGGATCAAAAACCCAGTGCGGTTTCAGTTTGAGGCGAATTTGAGGGTGTGGGGCTCACCGTCGATGCCAATTAAACATTGCAACAGGTTACAGAGATGTTATTAGATAATTGAATGCCGTGCGGAATCAATCTCAGCTGATTTTGCGACTCAATTCGGATCTTACTAAGATCACTCAATCGTGGACTGATCAACAATTCTTTAACCCTAGAAGGATGGCGAGTGTAAAAATTAAGTAAGTTTTCACTGATCACGCCTGGACACCCTAGGAGTCAACCGTGTGTGTCAATATTACTCAACGCTAGCGTTCCACGTTATTTTCATGAGTAATTTTTACCCAGCAATAGCCTTACATGCCTTATAACAAGTTGTACATTGCTGATATTAACGCTTACGTCATTTTCGTACATAATTTTCATAAAAAACAGAAGGAGAGAATAACCTCTCGAACATCTTCAAGCAAAGAAAAAAAAACAGCAAAAGAACATGCTCGAACCAAGCCATCAACTTTGCGAGAACTGGTGGAAAGCACGTATCGAAATGAAGCTAATAATTATTAGCAAAGATTTGAGAGAGATGATATTATCCAATCTAGGATCGGTGGTCCCTCCCCCACTCCATCAAGAATCTCAAAATAGTCAAGCAAAATGACGTCGCACTTACTGTTCCTTGAGTCCTACTTCCAAACACTGCTACACGACAACTTATTGCCAGAAATTTAGACTATCTGCGTGTGGGGACCATTAGGTAAAATCTGCCCGAACTGTGATCTCCCGCCTACTTTGAGTTTTTAAAGAATTTCCTCCATATTCCTCAACTATGGCTGACAAAAATCACTTTCACGGGAAAAACACCACGCTGTTGAATGCTCCTTAAAAGATGCTGTTTGCTTCAAGTCAATTATTTTGTTACTTTCATCATGTAAGTACCTAGTTTCTTTGGAAAGTTGTTTAAATTAAGCTTTTTGCTTCACGTCAGACCTATAATGTTATTTCAAACTTGGTATGATATGATAAAAACTCAATTGATTCAAGTTTTTCAAGGATTTTGTGGGTAATTTTGACTGAATCTATTTATAAAACGACAATTTGCAAAACGAATGTGATAGTATTTTACCCTTTCAGAATCCATTTTATGTTGGAGAGAATGAGAAAAGTCCAGAAATAGTTTTTTTTTTTTTTTTTTTGTGATTGAGTTAACTTCATTCAACGATTGCCTTAAGCGAACTTAAAATCACGCTGTCCTTCTAGGGTTAAGTTAGCTTTGGTCCAAACGTACTGCACCAAAATTTGAAAAATCTGACATCACAAATTCTATACCAATCCGCGATGTGCCAGTGATTTAGACATCTTGATCAATCATAGCTAAGGGATTATTTTTCAGGATTGTACTATTAAAAAATCGAAATCTCAAACACATTTGACGAAAAGGGGGCTTTTTTCGTTTGAATCAGATACAAATTGGTGTTGCTCATCGATCATCCGTTCATTCAGTATTTCATAAAATCGAGAGGGTTGTCTTTAACGCGACGTCTGAGCGAGAACATGTTGCCGGCGACAGAACTCAGAACACGGTAGATACTGTGAATACCAATCATAATGCCCTGCCTGCTATCCAGTTGAGGATAATAAGCAGGAGCTTAAAATTGAAAAATATTCTATTTCCATAAAAAATATTCAAGTACTTGTAGACTGGTTTCGGTTTTTACTCCTCAGTCAGCACACTGCAGTAATGTTTAAGATGGATTTCCCATTATATCGCCGCATCTCCCTGAGGTACGTTGCAAGCGGAACGATTTGTTTGCCCGTATTTTGATTTTATCTTGTTGAATTTTGCAGTTGCTACGAGTTTTCAAGTGTGTCTTTGAGTGTACTAGAAACCATTGTCTCAAGCTGTAGTGGTCGGTTCTGGTAGTCCGGAGACCCGTTTGTAGGATCCGTGTAGTACAGAAATGTTAACCCTGTGCTCAACAATTTGCAAGTAAGAAGAAATTGCTGGGATATTGAAAATATCAAGGAGAGTAGTGCTTTCTCTAAACTAGATTTATCCAACAGACAGCTTCTGACTTCCTATAGCATCCGAGATGAGATGTCCGCCGCATCTTCCATCATCCTTCCACACGCTCTGTCACAAGGCGGATTTAACGGCTCTTTTCTCACGAGGATATACCAACTGCCTGCCTACCCACATAATCCATCGACTGCAGAACTGGGTTTGAGCCACGCATAATAATTAATGCGCCGCGTAAAGGGACCCAACTGGTGTGAAAGGTTTGACAAGTCGTAATGAGTCCGTCATTCGATGCGAGATCTCCTAATTGATCAGCGTGAAAAACCGGTTCAGGTAACTTGAAACTATTGCGCCTGTCACGCGTTCCACTCGGCTTCGTTCCAGTATCGACAGCGAAACACTTCTAATTCCACTTAAGAGTCGAATAACTTGGTTCTTCTTAAGGGTACAATTCATTTGTCGTTTTATTCGCTTGTAAGAGGTTGGGCACAGACGTGAAACTCTGCAAATGATTCGACAAAGACTTGATATTTCTGTATTGGGTAGCCTTCCTACGCGGGTCAGTGGATTGCAGATAATCACATCAAATAGATACGAGCACATCCTCGGTATATGGATGATTTTGGTTGATAATTTTCAGTTTCAGACCCTGTGATCGGCCAAGAAAAAAAGTTAACCCCATAATAACTAATTAACGAATAAACTGTTACTTTACATTTCGATAATAAAAATTCTGCAATTTATTGCACAACGGTTCATCATTTCTATATTGTAATGACCCTTCGACGTAAATTACTGATGTAGATTAGCATTAGATCAGCACTGTGTGTATCAGTACTGGACGTAGTGAGGTACATCATCTAAACTCCATGTCTTCTAATTGCAATTAAGATACAGTAAAACGAAACTGATTTATATTTCGGCACGGTAGATCGAAAAAGTTCAACTTGAGAAAATGTTGCTTGGTGGAGCCGTCAATAGTCTAATCCGCACTTTTTCTGAGAATGTCATAAAAGCCAGATGAACACTGTAGGAATTAGACTTGTACAAGAATCTGCGGACATACGGATAGGAATACTTACAGACAAGCAACGAAAGTTGATAAGAATGGTCTAAAACGCAAATATCCAGTGGAAACTGAATTTGGAGAGAAAAAAATTGTCATCTCCCGAAAATTGACACATAGTCCAGTTCCCTGAGGAAATAAATCGCCGTCATATCGAAAATATTGTCCTACTCATTCTAGAAGAGGATTAAATTCTGCATGGGTTGGGAAATTTTGTCCCAGCTTGAGAAAAAGGTAGAATTTTGGGTTGCAATTGTACTTATACCACTGAACTAAATTTTAGGTTGAAGGAGCCCATTCAATGAAGAATTTAATTCTCTTCCAGAACGAATAGGACAATTTTTCGATATGTTGCGTATTTTCTGAGTTATTATTTCTGCATGAATCACCCAGATAAGAGGAAGAAATTTTGGTTGCGAACTTCAGATTCGTGTTCAGTATCTTCGTAAACATAAAAATCGAGTGGGGAAATTACTTCAATAAAACTTTCCACCTCAAAACCATTGGGGACTGGACTAACAAAGCTTTCGCTACTTACAGTTGGAATCAGAGGCAAAACGTTCCCTCAGAACCTCAAGCAATGTTTTTGAAAAATATCACTAGAATGTAGCCAAAGTGGAGTCATACCGTACGTCAAAAGATAGGTGACAAATTAGTTTGATGAGTCTGAAGATTCACATAAGTGTCAATGTTTTTTCTTTTTCAATCCTACATGCGTCGCGTTCATTTGACGTCTTGCTGCTCAGTATTTTTCACATGCAGATTCCTCGGGTGTTGATCCGCCAACCTCATCCAAATTGCAGAGAGGAAATGTCGGCGAGTCGGATACCCCAGTTCTTTGCAAATGTTCTTGGAGGTACTCGTAGCAGGTGGCCAATCTGAACTGGGCCACCGACATTCGCCGTGGGAGAACAGAGGGAATGTGTCCCTCCTCAGCTACGAGAACCTTCCAGTCCGTCCCAGCGCCACCTTCTTCCATGGCCTCCTTGCTGCGGCGTTTTATAACAGCTACTACAAGGTGGATCCGGCTGTACTTTTCTGGTACCTTCTTTTGTCAACAGGTCTGCTTTTTCATTTTCCCCCGACCCCACAGTGACTGGGTATCCACTGGAGGTGACAGTCCCCGTCATACTCCCGAACCGACTGCAGAAACCCGAGGGTGTCAGCAATCGCCTGCGATCCGGCCGAGGCCCGGACAGTACCAAGTGCAAGTATGGTAGCCTGGCAATCCACAAAAATCACAACCTTCGCCTGCCCACCTCCTGCAAAGCAAGCCGAATAGCCGCCACCTCTCCATCAAAGTTTGTAGCATTCAACCCCACAGGCTCGCTAATATCAAAAAGTGCTGAGTGCACTTCCTTCCTTCACAGCCCCATCGGCTGACCTTACAGTATATATGTGGTACCAATCTCTGGGGGGCATCGCTCGTGTATGGTCTGAAAAATCATTATTTTTCACATAAATGCTGTTGATGAGTGCCTACTCGTGAAAGGAGTAATTGGTATCTATTTTGAATAGAATTGTTTAATAATTTCATCCGACGGAAAAGTGAATGAGAAAGTTGGAAGGGGCAGTGGATCGATGTGCTCCACATTCGATACATTCCACGGCCGCTAATGAAATACTTGAAGGGTGATGTGAGGACGGGAGGGTGGTGGGAATAGGGGTTGGAGGTTACTACCCTGGAGAGCTGAGGGTATTTCAGGTGGGTCCTTTCCGATTGTGTTTGTATTACCCTGCGTTTATACAAATATCTCAAGTTCCGTCGAGAGAGATACGAGGATCAACATCGTGCGCGGGGGCGGCGGAAATGTTTGGGATTCCACCGCCGTCATACGCCAACGTTCAGGGATTCGTGGAAATAGGGGGGGAGTTGACTATGTGGAGGGGAAGTGGTCGGAGGGGAGGTAAAGGGCTCTAGTTCATGGTGAAACCGTTCACGAGATACCCCCCCTTCCCTATCGTCCCTTTCGGATTCGGACTGGTTTTGATGTGACCGCGTCAAAGCGGATACCGGAACCCCGGAGGTTACCTTCGAATGCCGAGGTTTAAATGGCGAAGGAGAGGGGGTAGGGCGATTTTCATGTTTGAAATGATTCAGGAGGTCGCGAAAGGGTTAAACCATCGTGCGCCTCGCTGGAAGGGTTTGCTCGGATGCCTAAATATCTCTCTCCCTTCTCACTCGTCCCTAAAGCTAACAGATTTAGTCGTATTAAATTAATCAAACGTACAACTCAACCAGTTGTAAATATTCGCCGTCTTCGCTAATGATCTTTCTACTGAACATAATCGTCGAAAAAACATGTGGGGTGAATTGATTGAAAACTTCAATGAATTTACTCACAATTTACCAACATGCTACATGTCGTCGTGACACGTTTTCGCCTTGGAAACGGATGATCGTCCCAAGTTCCATGATTTTGGTGGCTACAAGGAGAATGGGGCCTCTGATGAGACCACACGGAGGCTGGGGAGGACAACAAACCCGGTAGCCGGGCAGAAGGAGAGCGAGGACTTGAAGACGAGGACGGAGCGAGTCGGGTGGGGTCATTAGGGGAATTCATTTGTACGACAGGATGATGAATGGGGTCCCTTGCTATGGGAACACGGATGATGTGTTTGATGGGCCCCAAACGGCAACAACGGGAAGAATGCGCGTTTCAATTGGCTCGGAAATGATTTTGCTACCGTGTCTACCAATCTGGCAGATGCATTTTTTTTATCAGCTCTTCCCATGTGTGAACAAATATTACTTAACAGTAAGAGTATAAGCAAAAACTACCCAAATGTGTGTACTGTACATGGTAGCTAACTATATCTGAACAACGTCCACGATTAAAATCACAGTCACCAACATGTGTACGTCAAATTGAAACTTCAAAATTACGTACTCAACATAAAACGGTTGGAAAATACAGGGTCTCCCATCTGTATGGGCCCACTAAGGAATTACAGCTATACGGTGCGAGCTATAATAAAGTTAAACCGGACCTTTTCTTTAGTATTTTCACTCTGCTATAAGGTGGTGGAACCCTCTTTTCATTTTACGATGTTTTAGTGCCTCAAATCTTCGATTGAAACTTGAGGTTACCTCTTGACCCACCTTTTCTATTTTAGTTTTCGATTCTTCGTTGAATTAGGAAGAGAAAATGCTCCGTTGAAAAATTTTGTTAGAGTCCTCGTTTCAGAGTTATTTCACTTTTTGCGAACAACAAAATCGTCGAATTCTTTTAAATAAAAACGCTTTTCACCAATTATCTTCAAAATGTTTTAGATTTTGACAACATTTTTGAAATCAGCATCAAATTTCTCATCAACAGAAGCCAGTTTCCATCATCGAAAATCATCAACAGAGGAATGACCTTTCAATTCTTGCATCAAGTGGTAGTAAATCAGTAGTACACATACAAATTTTACTAGAAAAGTTTTATAGGCACTTTTTATTCTACTAAAATTACCTACGTGTCAAATAGACCCTCTTGCTTCTGTGAACAGATTGCGAGTCGATCTCTCACCGAAGTTGTTCTTCGTACTACATCTGGTGGAATAGCTAAGCAAGCTTGAACCAGATCACCTTTTAATGAATGTTATCTCCATGTTTACAAGTTCAAAGATACTCAAGAAGTTAGGAACGGATCGATTAGAGTGCCTGTTGATATAAGGGTCATTAACAGCCAAGAACACTAAATTCTAGAACCTAAAATTCAATAAAAAACGCTGCAAATTCTTTAACTGGGTTTTTTTATTCAATTTCATGCATTTGACTTGAATTCATGATTTGAATTTCTACTAAGCTTCGGAGTGTGCGTGTTTCACAGGTGATAGAGCGATTATTTAATTTCAGGAGGTACACAAATATGATCAGCTGATCAATCCAAATTGGTATTTTGGTTGAGAACCGATTTACTTGCTCTACGAGTATGCACTTCTCCTGAAATTCAATAATCGCCCTATCACCTGTGAAACACGCACACTCCAAAGCTTAGTAGAAATTCAAATTATGAATGCAAGCCAAATTAATGAAATTGAATAATAAACACCAGTGAAAGCATTTGCAGCGTTTCATGCATATCAGAATGCTTCAACCCTTTTAGGAGTTTACACCAGTATCCACTTTCACTACTTCACTAGGTTGCTGCGATCAAAACAAACAAAAAAACGCCGTTGTTTTTGTTTTGATCGCTGTAACCTAGTAATGTAGTGAATGTGGATATAAATGTTGGCAGCATAAGATCATGCCGTACATCGGGAATGGTTTGAGCTACAGACCTGGGGAGGGGCTCATTCGATTCCTCATGGAAAGTTCGTAAAAAACCTAAGTCCAAATTTAGGGCGCCTTGACTTTTTTTGAGGTTTTTAGGGATTTTACAAAACTTTGACAACCCTTAAAGGGC
Source organism: Creontiades dilutus (assembly GCA_031894815.1). Classification (NCBI taxonomy): domain Eukaryota; kingdom Metazoa; phylum Arthropoda; class Insecta; order Hemiptera; family Miridae; genus Creontiades; species Creontiades dilutus. Next base: position 380,426 of record JAVIWC010002807.1, on the reverse strand, counting down.
ACTTTAAATTAAGTGAGAGAGCTAGCTAAAGAATTGAGGCGTTGTCGGACCAACATGGATTTTTCCTGAAAATTTCAAATTTTTTGCTCCAGCCGTTTGGGAGAAATCGTGCGTACGGCGTACGGCGGACGGACGGAAAAATTTTTATTGAAGATTTGGATTCTACACCCTTTGAAACGTAAACCACGAAATTTTCAGGGGGGTTAGAATTTTTTTTTTTTTTTTCAAGAGCGATTATAATGGTTTATTGTCGAATAATAAACCATTATAGGTTATTACGTTTTAAATACTATCCCCCGATCCACCGATATATCGTTGCCATTTCTATCAACAAGAAGCCCAACACGCGATTGCATAATCTTCCTCTCTGCTATGTAACTCAAGAAAAAGGAGATGACCAGAAAGATGAGAATAATTGAATTTTCTGGTGTTCCCGCATATAGCCTTTTAAAGGTCGGTACTGTACCTGCAAATAGCCTGTTAGAGGACGGCACTGTACCGGCTTATAGCCACAACCATTTTTTTGTTGGAACTGAGGCCCAGAATCGAACTTCTAAGTTTAATGAACTTGTCACGGTACACCCTGTATATCTGCTATATCCGATCACCACCTCCAGTATCCCCTCGCTTTCCTGTCCGTCAATCGATCCACATTTTTAATATCGTGCCGCTCATCGCACACCTCAAACAAGGGAGAACCGGACGAGAGCAGCCGGGATAAGTGCAACGAAAAAGGGGCAGCTTCCCCCCCTGACAACAACCGCTGACGGTTATTAGAGCGCGGAATGCATTTCATTGCATCCGAACCCCCCCGATCACTCGCTCTCTCTCGCTCCTCTACCACTCTCGATCATTCCATCCTTCACTTTCTCCCTCTATCTCACGGCAAAAGGGCTGCGTCGAAAAAGGGAATGAGAAGGGGAAGGTAAAGGCGGAAACGGTGAAAAGGAGAGACCCCGGCGGACGAGGTGGAGAGGGGATAGGAAAAAAAGGGGTGCAAGCAATAAGAGGCTCCTCACTTCAAATGAAAATGTGTTGACTCTGGGATTATATTGGAAGTGTAATTGAATCCCGGTTGATTTTTACGGGAAAAAAGTCTTTTTCCCCCTCCCTCCCTCCGCCGTCCCGTATCCAAGGTATTCACCCGCACGCACGGCCCCATTTGAATAAACTGCTCTAAACGAAATTGCATTCTGATTTACGCCCTTCGGGTTTATGGGGTCTATACGGCGGGAACCCTTTCCTGACATTGATCCTCTTCACTTGTAAACTTCCAAATAATTGCATTTTTATTGCTAATCACTTCCGCTTTTTATGTCCGTGTTTCACCTTAGGTTTCACTGAGGTCTCGCGACGGCATCCTTTCAATCTCCGAACTATTCTCCTTCAAAGTTGATGTAAATTGGAGGATGCTGACCTTGTTACGCTATTCGCACACAATACAAAGAAATCCAAACGCTTACCATCCTTGATGCAATAATCAAATTTTTGTTAACAATTTGTTGTGAGTAGCGAATTTAATAATAATTTTAGCTAATTTTTCCGCACAATTCTTTAATATTTTATCTCATTTTAGTAAATTAATTACTCCCTTTTGTATTTATAAATTATCCAAAGAAAAATGAAGGAAACTTAGTGATACATACAAATTGGAAAATTGTACAACAATTCCACCTAGTAAACAGTATAACATCTACAGATGAATAATTAAATATTCACATATTATAGTATTTTACCTTTTGATTATACCTTAATATCCCAAGATCCAAAAATTTTGATGAATTCCAATTTTTCCCACATTTTCTTTAAATTATTTTTATTTTACTTTCTTTAAATCCACGATTTATTTAATTAGGATGAATGATTCAATTTTGTATGTATCTTGTAGGACTCCTTTTTGAGACACCCAAAACTAATGGTATCCTGTAGTTCTGCATGGTATTCTGTGGTTTTCTCGATTTTTGAGAAGACTTGGTAAAACTCGAGTTATATTTCTGTCAAGTATGATATAACCGTCACTAACATCAAAAGTTTGGAAAATGATTTTTTTACGTTCAAACTTGACAATTTCCGGAAGACAGGCATCCTAGTTCACGTTGTTTAGGGTCCCACTTAAAACCAGAGAAAAATAAATTTACAAAAATTACCCTAGACAGGCAATTTATCATAACAATCGGGTTTTAAATCGGACTAAGAACCAATATTTATTTATAGTATTTTACATTTTAGTTTAACCTTTTTCACATTGATTTAAACCTTTTTTACTTTGAATTAAACCTTTTTTATTTAAACCTTTTTTACTTTGAATTAAACCTTTTTCACTTTCAATTAAACCTCTTTTTTTTAAATCTTTTTTTTATTGAAAATTTTCTATTCTCATGTAGGAAACAAAATTTTGAAGGAATGGAGCGCATGAAAACTTTATTTACACGCAAAAGAACAACATAATATGAAAACTTTATTTACAAAAAACTAGCGCAGAACTCGTCTCGAATCGCAGTATGTACCCAAGTTACACACAAATGGGTAAATACGGATCATCGTAATTATATGACAGACATGTACTTGTTAAAACATGCGTTTTTTTCTGCGCTAGTTTTCTGTGAATAAAGTTTCATATTACGTTGTGTTTTTGTGTGTGTGTGTGTGAATAAAGTTTTCATGCGTTCCATTCCTTCAAAATGAACTTTCCTACATGAGAGTAGAAAATTTTCAATTTAAAAAAAAATAAAAGTTTAATTGAAAGTGAAAAAGGTTTAATTCAAAGTAAAAAAGGTTTAAATGGAAGTAAAAAGGTTTTCAATGAAAGTTTGAAAGGTTTAAATAAAAATGAAAAAGGTTTCAATGCGAAAAAGGTTTAACTATAAGCTAAAATACCTACTATATATCCTTCATTCTGGGAAGGTATCCAGGAAGATACTGTGCGTCATCAAGGGTTTAACCTTTTTCACATTTATTTACCTTAAATCTTTTCTACTTTTAATTGAACTTTTTCGACTTCCATTTAAACCTTTTTCACGTAACTTTCAATAAAAATTGTTTATACATAAACCTTCTTCACGTGATTTAATATATTTTTATATCGAATTAAACCGTTTTATATCCCCAAGACGGGAGTAGATTTTTTAACAAAATTAGTGCAAGAAAACTTTATCTATATTCTCAGCCTGAGGAATCTCAGCAGCCAGGGATTTATCCTTGTAGAAGTCCAAGATGCAGATTGTGTAATTTGGTGATTGAGAGCTCTACTTTCTCTTCCTTGAACTCTAATCACTCATACAAGTGCCGGTGTTCAGCACAGTGCCAATCCCGGACGTACGTTTATCAGCTCATCTGTAGAGAATGGTCGACCACAGGGGCATTTTACTCAGGCAAAGCCACGACTCCTCAGAACCTCCGAATAAACGACCACAGGGCCTCAGTAAGCAGACCCGGCAGGAGCTATTAGATTACTCCTAATTGTCACAGCAGTGATTAATGTAGAAAGGAATACTTAAATAAAAAACCTTTGTGTAATGATTCTCAGATTTTTTTTCCTATTGAGTCGTCCGATTCAATTCGCCGGAGAGGACGTCGAATTAGGCTCCCGCTCAGCGCTTCAGCGTCATCCGAATAAACTGAGACTGACCCGAAAAACCGCCAAACTACCGAACAGGTGGCTATTTGCAGAACTCGTTAAACGCCGGGTGGAAAAGCGACTCGGGAAATGCAAACAAATTTATACAGTAATATAACGGGAAGCGGGCTTGATTGCACATGTAAATGCGACCTGTTTTATCGGTTTAATTGCACCGATATCGGCGATGGAGCGACGCAGTAGGGAAGGGGGGTGTAGCTCCGATAATTGTGGACGCAATCTCGGTTAATTGTTGATTAAGGGCCGCAACCTTCCCGAGGTTAATGAAACCTGTCAAAAAGTTTAACTCGGACGCAAATTGGCGCCCCCCCGCCCGTACGAACCTCCGCCTCCCCGGAAAGGTTCCGATTAGTACTGTAACAACTTTTATCGGACAGACTATCATGGAGATATGGATCAATAACTTCCAACCCTGACAAGCGCAATCGATACCGGTTTCCTCGTGAATTCAAGTGCACTGTGCGTCAAATCCCTTGACATAATTTAATTTAGCAGATTCAGTAAAGGGAATTGAGTAATGAGAAATGTAATTTTGTTCCGCTGCCCGTGGGCATATCCCGATTCGGGTGATGCCAATTCAGTAATCTTTGACAGCATATTAATGTACACCAACGTCAAAACAACCAAAACGAACAATATTCAATTTTCCTTAATTTTGATTAAAACGTTTTTGAAACCTACCAAACGGTCTCTTCGTTTAATTATAGTTAACTTTCCATCAAGTCGATAACACTTGGTGGTTTATTATTTCTGTGTCAGTGTAGCCCTTCTAACCACTGACCTAGGTATATTGACTGTAGTCTGTGGTAGGGATACCCAAATATCGATCATACCACCAATACTCGGCCAAGTGGAAGGACGTCCTGGAAGCCTTAATGTCCCCGCATATCTATACCGCATCGTACAGAGCTACCTGAAAGACAGGTGGCTGCTGTATGATAGACAGCATGGACAATGAAGCAGGAGAACTTCAGGGGCAGCACAGGGGGTCTGTCCTGGACACTGACTTCTGGAATGTGAGCTATGATGGGGTGCTACGTCTGGATATGCCCGTTTGATCAACAACAGCATTGAATTTCAAAACTATTTATATCCTGGTGCCAGAAAAAGACCAAACAACACACGAAAAAAATGCAATAGTCAGCAAAAAATGTAATTTTAACGGGGTATCCCCTCCAAAAGATTTCGTTCCAGGTTCAATGTTAACCCAGCCTTGCAAAATAGTTGCTCACATGGAATAGATGTGGCGACTGAGGAAAGATAGAAAATGGCAACCCTACTAAGATCGGAGGTAACCCTCATCATGTTCATCCAATATCGGATTGGGGACTTTTCAAATCAATTTCAGCAGTTGCTTTCAGGTGAAGAACAAGTTGCTCTGGCACTTAGCAACCTTAGAGAAGGTTACTTGGTTGTTGTCCTCTTCTTCATGTTGTCCACAACAGGGTAGATGTATGAGAAGAGGAAAGATGAAGAATACTTATGCTTTTTCTAACTGAGTATAAATGATACTAAATCAACAAGAAAAGGTGAAAATCCGCGATGTTTTATCGATTTTTCTCTCGATATATTGGTCAATAACAATCGACTGTCAATAAGTAATGTCAACCCAACATTAACGTAAAATATTCGGTTCCCCTCAACATAATATCGATATTTTCGAAAAATCGATTGTCGATTCCCATCCCTAGTCTGAAGTTCATAATCTAAACTCGTCACTTCGCGCTTCCATACCATGCAATTACATTCTGGTTGTCATGAAAAGAGGACCATTTATATGAAAGCACTTCAGGTCGATTAGGGACGGAATTGGCCACCAGGGCTCTCAGGGTGGTCACTGTCTCTTGTCTTAGAATTGACTCCATGATGTTCCAAAGACTACTTCCATGAACACCAATCTTTGCTAGACCCCTTTTACGGAACAAAAGCTAATATCAGAATACCTTCGATGGTGGGATAAGGTACTACGTAGAAATCCATGAATAATCAACTCAAATTCAACGAGATACTAACAGCATTCCCAAGTCGAACGGAACCTTTCCCATATCAAGTGAAATTTTTCCCAAACTAAATGAAGCCTTTTCCCAATCAAATCGAACATTTCCCGAATCAAATGAAACCTATTGAGAAAATGAGTGAAATGAGGTATCTGTAGCATTAGCAAACTGAATTTTAACGCTTAATGCCACCAAAACAGTCTTCCTACCATTCTCATGGTCTATGAGAACTATGCCTTCAGAGGACATGATTTTGAGACTGTATCGACTGGATTGTGAACTGTATGCTCATGCCCTGCTTTAACCCGTTCTAACCAAGTTAGGTACTCGGGTGTAATTATTGGCAATTTATTGAAATGGGATCAACATATTAATTCGCTCCAGGGCAGACTGAGAAAATGTATTTATGTATTTTCCTTTATAAAGAAAATAGTTAGCGCTAATGTGCTTAGGCAGACCTACTGTGCGCTTATACAGTCTTTACTACTTTACGCCTTACCAATTTGGGGCAGTGCCTATGAGAGTACCCTTCACAAGATTGTTGTGCTTCAGAAATATTTTGTACGAGCAGTATCAAAATCGGACATCAGAGCTCATACTACTCCGTTATTTGCAAAGCTCAATGTTTTAAAACTCAGTGATATGTATAAGAAAACGGCAGTACAGCAGTTGTTTAGGAGTCATGAGCTTTCTCCTCCAACTCATTCCTTTTTCACCCGGTTCGCGAATAGCTGTTCACTACCTCTTCCAAAATTGAAGTTCACAGCTTCTCAAAAATTTTTTTCCTATCAGGGTATTGTAATCTTCAACAGTTTTCCTAATACGTTGAAAATTAATTTAATAGAGCAAATGAGAAGAAACCCCAAGAAAATAAAAATTATTTTGAAAAAGCACTACTCTTACAAGTAAACAGAAATATTATAAGTAGGTACTTCTATGCTGGAATTATTATTAAAATTTAATTAGAATTAATTTGTGTTGATTGCCGAGCAAGTGGCTCATTCCCCAACACGGGCTGGTGCCCATATGGGGAATTATATTTCCGGACATTTAATTTTAATTGATGACGGAGTTTTTACTTTGAATTGTTCACTTTCTTCTCAATTGTCAAATATTGTACATTACACTTATTATGGAAATAAATTAATATTAAAAAAAAAAATTAAACTTCTAGCAAACTGAATTAACCTTTTTGCAATAATTGCAAAAAGGTTAATTCAGTTTGCTAGAAGTTAATTTCTGATTATTAGAATTAACCCTTTCGCAATTAGAATTAACCCTTTCGCAAACTGAATTAAACCTTTCGCAAATACAAGTGAATCTTTCATTAAATGAATTCTCTGCACTAAACATGATCAGAGGACATGGAGTCGAGTCGGGTTGTGAGGAACATTGTTGTGGTGATGAGCAACAGCGATTCAAATAGTTCGGTCAGAGAAGCTTTAAAAACGATTTGATCGGACACAAAACCACCTTTTTAAACAGTTTTTTCGACTTTCCTCCGCAACATCTCCATTTTTCTTCGTGAAAGTCAACGTTTTCACGAAGGAGGGATGGCCGAATTAGAAGTGTTACTGACTCACCTCCTGTTATTAGGAACACAACTCGAAGAAGGCGCTGAAAGGTTTAATTTAGTTTGCGAAAGGTTTAATTCTAATTGCGAAAAGTTTAATTCAGTTTGCGAAAGGTTTAATTCCAATTGCAAAAAGTTTAATTCAGTTTGCGAAAAGTTCAATTCAGTTTAAAGGTTTAATTCCAATTGCAAAAAGTGCAATTCAGTTTGCGAAAAGTTTAATTCAGATGCAGTGCAGATAGGAGCTACTTACATTCAACAGTTAAAAAGTTCGCAAACTTACCTACTTGTTACCTACACTACTAGGTCTACATTCATGGAATTTTCATTTTACCGACATCTTTCATATTAGATTGACCGTAGGTGGTTTGTTGGCATCCAAAATCTGTATATGTGCTCTCTCCTATGGTTGAATAAGCCCATCATTTCCCGTTTAGCATGGTGTGTAAAACTTTTACGATTTAGCACTCATCAAACGTGGCTTGATGGGTCTGAATGTTGATGGCTACAGTTTACTTTAACCGGCTATTTATTTCAATTTAGGAAAATGATAATAACACTTCATTTAATAATTTTCAACTTTTTCTTTTACTTAATCTTAACTGATCTATAAACACGCGTCTCGTCAAAACACAACGCCGTTAACCATAATCGTACTTAAATTTCGCTTTTCTTCATTATCGCCTAAATTTTCGGCAAAAGAAAGCGGACGAAAAAAAAAACAACAATTTACATTCAGTCGACGGAAATCCTCCGAAAAACCTTTCAGCGGATTGAATTTCCCTTGAATGGACCGAAAAATAACATCGTCGAAAAAGGGACCAAAAAAAGAGGGAAACAGCTTATAAGGAAAAGAGGCGACGCGACCTTCCTTTGATACTCCTGGATGATGTTGATTGAAAATTTGCCGATACAAATTAATCAAACCGCTTTCATCGTTTTGAATGCCAGCTATATTCCTCGATTTTTCTCGTTGTTGATGAAACGCCTATTAGGGCTCCCCATCTTAGTTCGGTCGTTTGGGTTTGAAATAATTTCGACTCGTTTTATTGACGGAAATCGAACGTCATTAGCCTTTTGTGGATGAAAAGAAACGGAGGAAAGACGAAGGCACTTACCCGTTCGGGCGTTGGATCGTAACCTTGTTATTGGAAGAATCTATTCTTGTATATCGTCGTAATAACATTAAATTACCCGTAATGGCTCGTGAAGAAAATTAGGAAACATCCAATTTATTTGTCCGGTTTTATTTTAATTTCCTTTTCAGAAAAATATGGTATCAAATAATTCGTATTTCAATTTCAAGATCGCTAACGTAAGTAACTAAATATTGAAATGCCATTGTAGGGTAAAGTATTGGTGTAGTACAGGCCGTCATTAGGGGAAATTAATCGTTTCGATGATTGTCTACTTTTAATCAAAATGTTATTGTTTTTATTCTCTTTAGCGCATTTCAATCAGAATGTATTATGAAAGTTACGATCATACTCAACAAAAATAAAATTACCTCTTTTTAATTCAATCTACTAATTCCGGTGGCAGGAGGTAGCAAAGAATCAAATATAAATTTTTTTTCTAAATCTCCCTACACTCAATGTGAATGTTCATTTCATTCAATGTAAACTTCCTGTGAAAACAGTTTATTTAATAACTTTCACACCCAAATTTTCTCGTTTAGAACCTATGCAGTTTTCGGTTTTCTCAAAGTTGAATAGTTCGAAAACAACCAAATATTTTCTAAAGAGTATAATAAAATGTGTACCGAGTTTGTTATAAAGAAGACTTGGGATTCAATATTATTTCGCCTTCCTATTATCATTTCTTTGGTGAAAAAGCACATTTTCCCAGATTTTTTTGTGTTTTCCGACAATTTTTGTAGCAATAGCAAAAACCTTCGGAACAAATAATACAGGAAAATTTTCATCTCTTAAAAATTCTACCTAGATTCATATAACAGAAACATTTATAAAGAAACAGCTGAATTACCCCTTTCAATATATTCTTTTCACAATAACTTGATAATTTTTTTGTTAATCAAACAAATTTAAGATCTTTAAATCGACGAACCTCATATTCTCGGTTATAGTGTAAAAGAAGATCTACAGCTCTTTTTTCGGCAAACTATGTCAATGGTCATGGAACAGCAAATTTCCTTCGGAAATGTTTGAATTTCTAATCCTAAAACGGATTTAGACGAAGAAGGCTACCGAAAATTTTACGATATTTAGAGCCATTGTAATAGCAGTTTTTCTATAAAAATTCGGTAAAAACGGATGAAATATGTTAAGATCATATTTTCTGAACAGAATATTAATATTAATAAGAAATGCAAAAACTATTAACTAGGCACAACTATTAACTATTTATAACAGGAAGCTCTAATTTCTGGTGAGATTGGTACCTACTTGAATTTAATTAAAAAGCGGTAAAATATATAGTTTAATAAACTAAAATCACTGTTTAATTAGAAGAAAATTTTATTAAGAACAAGTTTTTTGTTGACAGAGAGAAAGGAGAGAAGGGAACGATCAGCCAATGAAGACTTGGGTACCAACGAACGTTCCAGAAAAGGGAGGGGGTCGTTAAGAGTGATATTGTCGATGAAGATTTGATTTTGACGAAGAGAGTTTTCAAACACTTTCATTTCAAGATGTTTAAAGCCACTGTGATTCTCTATAAAAATCCCTGAAAACGGATTAAAATCGTTATGATCATATTTTCTCAACAGAATACCACTAAAAAAAGTTCAGTAAGTATGAACTGGGTCATTTGTAAAACGAAGCTCAAATTTATTCTGAAAATGGTACTTGAATTACATCAAAATGCCCTAACATATCGATTATGATTCCAGGAACTGTAAAAATCCTTCTTTGATTAGAAGAATATTTTATTTAGAAGAAGTTTTTTCGAATTGAAACTGCTCAAAAATTTACAGGATTTCAACTTCAGATAAATTTGATAGGACAATTTTGGAAAATTTGCATTTTGTCTACAATTAACATCATTCTACAGCTGGATTAATCGTTGGAAATTCACCCAAAATTATTGACCAAGGTCGTGGTGCCAGGGGGTGTAGAATATGAAAAATGGCGGCGATGATGGAAGGGGGTTGAGAAAGAAGGAGAAGGAGAAAGGAAAAAAAGGGACTTCCAATAATACAATCAGCCAATAAAGACTTGTGTGCCAACAAACGTTTGGGAAAAGGTTAGCGCGGTTTAAGGGTGAGAAGGCGACGGGGGCGGCGGGGGCGTTAGGGGTGAGATTGTCCACTTTAACCCCCGACGCCATGACATATTGCACACGCACACACATATTGTACTACTTACCCCCTCGCCGCCACCCCCTTTTTTTTATTACTTGCCACCGATATTACCCTCCGTCTTCAGTCAAACGTCCTCCACCAACCCCTTCCGTGCCCTCCGCCAACCCCTTCCGCGTCCTCCACCAACCCCTTCCGCGTCCCTCCTCTCAGCAGACTCGTCGCGTCGGTCGTCCCGCTCCGCCAGCCAATTTCGATTCCCTTCCGTTTCTTTCGAACCCTCCACGACCTTCCCGCCCCTGACACCGGGATTCGCAATATATATCCAATCGCATATTGAAGATAGATGGACTGCAAAAAAGAGAGAAAACCATCCGTCACTAAATTTCCTTGTCCAATTTAATCTGTTTATGATCTACACAAATACTATTTTTTCAACCCCGTCTCCAATTTACGATACGAGTAACTTCTGTTCATAATTTTCGATAATAAAACTTTACAACCTTACAGCAAACATTTAAGGGAAAACCATTATAATGACGCAGAAAATGTTTAAATAAATATTATCGAAACCCAACTTCATATAAATCCTGAAAATGATGCATTCTGAAATGATTCCTAGATTTCAATGAACAACTCACTGGACTCGGATTTCACCTCCCCTAACAACACCCACTTATAGGAGGGCCGACGATCAGCAGACCGGCAGTCACAGACGTGCGTGTACTAGTTGATTTGATACTTCATCAGTCAAGGAGCTTCTATGTGGGGAAGATCCCAACTGAACCTAAGGACGACTAACCACCGAGTCATTCCCAGCAAAGACCAATACAGCTGGGCGGAGGAAGAATGAGCCCCAAGTCTGAGGAGTCATTATCTCGACGGTCATACGGTAGTTAGCGAAGACGGCCCCTTCTCTCGGGCCCGAGAGATAAGCGAAGTAGAAAACGCTGCAAATTCAATTAGTTCACTGGGGTTTATTATTCAATTGGCTTGCGTTCATGATTTGAATTTCTACTAAGCTTTGGAGTGTGCGTGTTTCACAGGATAGGGCGATTATTGAATTTCAGGAGATATACATGGAGCACGTGAATCTGTTCTCGACCAAAATACCTATTTGGATTGATCAGTTGATCATATTTGTGTGCCTCCTGAAATTCAATAATCGCCCTATCCTGTGAAACACACATTCAAAGCTTAGTAGAAATTCAAATCGTGAACGCAAGCCAATTGAATAATAAACCCCAGTGAAAGAATTTGCAGCGTTTTTTTATTGAACCTTTTATTAAAACACATCTATAATTTATCAAGTCCTTTGGCACTCGTATTGCGTTATTTCTCCAATAAACGATGTAGCAAAAGGTAGACAGATGTAGAGGGGGCACACAAATATCATCAACTGATCAATCCAAATAGGTGTTTTGGATGAGAACCGATTTACGTGGTCTATGCATATCTCCTGAAATGCCATAATCGCTCTATCACCTGTAAAACACGCACACTCCGAAGCTTAGTAACATTCAAATCATGAACGCAGGCCAATTGAATAATAAACCCCAGTGAAAGGATACTTATTTACCCCAGTAATAATATTGAATAATAAACCCCAGAATAATATTGAATAATATTTACCTATATATTATCAGAATGCTTCAACCCGTGTATCGGCTACTAACTACACTACAAGTATTCACATCGGCTATCACTCCAGTATCCACATTCACTACAACTCGACGCTATCGGCCGGACATTACTAGGTTACAAACAAACAATAATAAACGAAAAAACGCAAATGTTGGCACCATAAATCGGGCCATACATCGGGAATGGTTTGACCTACGGACGTGGGGAAGGGCTCATTCGATTCCTAATGGTATGTTCTTCAAATAGGAAAATATTTAGGCCGATTCGACTAGTTTTGAGGTTTTCAGGGATTTTACAAAACTTTTACAGCCCTTAAAAAGGGCACTTTAAATTGAGTGAGGGAGCTGGCTCAAGAATTGGGGCGTCGTCGGACCAAGATGGATTTTTCCTGAAAATTTCAGATTTTTTGCTCCAGCCGTTTCGGAGATATCGTGCGTACGGCGTACGGCGGACGGACGGAAAATTTTTTATTGCAGATTCGGATTCTACACCCTTTGAAACGTAAACCATGAAATTTTCAGGGGGGTTAGAATTTTTTTTTCCAGAGCGATTACAATGGTTTATTATTGAATAATAAACCAAAATCAGCCCACGCCGGTCAATTAGTCAGTACGATGGCAAACAAAGTGAATGCGGTAGTGAGTGAGCGCGGAGAGACTAGCTGACGCACTGTGTATCGTTCCACGAATCTAGCTGGACAAAATTATTTTTTCGTACATTTTACATCTGTTTCGACCAATTAAGACATGTAATTGTAAAATAAAACCATTCGATTAATTAAAAATTGAATCAATGAGGATTGCCAGGAGAATAAGTGGAAAACGTAAAAACAAAATAATATCTTGATTTGATGCACAACCAAATTGTATCTTAGATACTAAAATAATGCAAATATACAATAATTAATTGTTTGTTTTATCTTTTATTTTACCAATGGTAATAGTTTCACTTTTAATAATTGTTATATCTTCCAATAAAACAAAAATATGAAATTGAGCACATATTTATAACCAAATTTCAAGCTAACTCCTTTTTTTAACGATTGGAAGAAGAAGCAGCTACTGGACATTCGTTTATGTTTTTAATTGCCTTAGCAATGTTTCTTTCATTTCTGAAACTATACGTTCTTTTGTTTTATACGATGCCTCGTCAAAATTTGTCCGTGGTCTTCCTACTTCAGTGGAACCTTGAAAATGATGTGGAAGGTCGCGGCACAGTACTTCGAACCTCGAATTTGATTTCTTTATCCAACCAATTTTCGTTATTTTCCAAAAAACGCTGGTTTGATTTTCCCGCAGCAACAAATTTATCAAAAACTTTAGAGGCATAGCTCGCCAACCTCAGAGTCGCTGGTAAGGTTTTCAAAATTAAATTTGGACGAAAGGAACTTGAAGAGGAAAGAGTTTTCATCTTCATTTGAGTGCTTCAACCATTCTTCGAAAAAGTCCCTCCTCGAAATAAAGTACCTACTCTAGAATAATAACACATCTTATTATGAATGGGGAAGGTACAGCTATTATATATAGAAAAATTAGAAGAAAATACTTATGCTGTCTGGGAGGAATAATGTGATAACATATGTAGAAACGTTGAGGGACCAATAAATGTTCAAACTGTGATTGTGGGCTGAGTTTTATACTTCCCAATTCCTTGAAATCAGGAAATCTGAGGGTTGGGCTGAATTTTCCAATTGCTGCAGAGGTCGAATTAGAGTTCGCGCTAAATTTTCTACTGCTAGAAAGGATTTGGGTTCAATCTTCCATCGCCTGTAAAGCTTCATGCAAGAACGAATGGTCAAGAAGTCGCCTTTGATGAATGCTTCGGAGTGAAGGTGTTGAAGAAGCCTGGAAAACCCAATGACCGGCTACTTCAACTGTCCCAACGTGCCCAAAGGTAGAGATCAAATCGACCTCCTGGACTCAAAATCAATGACTGATTAAATCCAACGTAACTACCAAGAAAGGTAGGATACAAGTTCGGTTATAGATAAGACCCAAAAACACTCTTTCTCCTTCTAATTTGGACAAAGACTAATTCACAATATCCTTTCCTCTTTCTGTCTTCTGTCACATTTCTTCAACTTAATTTTAAATACACTGTCCCAGTTAAGGATGGACACCCGGCTAAGAATGAATTCCACAACTAATTCGTGACAAAATGTGATTTTTGGAATTATTTTTGTAGAGGCTTCGTTTCCGAGTTATTCACGGCACAAAAATAGCCGTAACTTCCTAATTTCCCAAGGAATCTGAAATCTGAGGATATCGTTGGAGAGAAAAATTAGTTTCATTGAAGTATAATATACTTCAATATCGATATTACCGATTCATATCTGACTAGACAAAATCCAACCAAAACGCTTTTGTTGTCGAAGCAAGATGGGAAGAGAGACTAATATTCCTCAAGTGGCTCGACAGCTCACTGTGACAAGTACCTCTTGCATATAGCTTTTCCAAGTCAGATTCGGAAATTTCCAAACCAATTTCAGAATTTTCCATTTCAATTTCAGACTTTTCCATTTCAATTTCAGAATTGTCCATTTCAATTTCCAGAATGTGATCAATATCCGGGTGGGAGCGGTTTCTGAAATTGAAATGGAAAATTCTGAAATTGATATGGAAATTTCTGAAATTGGTTTGGAAATTTCTGAATCTCGTTTCGTTCTCATTGTTTTGTGGTCCAGGGACCATGAACTTCATGCTAGGATGAAGGGCAAGTTCAAGTCTTGACATGTTTTGTCCCGATAAATCGGCCAAAGGGCCTGGATCAATTATATTAGATGTTTCTCAACCGACGAAGCCTTGCTTAAGAGGGGGGTCGTAATAAACGAGGACTTATCCGAAACCATTTAGTGCGATATGGGCCTTTATTCCTACAATGTCTACCCATGTGAGTTCGAACAGCCATATGCCTTTCAAGCAGGGTCGAGAACCACCTTAAAACCAGTTATGAGGAATAATTAAAATCTCGTTATCCGAGGATCGTGGAAAATGCGAACGGAGATAAGGAAGAAGAAATCAGTATTTGAACGAGCGCTACCTCGCTCGCGGACGAACGCCGTCGAATGCCGACCGCTCTCGATTTGTCCGTTCAATTACAAAACGGTCGCCTTCGGAGAAGATTCTGCGCTGTCTCAATTGGACAGTTCAGCTCGGACTTTTTCTCAGAAGTCACAACGGGTCCCCGGGTGGGGAAAGTTAAAAACTGGATGAAGAGTCGATCGGATTCCATCCCTCATCGAACAAAAAATATTAATTAAAAGCGGTTATAAGAACGTTTAATTGGTACGTGGCTGTGCTGTTTGCTAAGGGACTCCTCTGTGGAGATTTTTTGTGGCAGTCGTGATACTTATGTCTCCCATCTACCTATCTACCTCCTTCTTTCTGTCCCAACGAATGAATTCAGCTCATCCTTTTCCCCAAGTAATTATTTACTGCAAATAAACGGAGTGTGCCTAAGTTATTATACTAGTAGGCAGATGAGGTATATTCGATTTGTTATGCATCAAAATTGGTGGCAAATTAGTTATAGAATCGACTCTTGCCGTATGGCAGCCCTGTTTTGTTTACACCGTTTATATACAAGCAAATTTGTCTATCTTCATCATATACCAAAATAAAGTACTCAGGGACGTAGTTAATGCTCCCTGGTACGTGAGAAATGAGAACCTCCATCTTGGATTGGATTTGGTTCAAACCGAAAAACACCGATTTGCTGCAGCCCATCAACTGAGGCTACAGGGGCATGTCAACGAAGAGGCCATCCGTCTTCTCGACGTTGAACACCTTGATAGAAGGTTGAAAAGGGAAAAACCACATGAATTAGTGTTGTGAACCTAGTTATAGTGTAACAGTGTCCAGTGATTATGTAGGGACGCCAAACTATCAATATATATACAAAATTGCTCACGTTTGCATGTTTTGATTAAGTTAACATCATGTCAGAATAATATCACTTATTAGTTCTGTAAAAACTAGATTGTGATATAGAAACAAAGTCTTGAAAAAATATATATCATAAACCAACTAAACCGTATAGGGCACATACCCTGCCTTTGTTTAAAAATTTGAAAATATGTAATCTCCGACAGATTTACATCAAAACTTCAATAATTCAGCTGAATAAAGAAGATAAATTCAACACCATAACACATGACGTCCCCACTCGGTCTAAGGATTGCATGCTGGTTCCCACACCGCGGTGCAGATTTTCGACCACTCAGAACCAATATTATTTTATAGGTATTAAATATTTTAACGAACTGCCGTTTAATATTAAGCTTAGCAAAAATAATAAAAATTTCAAAAGCGATATTTCTACATTTTTAGTTAATATTGAAATTTATTAAGTTTTTTTTGGTAATAATTCTACTCCTCTTTGTAAGCCCAAGCAGGGTTGGATGAGCTATTAAGTTCTCAGTCTTTCTTTCTTCTTTAATTTTGGAGATGCAGTATACATGATGTATTAACAGAATAACAGTATTTTAGAGTGTATAGAATTATTATTTTCTATTTGGTTATTCATTTCGTTCATAGTTATTACTCAAGATATTTATGTTAATTTCTAAGATGACTCCTTCCGTCGGTGCACGGTTCGCCATACAGAGTATATTTCCGTAAACTTATTTTAAATATGTAGTTATTGTTCAGTTTGGTTCTACTAGTTGTGTTCATGTGCATTATTCATGTTTTTTCATGGAAATAAAGTAATTATAAAAAAAAAACTTACACCCAAGGTGAATCACATTTACAATAATTAATAGAGGGTTGCTGGGGATGTCCTGATTCTAGCACTCATGATCGTAGTACAATCACGTAACATTCAATACCAATATGTTGGATTCTCACCATTATTCTTTGATTATTGTATTAACAAAAGCACGAAGTTTGCTTGAAATGTTATGACCTAGGAGACTGGGCGTTCTTCGGCCCAAGGTGAGTCACATTTACAATAATTAGTGGATTGCTGGGGATGTCCTAATTCTAGTACTTAGGATCGTAGTATATCGGATGTTATTTCGTGTTCGGCCGTCGATTTCCGCACTTATCCTCCCCGATCGGACGTTTAACACGGCCTAAGTGTTCTCGTCGTATTTTAATGCACCCCCGCCGCTTTCTCCCTTCTCTTTCATTGAGCCGTCGGCAGCTTTGACGCTTAATCCGCTTGCGGAAGACAGACCCGAAACGGCAATTGAACAGTTCAAAGCAGAAATCAGGATCAGCACTTTAGCTCTAGTTGAAACTTCGGTACTGGACCGCACTTAGTTCAACCACCGAGACCGCCCCCTCGCTTCCCTCTCGATTCCTCTAAGTGCTCATATCGATTCCGGCGCTTTACCGGTCTCAAAATGAAACAATTAACCTCCACTTCGTTATTTTCCCCTCCCACTGAAGTATATCGTACGATCCTGTAGGATCTCAGAGTTCAAAACCGTGTAAAATTGATCCTCAACATAACTTTTTCTAAATGTTGAACAGATGTAGCCGTATCAAAGCTGGTCGCTAGTGTTCTCTTATCAATGACTGTGTATTAAATACACCAAATTCCCTCTCCATATCCACAAAATGCATTTCAAATCCCCCCGAAAATATTTGTTACTCTTAATCTTGTTACTGTTCATCCAAACTGACTGGGAGCTTAGGAAAATTTCTTCCAAATCGAATTATTATTGAGGAAGGTGATAAGTGGTACGAATTCTTGTTTGGATAATAATAAGACAAAATAACCGTAGATAATAATTCAAGATGCGGTGCTGAAGGTACCTCAGCAGATGGGCAACTCAATTCAAAGACGCTCTATCCCTGAGTTAAGCTCGTACACCTCAAAATATCCCTTTGATTGCGAAGGCTTCGAATCACTTTTTGATCTTCCACTCGCCCAAAACGGCAAAAAGAGGTGGTAAAGAGGGAACATGACGATTTTCGTGATGTCACAGCTGGGATTGCCAACGCTGCATGGGGCGGTGCCATGATTGATCGTGTCATGCGAATAGTCAATGATCTTGAAGCCTTAATTGGAGACATTGTGAAGGGAGCCTGGCATGGTGGGAAACCGCCATTTTTCGGTAATCAAATTCTTGATGCTGACGCTGCTACCTATCTCTCCCAAGACTGACAACTGACTGCACAACTAGCAGCAAATGCAAATCACAATAAATATGGCCTAGCTACTGAGAACCTTAGAGGGGCATTCACCTCCCTAATGTGCTCCTGAGGTGGAGCTCTTGAACGGGATTTTGATGTTTTCCTGATGGGTGCAGCAAACGACTTGTCAGAAAAGTGGAACCGTCCCGGCTTACAACTCCCAGGATAGAAGAGGGTGAAATTACAGTTCGCCATAAGTCTCTCTTTTAACAGAAAGGTACGACCCCTTGATGTGGAAAATGGATGGAATGCGGGCTAGCCTTTAATTATCGATAATTTAATAGACAGTCCATCCTTTTTCGGATCCCAACGATTCCTATAAGCTAGAAATGACACCACAATATCACATTACTGTAAATGTGAGTCACCTTGGGTTAAGAACTCTCAATCCCCCCATAACATTTCAAGTAAATTTCTTGCTTTTATTAATACAATCATCAAAGAAGAAAGTTGGATTTGGAATCTGCACACCTTGAAACGTAAAATGTCGTTTGAGGGGGGGGAGGAAGGTTATACAAAATTATTGCTACACCTTTACAAAGGCTTTTTTTTTTGGAAATATGGAACCAATAAATGTATTTCATCAAAGTTTACTGAATCGTTGTAGCTTCATTTAAAAATAACAATTACGCATTTCCCGCAAAAAAATTATGAATTTACTTACGAATATATAATCAATAGAAACACATCTGCGGTTCTGTGACACTATGTAATGGCTTCTTTGTTGGATAGTCTACATCCTCAGGGGTCATCTGAAGCGCATCTCACATCAATTTTCGGGGGGATCTATCATTTAATCAGCTTTGAAACGCTAACCCACCTTGTGGCCACTGAGCTCTGTTGTTACAGAATAGAGGTGAGGCAGGGGAATTTAAAAGTACGGGAGAACAGAACCACAACATTTTTGTACCAAACAGCAGGCGGTATGAAATACACTGCGTCCGCGCCGTTATGTTTCGTGAACGTGTGGATAACTTCCGAAAAATCTCAAATATGTTGAAGATTCCAGTTGTGCAGAATTAGAAACAATGACTGAAATGTCATACCTATTGGCTAAATTGATGGAACATGATGAGGCTGGGGGGGGGGGGGGGGGTGTTTGATCGGTTATACTCCTATAGGCAACAATATCACCCATCAGACAAGCGCCCGGCTAGCTCAGTCGGTAGAGCACGAGACTCTTAATCTCGGGGTCGTGGGTTCGAGCCCCACGTTGGGCGTATATTTTTTAGCTTAGGTGAATTACAAATTTTCTTCACCTTTTAGATAATCATGATCAGCCCTCTCTACTTACTGAGTTTCTTTTATAGACCCTCCTTGTTGCTCTTCAACGTTGTAATGACGTACATGATGTAGCTTTGTCTCTTTTTCGAATTTTAGGTAATGAATGCTTTGCAAGAACGCAGAACTTCTTTCATGCATTTAACTTTTTCCTTAACGTAATGATTACTAATGCGAATAACTTTATATCTCATTTCTCTCCCTCATTTAAATTTCATTCGTAAATTTGTCAAGTTATGTACTTATAAATAATATTAGGTTAATTGTCTAATACTCAATTCGTCTAAGAATCTCCAAACATGAATTTATGAAATCCATTTGTGAATTCACATGTTTAACAATAATAACACAGTGGAGTGGTCAGTGGTAAAAACCAGGAAGAATCTCAACGCTTAAACTGCATTAAATGTATTGAATTTTAATACAAGCTAAAGTCTCCATAATGTTAAATGGTCATCCGAAGTGTTTTAAACAAAGGTATGTCTGGTGAGTTGTTGAGTTTTTTTATGGCAGAAATTCGTATCAAACCAGAAGGCATTTGTGATTATGAATATATATTTAAATTGATGTAGATCGTGTGTTTATTTTTGTTGAGTTTTTAGCGTGACGCCATGAACAATTTTACGTAATGTGACAAGGACTTGTACACAGGCCAAACATGATCAGAAGTTTAAATCGTGTTAAACAATTAAACGGCGTTATATTTGAGCTTAAACCTCGACTTGCATTGTTG
Organism: Creontiades dilutus; assembly: GCA_031894815.1. NCBI lineage: Eukaryota > Metazoa > Arthropoda > Insecta > Hemiptera > Miridae > Creontiades > Creontiades dilutus. The sequence continues at coordinate 360,159 of JAVIWC010002807.1, read as the reverse complement.
GAAAATGAACATATTACGATTATATCAAATCTAAATAGAGTGTAGAAACATATTTTACATGCCGTACGGGTAAGTGTTGACAGAAATGTTCAGTGAATAATTTTATCAAGAGGGTCCCATCTACTTTATCTTATATCAATTTGATTCATTACGTTTAATGAGGTGGTGAATGTGCAGCAATCCAACCGCCGAGATAAAACCTGGGAGAATAATTCCCGGAAGCGCTCAATATTGATGAATTCATACTTTCAAGCGAGATTTGCCTTAGAGCAAAGCAAACCAAACTACGGGGAATCACGAAAACGACTTTGAAATAGAATCGTAATGGTCACTCCAACCAACGTTGAAAGGAACACGACATGAGAAACCACCACTTCCATCAAAGAGGAAGCCACAGATTTCGGTTTTAACGAGCGAGTTACTGTGTTTTACCGCCCTTTTCTTTCAAAACCGGACTTATTTTACGAGGCTAATCTCAGAGGTCGAATGCAAAGTGGGAAACTAGGCATACAAAGTTGACTATTTCGTGTTGAAGTAGTTAGCTGAAGGGAATGGGCTAGATCAATATTTGTGATAGCTCCAAGGCCCATTTCGTGCTCCGTGTCGGTAAGCTGGCTTTTTTCTCGGAGTTTTTTTTTTCTCTTCTTAATAAACCGCTCCCCACGTAGAAAAATAAGGGGTGGAAAAAAGGAGGGGGTGGTGGTGAAATGGTATAGGAAATAGAGTTTTCCATTAACCTCCTCGTTGCCGGCTCTTCAATTGGACACTAAATTACAGCCGGGTTCAAGGGGGTGAGAGAATGTTGCGGGTTAAGGGGGTTGATGAGGAAGGGGACGATTGAGTATCGGGTAAGGCGGTACGGGAAGGCGGAGGGTAAAGACTTAACTCGATCGGATATTTATTGGAGTCGGGGGTGATTTGACACATTTAATTTAAATCTAAAGGGGAGAAAACCCCGAGCGAGGAAGGGGGAAAGCCTCTCCCAAGTCATGACGTTCCGATTAATTGGAAAAGGGTTGGTTAGTTAAAAGGGTGTTTTCGGATTTGGGGAAAAAAAAGAGGGGGGGGGGGGGGGGACATCTTCGTTTTCCATCATCTCTGTCCTATTTCACGGTCCGTACGGGAGACGGGCTTGTTTGTCATTGGGAACCCGCTTTAAATTGTTTGGGAAATGACTTTGAAGGGGCGCCATTTGATAATCAACTGCGATTTACAAACCACACATCCATTAAACACTCCAATAGAAATTTACACCTAGTCGCGGATAAATGCCTTGTTTCGTCTTAATTGAAAACACGAACAGGGAAAATGGTGCTACGTCCCCAAAACTGAAATTACTTGAAAATTTAATTTGACGTTAAAACCTTTGTTTTGCTTACATTTTTCTAGTTTTTTCTTCTCCAAAATTTTGGCAAAGGCTGCACTTTTCCATGCACGCAAATAAATTGAAGTAAGCGGGGTATCCCAAAAGGAAGTTTACCCAACCCAATTTAAAAAAAGGAAAAGAAAAATGCTTTTAAAAATTTGGGTTGAAAAGAATTGTATTTACTAGTGCAAATACTTTTTGTCCACCAATATTTTGTACACATTTTATGCGCCATATTAATTTTGTCTCATAATTTCGTATAAAGCTAAGACGTCCCCGTCACTCCTACCCCTGAAAATAATTTTTTCAAATTTAAATTTAGCTTATAAACTCCACTTGGAGTTTAGTAAGTCGTAACACTTGATCCCTGTTAGCCTGATCATCCAATATTGCTGGGAATTACGTGGCAAAGGGGGGGTAAAATGAAAGTTAACGAGGTTTATGATACCAAGTTCATGTGAGATATAGTTTTTCATTGTTTTTAATGATACATTGATTTGGAATTGGTATCGAAGAAGTCAGAGATCCTGATCGAAAATATTCAATCTATCATGGTCAAAAAAGCGAAAATTATTTCATTTGTTTTTCTTTTTTTGATTAACGGAAATTAAGTAAACATGTTTGTCGTTCACAAGTTGAAGTTTTAAGACGAATTCATTTCGTCGAAACGAAAGTTGTGATAATATATCCGTAGTATAGCTAGGGATAAAGAAAAGGTACTCCAGGTACAACTTATTTGAAACACGTACCTGCTAGAATTTATTATTTTATACACCTATATGGTCAAGGTTTTTTCAATAAATCAATTTATCTCCGTTGTCTTGCTTTATGCATTTTATTGTTAATTATTTATTATGCACCATTTATATTTCTATTCTGGACATGTCTCAGGAAAATGCAAAAATATTTTCCACAACCCCTAGAGTCAGAGGAATAAATTTCATGAGTAAATTTCCTCATTATTAATCAGTTTCTCGACCTTTTTCGCAATTACTACATCAATTACAACTGTTTAAGTGACAACCTTGGGGTTTGACTGAAAAATCTGCTGGTTTAAACTTATGACCGGCTAGATTGGGAACCGGCCACAGTGGGGCTTGTGTAAAAAGAGCGAACGTTAACAACTTAACATCGTAGTATATGTAAAAAGAGCGAACGATTTTTTACGACGAGCAATGGTTTTTAAGGACGCTGAACACCCATTTTTAGAACATCTAAAACGTAAGACATTCGTTCATAGTTTATTGCTCCAGGAATCATTAACTTCATAACTTAGGAAACGTTCAGGTGAACATAAGTTGTACGAACCTCCAGCTGGCTTCTCCTGAATCCGTTTCTCGACCTTTTTGAAAACGATATCCTTCGAATACAATTATTTCGTTCCCCTGTTTCCCGATCACAACTGAACATTCACTCACATTCGGCGGCATGACTCTTGAAAGGTCGAAGACAAACTGATTACGATGAGAACCCACTACACAAAGTTGGAGGCAGTTTATTTAGATTTACGTATTCCTATTCGCTCTATTTACATGCACCATGGCGTATAGTTTGAAATCCATTCGCTCTTTTTACATGAGAGTGCCACCTCATTAGTTAGACTTTCACATCGTTAATGGCTTTGTTCGCTCTTTTTGCCATCGCCCCCACAGTGTGCAGCGGTTGGGTGGACCTTTTACCCACGTTGCTTAAGAAATTTTAGTGCACAATAATTGTCTTTGTTTTTACTTATATTATCAAGAAATATCGTCCAAAAGTCGGATTAGCTCCTTTTTCTCGAGTTATTTATGAAAAATAGTATAGTAGGCTACAAGTTTTTTTGACGCGTGTCCGTCGATTCGAAACGTATTAAATGTTATATTTTACTGGGAAGCGCGATCAATAGACTTATCAACATTTATGTGATGTTTAAACTTGATATTCTGCGATGAAAAACCTTTTAATACATTGCGAATCTCGCAACAGCACTAGGTATTTAGAGATATTTTCATTTTAGCATTTCATTGTGTCATCCATTAGATACATTATCAGTGCAATTACTATAAGAAAAGAGATATAATTAAAAATCCCAGGAATATTTATGAAATCAAAGGGATTTGGATTTTGAAAAACATACCGGGAAGTCAAGAAAGACGAGACGGGAGATTGGAGTCGTGAATAAACACCAAAGCAGGTGATAAATGCAGAAAACTGCACTTTACCTCAGCGGCATTCTTCAGACAAAAAAAACCACCTCCGAAGTTCCGTTAAAAAACATCTAACAGTTAAAAGCGGTCGTGTTCTCAAAGGCCATTTGCATATCTGCGCTCTCACCTCCGCCAGTGTTTTACAAAACCTCCTCGCTAACACGGGGCGACCCCGCGGCTTATCTCTGGAAAGAAGCAGGAAGCCTGAGAAGTGACAGGAGTTCTTTACAGGACAGATTATAAACCTAACTCTGGGGACGTTTTGTCACCCCCCCCCCCCCCCCTGGAGCCAACGCGAAAGCAATATCGTCTAGGAGAGTCGCCCAAATCGGAGAGAGAAACATCATTTTTATACATGTGGAATAAGAAAACAGATTTTAATACATAATTCAGGGGAATCTTCTTGACTAGTGAATCTTTACAGTAAATTTTGAAGGTTGATTGATTTGGCTGATCATGTCTTGCTTGGTGATGGATATTGAATCTAGGCCTAGGTGCTATCACGTTTTCTGCGACTACATACCTTGTGGTATACATTGGATTTCGTTGTGAGCCAATTATTTGCGAATCCTTATTGAATTCGAGAAGTAAATTGTTAACATGTAATTGGGTCATTGTCCACAAACTGTCAAATTTCAGAGTTCAAAATTCTAATTTTCTTCTGAAGGATTCAATAGGATTTTTTTACTAAGGTGGTTGGGTGCACCTAGCTGAGCATGTCAGTGAAACGAGAAACACAAATGACTACAAATTCTCGAAATACAATTTTTTCTAAATTGCGACACACGGATGAGAGGACACTGTCCACGGTAGGGAGAAATGGACGGTAGGGAGAAATTGTTACTTTAATGATTTTTGAAACATGATTAAACGTATAAAAAAATGTTTTTGAAAGATGGATTAGGTGCCCCCCACTTCCCTCTAGCGGTATAGAATCATCTCTAGGTGCTCTAGTAACGAAATGAGAGCTGCGTAACACGAATTTGCCGTTTTCTGGAGAATGACCCATACCCTACGGAACTAGCGGAGCTTGAGAGTGGTAACACAAAAGCGCGAACAAACCTAATCTATAAATTAGTATCGTCAAAACCATCGATATTCTAGATGCATCCAATTGGGTCAGCAGAATAGGGTCCTTGCTCATTGTAATCATGGACATACATAATTGGTTGAAAAACTAGGTACGAGTCCAAATTATTGGATGCAAAGTAGTACAGTAATATACAGGGTATTAAAACATTTTTATTATAAAAATATACCGCCTAGGGATCAATCCTGATTCTAGTTCCCAACAAAATTACCTCGAAAACTTCATTTAGAGGCCCATTTTTTGGAGTACCTATGTTCATTTTTAAAATGTTTCCCTTTTTTGAGCCATTAAAATGATCCTGCCTTTCCAGGGTTAAGGAATTCTCAATGATATTACAAAAAGGAATCCCAGAACAGGACATTTTCTCTCCACCCTGTCGTTTCTCTCTCCACCGTGGCAAACATAGACTCACAGTTGAGAGAACCACGGTAAAGAGAAATTCACATTCTGATGCAAGTCAAACGACTTGAGTGAAATGTTAGAGTTGGGGAAAAAAACTCGCTGAAACTACTAATCCTCCCACAAGTTTTGATGGAAAAACGAAAACTCTGTTACTTAATCGTTTATAATGGTGAGATCCAAAGTAGATTGAACTCTGTGGTGAGAAACCTCACTTCATCCCATCATTTCCCCTTCAAACAACAAGAACTTGTGGTCCTAAAATCAGCTGGTTGTCATTGTAGACTAGTCACATGGTGAACAGAGGTTCCAACCTTAGCTTTCCGCTCTAAAAGCACCAGCAACGTTTTGGCGCCCATTTCAAAAAACGCTGCAAATTCTTTCACTGGGGTTTATTATTCAATTGGCTTGCGTTCATGATTTGAATTTCTACTAAGCTTTGGAGTGTGCGCGTTTCACAGGATAGAGCGATTATTGAATTTCAGGAGGCACACAAATATGATCAACTGATCAATCCAAATAGGTATTTTGCTTGAGAACACATTTACGTGCTCCATGCATATCTCCTGAAATTCAATAATCGCTCTATCACCTGTGAAACGCGCACACTCCAAAGCTTGGTAGAAATTCAAATTATGAACGCAAGCCAATTGAATAATAAACCCCATCGATTATTGAATAATAAACCAAAAATCGTATATTCCAAGTCCCCGAGGAGGGGAGCAGGTTGCCCTGGGAGACGCTCCTCATCGGTGGGGTCCCCTTCACTGGCGCGGTCGAGATGTGGGGGGGGGGGGTGAATTCCACCTAGCGGTTGCCCTGGGAGACGGTCCGACGCTCCCCTTCAGGGGTGGGGGTGGGGGGTGGCGGAGAATTCCACCCGCCCAACGTTACCACCCCCTGATATACCTACCTGCTCTGATATTTTCGTCTGTATATAGATTGATGATGATGATGATGATTGATGATTGATCGAAACTGACGCTGGCACATAGGTACGCCGCCTGCAGCGCCGCGCCTCTAGAGAGATAACTCTCCTGCAGCGCGGCGCAGCTGTTTCGGTAAGTACATGAAGAAATCGCAAGCCGCAGACGCATCATGGATACCATACCTCGACGCCGTGTCTTAAGTGAAAAACGAACGCGATCGACGGGGGCGAGCGGGCGCCCATCGCGATCTATCAGTGCGATCAAACAATACAACTCTACAGATGTGTCAGACGTAACAACGCGGCATCACGCTTTGTTGCGGCAAAACGATCGTGCCGCGTGTTCGATTTTTCTTCAGTCCAAGAATTTTCCTTAGCCGTTCAGCCTTCACATGTGATACAACCATCAACCTTCACGCGTTCGCGCCAACCTGAGTCACACCGGCGCTCGCGCAGCTGTCTGTCGACCGCCCTTGATTTTTCAATGATTATCTTGCTGGTTTCTCTACTTTCCATTGCAGTAAATACAAAAGAACCAGAATACAATTTTAAAATCACATTTTTCATAAAAAATTCTTTATTGTTTAAAATAACAGCCGTTAATAGTCGTTAATGGCTAAAAATGAACTCTTGCTTCCGAAAACACGCAATTGGCTTCAAAAGGCCTCTTGGAAAATGATTACTTTTGTTCAACTCTTTTCTTTGTTGAAAAACTAGATTATTTATTTCAATTGAACTAGATAAGAAGGTATAGAATTGCTAGAATTGTCATAGAATGTATGAATGTTACATGAACAGGTAACTCACAAAAGCGCGATGTATCAAAAAGGCCACTTGGACTATAATTCTTTCAAACGTTTTGTTGTAAAAATGTAATTTTTTCAATCTAACTAGATGGAAACTAGAAAAAACATTTGCTAGTAGTTCCAAAATTATGAAATACTGAAAAATCACAAATGACAAGACACAAAAAAACTGGGGTTTATTATTCGATTGGCTTGCGTTCATGATTTGAATTTCTACTAAGCTTTGGAGTGTGCGTTTTTCACACGATAGAGCTATTATTGAATTTCAGGAGATATGCATGGAGCACGTAAATCTGTTCTCAACCAAAATACCTATTTGGATTGATCAGTTGATCATATTTGTGTGCCTCCTGAAATTCAATAATCGCCCTATCCTGTGAAACACGCACACTCCAAAGCTTAGTAGAAATTCAAATCATGAACGCAAGCCAATTGAATAATAAACCCCAGTGAAAGAATTTGCAGCGTTTTTTTATTGAACCTCAATACACCCCCACAATAAAAACATCTATAATTTATCAAGTCCTTTAGCACTCGTATTGCGTTAAAACTTCCCCAAATCCAAATTTAAACGATGTAGCAAAAGGTAGACAGATGTAGAGGAGGCACACAAATATCATCAACTGATCAATCCAAATAGGTGTTTTGGATGAGAACCGATTTACGTGGTCTATGCATATCTCCTGAAATTCAATAATCGCCCTATCACCCGTAAAACACGCACACTCCGAAGCTTAGTAAGATTCAAATCATGAACGCAAGCCAATTGAATAATAAACCCCAGTGAAAAAATACTTATTTACCCCAGTAATAATATTGAATAATAAACCCCAGTAATAATATTGAGTAATATTTACCTATATATTATCAGCGTTTCATGCATATCAGAATGCTTCAACCCGTGTATCGGCTACTAACTACACTACAAGTATTCACATCGGCTATCACTCCAGTATCCACATTCACTACAACTCGACGCTATCGGCATCACTAGGTTACAAACAAACAATAATAAACCAAAAAACGCAAATGTTGTCACCATAAATGGGGCCATACATCGAGAATGGTTTGACCTACGGACGTCGGGAAGAGCTCATTCGATTCCTCATGGAATGTTCTTCAAATAGGTAAATATTTAGGCCGATTCGACTTGTTTTGAGGTTTTTAGGGATTTTACAAAACTTTTACAGCCCTTAAAGGGCACTTTAAATTGAGTGAGAGAGCTGGCTCAAGAATTGGGGCGTCGTCGGACCAAGATGGATTTTTCCTGAAAATTTCAGATCTTTTGCTCCAGCCGTTTCGGAGATATCGTGCGTACGGCGGACGGACGGAAAATTTTTTATTGCAGATTCGGATTCTACACCCTTTGAAACGTAAACCATGAAATTTTCAGGGGGGTTAGAATTTTTTTTTCCAGAGCGATTACAATGGTTTATTATTGAATAATAAACCAAAATGACACGGTTGAGTAAAAAAAATCAGGTTACACAGCTTCAAAGCATCGTGTGACCCCACCAGGGTGCTGATGAATTATGTCAATGGCCTCTATCACTCCGGAAGAAAGCACTTAAAAATCACAAATTAAAAAAATCGTTGAAGCCTTGAAAACAGCCTCAATATTTAATGCACGAGTTGTGAAAATAAGTTGGTAACGCACCACTGTAGGGAGAAATTGATACTTTAATGATTTTTGAAACATGATTAAATGTATAAAAAAAGTTTTTGAAAGGTGGATTAGGTGCCCGAATAATAATCCCTCTAGCAATATAAAAAACCGCCGCATCTCTAGGTCCTCTATTAACGAAATGAAAGCTGCGTGATGATCTAATTGTGTTATAGTAAACAGCTTAGCAATATTAAATGCATAAGGATACAACCACTAAAAGTCTAGTTAGGCCGAACAAAATCCCAAATAAGTAAGTATATTTATACTTCAGTGGTTTGGTTGTGAGCAGTCCAACAATATAATGGAGGAAGAGAAATTACCTACTTAGACCAATTTCTGCTTTTTTGTTTAACCTACGACGTTTCTGTATGAGCACGAACCTATTCATGCAGTATCTACAACCACATAACCAGTACAATTGTAGTGTACTAGAGGTGTGCATTAACGTACTAGACGGATGTTAACTTATGGCTGTAGTTTCAGGTTTGTACTCAAAACAGTGTTCAGAGGTTTAGAGGTTTTCACATAAAATGAACTGGTATGTGAATGGCAAATGGATGTTAAACCTAATAGAGGGTACGAGAAAAACTTTGTGAACTTAACAAGCAAAAAACTTAGAAGCTAACTTACTAACTTGAAGTTTTTTGACTGTCAAGCTTATTGCTTCTAAAAACGAATTTTTTGGAGAAGTTCATGAAGCTAATTTTTCAGCCAAGAACCAAGAGAGGATTATCCCTGATTACGCCAAAAGTGCACAATCGAAGGTGCACTTTTTAGAAACGCCCTGTTTTCACTTCGCTTTAACAAGTGCTTAAAATTAAGTTTCATGAAGTTCTGATACAAGTTCATGTTTTCGAGGTTTTATGACACAGTGTCAACTTCCAAATCTACTGAACCAAAAGTGAGAAATTTGAATAAAATTCATTGGTTGGGGAAAATTATGAATTTCATCTTTAAAAGAAATTATAATGTTATGGGGTAATGTATTTTTTTTTCTATGAAATATTGTGTGCGCTGTCCACGCCTCAATTCACAACTGTCTTCCGTTATCTGCATTCACTGTTCTGAAATGTACTCATTTTGCGATAAGGATTAATTGTGTGATACAGATCAGTGGTTATATGCAGTAACTCTAATGGACGTTTTACAATCTTCGTTGTTTAAAAGCCTAGCGATCTACATCGAGACAATGAGAATTTTCGTTTACGCGCGAGCCTTTTCGCAATAAGTGCCTTCAAAGCCTTTAAAAACACTTTGCCAACGACAATAGATTGTCACAGCTGATGGTTGTTTCATCACATTAAAATTATAAAGGTCTGCTCGACTTCATAGCTTGACATTTCCGAAAGCTCGTCACGGTTGAGCAACGCCTCGTAACGACAATGACTGGGAAGCTTACAGTAACTATTTTAGTTTTAGATGCTATTAACGGATCCCTTTATTCATGTCGCAATATTAGGTGGCACTTACCGATCTATAGGAGCTGGGTGAACAAACGGAAACTCACCTGAAAACAAAATAACAAATCGAATTAGCAAGATGTTTCTTTATGAATATAGTCAAGTTACATCTAGGTAGGCATGAGCCTGAAAATGGTCAATAAGGTTGAAAATTTGAGGCTTAGAAATCGTCAAACGAAACGGCAATTAGTTACATTAATTCTCAAGAGGTATTTTTATGAAGTAGGTACTAGGTGTAGGAACAGTACAACTTTCAAAGGAATAGTATAATAGGAATAGAAATAAGGAATGAGAACACGTCGCGAGCTACAAGAGTGAGGTATTCATTGTAGAAGTCTAATGTACAAATACATTGGTGCGGAACCCAAGAAAAACTAATGAACCAGTGTCCTTAGATTTCACCTTGCTAAAATAAAATTAACGAAAATGAAAATGAAATGTTATATGTTGACAATAGCACATCCTCCCTCGTAAGTCGAGCCGGTGGCGGGGTTGATATTTCGGCATGTCTGCCCTCTGAAGAAGAGGACTGATTTGACACGTTCCTGGTGTTTGGCCGTGGTTTGTGATTGTCTTCCTGGACTTAGAAGAAAAGTTGCATGAGTTCAATCTCAGGGAAATTGATATTAGTGAGACTGGTGAGGTTGGCACTGTCCACCACGTTGTATTTTACTGCAACCTGTTTGTGGTGGAACGCGGGGTGGCGGTTGGCAGGGCCAGAATGCATGGATTGGAGTGGGCCGTCTTCGTTACGAGAGAGGAAGAAGTATTTAAAGTGTGGAAGGATTACGCATGGGAAGAGTTGTCGAAGAAGGAGGAGATGTCCGTGTAAGACCATCCCCAGGAGGAGGGCAGCCAAGAAAAGCGGTAGACAGTTATTGTCGGGACAGCGCCCATTCTAGGCCTAGGGTGCTTTGGACGGGGGGCAGCTCAGCTGGTCTGGGCTGTCTGCAGGTCAACTCTACTAAAAATGGTACCACGGGAGGAGAGAGCCCCAGCAGCCACAAGTGCACCGCTGCTAGGCAAAGCAGGTAAGGTTAGATTCGTGGTGTTAGTGAACTCGCAGGGAAGAAATTAGCAGTCTCCATTGCCGCACAGGTTGCTAGTTGTGGGGCCGCTGGGCAGAAGAGGAAAATCAGTTAACCTGGGGGCTCTTCGCAAGCAACTTCCTTCATATCTACACGTCTCCCTCAGGGAGTGGTATTAGATGTACCATATTCCTTTTAGTTTGGTTCCCATTTACTGTTTCGACAACGTAGGATCTTGGGCTGGGATGTTTCGCAACGACGGTTCCTGGCACTTCCTTGTCACTTACAAACACCTTCCGGGCAATCGCTAAGTCCTGGTTCTCCTTGCTGGCGAAAAATTTGGTACCAAAATATTCCTTCCTTTTTCGTCGAGTGGTTGTCTCCCTCAATTTCAATTCCTTGTCATCGGGTGGACGTGGTAGCAAATCCGCTGTTCTGTTAACTTGGAAATGAAAGTTTCTAAAGCACATTTACTCAGATTTGTTTTAGGCGCCTGCTGTGGTAGGGCCAGCGACACTAGCGGACATCAATAAAACTTGATTGTGAGCTGATTACAACTGGGCTGAAAACTTGGTTCTGGAACTGATTACAGGAAACAAACACCTGGCACACTGGGTAACGACTTAGGTCCCTACCAGAGAAGTTCTCCCATGAGAGAAGAGGCATGCTCAACCTTGGGTGACAACTTCTATTATTTTCGATTTTGCGTGTGTTTTTCGCACATCTAAACACTCGCGCCTGTACTGAGGTAAGCCATACAGGTTTAGGGGCAGTCTATGTTTTCCCAATTTGTTTTAAATTGGGGTGGATCAAATACAAAACGAATTGAAAAATAAAAACTTGGAAATATGCATCAGATAACATCCCAACATGTGGGCAAGTTCCAAGGAGACAATGGAACATTCTATTTCGGAGAATCGGCATGAGAAATGAGACATCGCGATTGAATATATAATCGTTGACTTAGTTTTGGTAAAATAACACTCATACTTTAAAATATTGTTTCATTAAGGAGTGGACAAGATACCTTATTTCAGTTACAGGGCAGTTGTAAACTTGCCTATATTCATAAACGGATGTGTGTAGATGAATCCAAGCAGAAGTTGAGGGGGCAGTACCTATTGGCAAACACCGTCAAAACATGTACAAGAAAATGACTAAAAACAGCTGAAAACGCTGCAAATTCTTTCACTGGGGTTTGTTATTCAATTGGCTTGCGTTCATGATTTGAATTTCTACTAGGCTTTGGAGTGTGCGTGTTCCACAGGTGATAGAGCGATTATTGAATTTCAGGAGATATGCATAGAGCACGTAAATCTCTTCTCAACCAAAATACCTATTTCGACTGATCAGTTGATCATATTTGTGTGGCCCCAGAAATTCAATAATCGCTCTATCACTTGTGAAACACGCACACTCCAAAGCATAGTAGAAATTCAAATCATGAACGCAAGCCAATTGAATAATAGACCCCAGTGAGAGAATTTGCAGCGTTTATTGCATATCAGAATGCCTCAACCCGTGTATCGGCTACAAAGCCTTTTAGGAGTTCACTAGAGTATCCACATTACTACATCATTACATCACTACATCACTAGGTTACTGATATCAAAACAAAAACAATAATAAACTAAAATAACGCAAATGTTGGCACTATAAATCGGGCCATACATCGGGAATGGTTTGAGCTGCGCACCTGGGGAGGGGCTCATTCGATTCAAGAGTTCACATTTAGGCCGTTTTGACTTTTTTTGAGGTTTTTAGGGATTTTACAAAACTTTGACAACCCTTAAAGGGCACTTTAAATTAAGTGAGAGAGCTGGCTCAAGAATAGGAGCGTCGTCGGACCAAGATGGATTTTTCCTGAAAATTTCAGCTTTTTTGCTCCAGCCGTTTGGGAGAAATCGTGCGTACGACGTACGGCGGACGGACGGAAAAATGTTTATTGCAGATTTGGATTCTACACTCTTTGAAACGTAAACCATGAAATTTTCTGGGGGGGGTTGGAATTTTTTTTTCTTTTTCAAGAGCGGTTACAATGGTTCATTATTGAATAATAAACCAAAACGTAATTTTTATTAACTAATTGTCTACTTTATTGTTCTTTTATGAGCTATGCCTGCTTTTGACTTTGTGTAATATGCAGATTTTTTTCAGGGTTTATTATAAAAGTCAGTTTTTATTAATTAAATTCAGGCAGAAGACCGTCTGCGACGAATATCAAAAATAAATATCAACGGCATGGACCATTGTAATCGGCAAAAGTATTCGAACACAAAAGTAACCGATTACTTTGTAATCGATTACAATTGTATTCGAATACTTTTGGCGATTAAAAAAGTATTCGAAAAAGTAATCGCATCGCGCGAACACAAAAGTAATTCATTACTCTCGTTATTCGATTACTTTTACGAATACTTTCGTAATCGCAAATGTAATCGTAAAAGTATTTGTTAATCAGGGACGCCCATCTCTGGTGCCTCCCCCCCACAAGCTTCATAACGCACCCCCCCCCCCTCCATAAAGCACCCCCCCCCCCAAAGCTTCATAACGCAACCCCCCCCCCCCAAAGCTTCATAACACACCCCCCCCCCCTCAAGCTTCATAAAGCACCCCCCCCCCGTAAGCTTCATAACGCACCCCCCCCCCCCCCCCCCCTTCAAGCCCCCCCCCCCCCCCGTGTGGGAAACCCTGCCACTAACCGAATTATAACTAATGATAAATAACTAACCCTATAATAATAATAATCACACCATCAAATGAAACAGTTGATTGATTGATCTGATTTACGAAACAGTACACAGCAAAACGGAAAGAGAGTAGAAAAACAGCAAGGAAAATATGAGGTGATGGTATAGCTACCAAGATACAGATAAGATGCGAACCTCTATTTATACGTGCATAATAATATTTAAGAACGTATTTGCACATTGAGGGAATAGTCTAGTTAGAATATATACCTATAACAGGGAACTATTTTCGATATGCTGCCCGTTTCGAAGTGTTACTTGTGTTTGTTCAACCACGGATAGTCGTTAAACTCATAGGTAGTTCGTGCCACAATCACACTAGTGAATTTATAAGTGCATAATTGCACATTAAGGGAATACTCTAGTTAGAATATATACGTATAATCAGCGAACTATTTTCGATATATTGGCTGTTTCGACGTGTTGTGTTTGTTCAACTAAGGATAATAGTTAAACCCATAGGTATTGTAGGCAAGAATCACGCTAGTGAATTTATACGTGCATAATACATATTTAAGAACGAGTTTGCACATTGTGGGAATAGACAAGTTGGAATATGTTCGTATAATCAGGGAACTATTTTCGATATGCTGCCTGTTCCGAAGTGTTATGAGTGTGTGTGTTCAACTACGGATAATCGTTAAACTCATAGGTAGTGTAAGCTACAATCTCACTATCGAATTATTACGTGCATAATAAAACTTTAAGAACGAAGATGGTTCGAGAGAAAATAGGAGTACTATCAGAGTAAAGAAAAACCTTAGGTTTTTTTCACGAATTTGGTCTGAGAAAAGTCTGAAACGGATTTGTACCATGTTATTCATTCCTCTTGGGCTTAGCTGGTACTACAACCTCTACTAGACCAATCATAATCTATTACCTATCCTTCCATTGATCAATCATTGCATGGGACTTCCTAAACATGTGGCACCTACCTAATCTCAGCGTATATGATTTTTGATTAGAGATTTTGTAGGAAAATACTTGGTACTTACCAATCCATGTAGATTTGTGTTCCGGATAGATGGAAGATGAAGAGAAACACTTTTCGCGAGAAACACGGAACGGAGTAGACTGCCGGAGACCGCCACGCCCGAACGCGGAGCGAAGACTGGTCGAGACCGCCCGCCCGAACGAGGACCGGAGAAGACAGGTCGAGACATGCCGCTCTCCGATACGAGCAGGCAGGCGGAAGGATAGGGTGTGGCCGCGGTGCCCGAAAACTTCGTGTTTTCTTAGTTTTAGGAGCCCGAAAACTTCGAAAACACTTACTTTTTGGGGCAACTTCACAAAAAACACTTTGAAATGAACTTGAAAACAGAGTACCATGCCTTACTCATCAAAAATATAGGAACTACTTCTATAATAGTAATAATTCCCTAGAAAAATAGCTTAAAAGCGGATTCACACTCGCGGTAGCGGGAATGTCAGACCACAGTCAGGTCAGAGTCACGTCAAGGGGCCACCCTTTCACACTGCAAGGTCAGATCACGTCAGGGCAGGCCTATACCGCTATTCCGCGCTGCAGCTGAACTGGCACGATCCGAGATGATAAAAAATTGGTATACAATCGCTAGAATTGGTTTAAAATCGACCCGCCATACTTCAATAAGAGTTCTGTATTAAGAAAGTATCAAGTATTAAGAAGAAAGGACCTACCAATGTGAAGTTAGTGTAATGTTTTTATCTAACACGCAACATTACCTATTATTAATAATCAAAAATGTTATTATGTATTATTTTACACTTACTTACTACTTTTATTATTGAATACCTACCCACTTAGGTAGGTATTCAACCTACTTTTGACACAACTACTTATACTTTTGATATACAGTAGGTATTTATACCTACTGATAGGTAGGTTTATTACCAATGTAACTGGATAAAAAAATATATTACAACCTTCCTTGAATTATTTGAGTGTTTGCCGTATTTGCTGCCATTCCCTTGTACATTGTACTTCCGAGTACAATGGATAGGAAAAATCGTACAGAAATCGTTGTTCCCTCTCGATCAACGTACTCGATCAACCTTTCGTCATATATTAGAAAAGACTGAAAAAGAACGAATTGCAACGAAATGAGCAAATCAGAAACCAAAATTAGACTAGATTTGACTTCGTGATTCACATTTTCCGTTCAGGGGGAAGATCACATAAGGTTTTGATCGCTCGCCGTGCGACCTGATGGGAGGTGACTGGGGGAAGATTTGATGTTGACGGTACCGCGCCCGTGAGTGAGGATCACCCCGTTTGGTTTCCATAGAAGTAATCTTGACGCGCCCGTCACCGAACGTCAGACCACAGTCAGGTCAGAGTCACGTCAAGGTCAGATCACGTCAGGGCAGGCCTGTTCCGCTATTCCGCGCTACAGCTGAACTGGCACGATCCGAGATGATAAAAAAATCTTTGACGTTTGAAACGTAAACCACGAAATTTTCAGGGGGGGCTAGAATTTTTTTTTTCAGAGCGATTACAATGTTTTATTATTGAATAATAAACCAAAATCAGTAAATTTATATTTTGTGCAGAATAATATCACTCCAAATATTCATCAAGAAGGAGCTGTCTAATTAAATTTAAGCTAATTTAAAAACACAAATTCTAAACGATGCTGAAAAAAAATATTGTAAAAATGAAAAACCTTAGCTTAAATACAAGAATATCATTGACCCAAATTTTTTCGCAATAAAGATTTCTTTGCACAGAATTTACTCCCCCACAAATGTCATGAATATGATAAGATCATTTTGGAAAATTCGCTCACACGATAATACTGCATACTTAACTGGAACTTTTGTCTTATAGACCCATAACAAAATTAAACATCAATTGCACATTTTGCAAAGGAAAAATACTGGGATAGTGGCGTAAAGCCTCGAACCATATGCTATTATTCACAATGACGAGTAAAAAATTAAGGTCGGTGGATAGAAAAAGTCGATCGCCGTCACTGAAAATATGGCTTTTGTTAGAGAGTACAATCGTTAAACACAGATCACAGGTGGTGAGCCTTCATTATCTGCTCGCAACCCAACACCTGTTTCTAGGTTCAATTTTTTTTACAGATTCCTCAATAACATCAACGAAAATGAAAAATCCTCATAACATCAAAGGCATACGCATTATACCATATGACTCATTTATTAATGATTGTACATAGTAAACCAATCAATTTATTTTCTTCATAGATTGATATTCTTTATTTTCTGTCTTATGTTTTATTAAGCATATTACTATGCTATAGAGGTCTCCACACAACAAAAGAGAGCAGGAGTTTTCTAGATGTTCATCAACTACATGTCTTACTAAACTGAACATGTTATCAGATAGGATTATGACTGCTCAGATTTATCCCTTATACCAACTTAAGGGAACTTCAACACAGAGCCTGGGCCCCAACAACCTTTAGGCGTCATAATTTTAATTCACTTGAGGGAGGGAAAAAAATTCTTGTGGAACACAAAAAAGGGGTAAAAATAATTTACATAGGCGAATATTTTCGATAGTCAATCGTTGCTCCAAGCCTCTCAAGGAATCCCGAAACGCATGCTGTCATCCCCTGAATAACTGTTAAACTTTGAAAATAGCGTCTGTACTTATGTGACATGATGAGGTAGCTAGAATTTCGATGTTAATGCATTTATTTAACATAGTAAATAATGATTACGAAAAAAAATGTTCGAGCAGAAGTCTGCTAGACAGTTGACACTATAATGGGCGATTTTCAAAAGTTATGCAAATTCAACCAAAATTTGAGAAATCTCATGAAGACCATTTTACACCTATTCCCAGAGAATGACCCTGGTATTTTTTGTTGCGAATTAGTTGTAGAATCGATTCTTCAAAGGAATAGACCTGTTTTGTAGACATCAGGTATGAGAACCATAGACCAGCATTTGTTGATCGGGCTGATAGACCATTTCATCAGATTGACCAAGCAGTCTCTAACCGGATCCATTTCAGCGCTGCGAATTGAATAAAATCGATATCTAGCCAATAAATCGATAAATATCTGTTTCTGGACTGATATATCGTAAGTGTCGACATTGATGGTTGGATTTTGGTTATGGTGCCCAATTATTCAGCACAACTAAATCTGAATGTAATCTGAAAAAAATTTTCTTGGAGGAAAAAACAGTAGATCATGGATAAGTTTTTTTTGGAGGTGTAATTAGACAATTAAAATGATGAAATGAATAAGTACACACAAGATATTTTATGAAAAGTGTATTGGCATTGAAAATTAATGAACAAAATTGTCAAAATTTGTAGATATTAGCGGAAGCGTTAGTAATGCTCAATAATGAATTATGGTAAGAAAAGTATGTGGTAAAATGCCTTGTTTCCATCATATGTCATTTTCCATTGTAATATCTTGAATGTATTTTATTCATTTCATCATTGTCTAATTACACCTCCAACAACGGACATATCCATGATCTATTGTTTTTCCCCCAGGAAAAATTTCTTCAGATTACATTATAGTTGTACTGAATAATAAACAATATTAAACATGTAAGATGGTGTGGGGTTCCTTTATGATGATAGAAAAACAACGATTTTTTTTAGAAAAATGAACCTCATTGATTTCTACCTGGCCTCCACTTTTCGAGATAATAATAGTCTAAAGTGCCGGAGCGTTGCATTTTGTGGGGAGAAAAAATAGTGTCGCGAAAAATTCCCTGACCTGCAGCCAAAACACATATCTATGTCAAAGGGTGATTCCTATTTTACGGGACAAACGCTGTCCTTAATTGATAAATAATTTTCTGTGGTAACTAGGCCTACTCATGGCTGTCATATAGTTCGGCTACTCTTCATTGTACATGCCGGCAATTGATCGAAATGTACCTCTAATCTCATTGTCATGGTTTGTCCGTGAGTCAGAATTTGAACTTAATCCGAAATTTTATCCGCTTAAAGTACGTTTTACCGGAAATATTTTAACTAGTATTTTTTAGAATTAGTTACTGGATGTTAGTGCGCTTACAAGTGGGACTAACTTTTAGATAGTCTGTACGAATCAAGTGCTCAAAGTTTGTCCCAAACCATCTGTCTCATAGTCATGGGTTTGAAGGAAATGATCGTAGATCTCTCAAATGAGGGCATTTTTGGCAATTCAAAGTTTTTTCAGCGTTGGTAACCCTGCCCTTTGAGGAAACACCATGTTTCCGTCATTTCTATACAGTTGGGGCTCAAAAATGAAGTGAGCCGTTTGTAGAACAGGTGTGTACTTATCATACTTCTCATTGTTATGGGTTTGAAAATCACTCTTAATCAATCTTATTGATTCGTTTAGCGTTCATTTTGGGATAGAGATGTAAAAACTCTATTTAATACAAATTTCAATTTCTAAAAGTGTTCATTAGACTCCTAATTCAGAAGGTTAATGTTGATTTCTCGTTGTTGTGGCGATTTTAAACTTCATTGTTGTGGCTACCACAAAAGCCGTCATGGCTGTTTGAACAATTTTTTTTTTTTTTTTTTCAAGTTTGGTTTTCGATACTAAATAAATACCAATATTAAAATGTGATACTTGTTCTGATATCTGTCTCATTCAACCTTAACTACACATCGTTTACATAATTCTATCGTTATTTGGTTGACAAAGCTCATAGTCATGGATACATACCATTCAGGTAACCTATAAAATTTTAAAACCTGAATTTGAGGAAACAAACGAAAATCATGCGTGCTCGGACATCACTATACCGTTTAGTATTAGAGTAACATCTAGATTGTATAATAAAAAAATCATAAATTTAGGAGAACAAAATTTTTTAGTCAGAATCAAAACCTCGATTGTCCCGTTAAATGAGAATCGCCCCAAAAAGAAATCACGGAGACTAACCTTCTCCGTCGATCACGGCGACCGGGCACCTCGTCGTTGTAACTTAATATTTCATTTAATTTCTTCAGTTCAAAGATCTAAGGGCGTCGGCTATCGTAAACCTCCGACAAAGCGGAAACGCACTCTGAAAGTATAACAAAGGCAAGAGCACGCCCCACCCATAATTTTCACTACGCCATTAAACGCTCCGATATATTCAAGACGGTTTTTTTCCCTCAACGATAGGAAACGGCAAAACGAGGCATCGAACGCGGACCGAAGGAGGATGCGAGGGAAGAGGGAGGGGGGAAACGTTGTAAATAATCCAAAACAGGCGATCAAAAAACATTAAAATGGGAGCATCTGAGAGGCAGTTAGAGGAGAGTTGGGTTGGAAGTGGCGGGAAAAGGCTGTAGTTGAAGTTCGGGGGACGCTAATGGAATACATTGTCGGGCATGGGAGGAGGTGGCGGGGTCATAAAACAATACCTTCCTTGTTTCGGGAATTGAAAATGGATGTTACAGCGCGCGGTGAAGGAGAGTGGCAATGCTTTATAAGTCAGGGGGAGGGCTGGGTTCCTCTCCACTCGATTCTCTTTATCACTGCTCTCTATCTTTCTTTTTTTGATATTTTTACCTCCTTCGAGGGGCCCACGAAATCGGCCTTTACACCGGCATTCTGTATTGTTCCGAATCATGTTTCGCGAAATTTAAGGGTCAAATCAAATAACCACAGAGGGTACTCTCATAGAATCAGCTGTGGTGCCCATTTTGGAAGCTCCGAAGAGGGAATAAGCTCTGCGTTCATTATAATTATTTCTATGATTCATTAGTGACGGCTCATTGATTCCAATGACACTAGTTGTTTGAGTTTAAGTTAGCTTCGATAACCAAAATTACTACCTCGTCTCAAAAATCAGATTCAAATAGATACAAATATAATACACAGATATAACTCACCTGATTTCTGTAGGACGGGTTCTTTTGATAGAATAACACGAGACAAATGAGTGTTGAAGGAACTGATATAATGAGTCAGATTCACTAGAGCAGTATACACAAAAAAAACCTGGATAACCCAGTTCACTATTATCAAATAGTGTATTCAAGATCGAAGTCTGTTCATGAAGCTATTTGTAAATTTATTATCGAAGTTGGAATTGATGCTTAAGTTACAGCCCGTTCATTACTGTAATCATTATCATTAATTATGTATATAGATAATATGTATTTCTAATAAAATCCTTCATGGCTGTTGCTTCCGGCTAATGCCAATTGAAGAAAAAGAAAAAAAAAGTATGCACTTTTAGTACAGGCACGGTAGAGCGAGCAGAACGAAGTAAGGTATGCGCGAGCGCTGGAAGCCACACACGCTGGTGTGCAATGCCAACTAAATCATGTCACAGAAATAGTACCTACATAAATTAGTATTTTAAGATATTCGCGTGATACAAACGCTGCAAATTCGTTCACTGGGGTTTATTATTCAATTCCATTCATTTGGCTTGCGTTCATGATTTGAATTTCTACTAAGCTTTTTAGTGTGCGTGTTTCACAGGTGATAGAGCGATTATTGAATTTCAGGAGGCACACAAATATGACCAACTGATCAATCCAAGGTCCCATATGAATTTCATCAGCATGCTCCTACGTGGAATTAATTGATTTTCGTTCTTACTGCCCAACTCTGACGAGTAACCGCAAAATCAACTTGAATTTGAAACGCAATGTATGAATCTTTAGGAAGTTTGACCAATGACCTCAACACCTTTCATCTGAAGATTTCTTTATTTTCTATTTTATAATGGTGTCGCTTAATTTTATAATGGTGTCGAAGAAGCTGCTAAGCCATCTCCTTGGCAGTGTATTTCTTCTGTTTTCAGTAGCACAGTGAATAGAAAAACATCACTTGCCTGATACGTTGAGTTTGCACCAGTTCGTTTTGTATAAATGCTTTTCTGTATTGAAATGGGGAAAAGACCACTGAAAAATGTCGGACGGAATAAAACGAGGGATACTCACAATAGAGGCGAATTTATAGGAAGGTTTAGATCTAATATCAACATCTCACCCCCAAACCCTATTCAGTCGTCCGAAGCTCAATTTGCAATTTCTCGTCTCTTTTTCTCCTTAGTCTGGGGGGGCTCCCGACCCGAAGGGTGACCGGTTGGCATAAACAGTGGAAACAAGTCCTAAGGGTTATCCATCTCCCTCTTTTCTCCAGCATTTCCAATAAGCGTTGGCTGGTTCTAGGGAAGATAGGGAGATGGAGGGGGGTTGGCGGTTCTGGAACGCAATATATCCGTCCTTCCCTCCCTCCTGGTTTATATTATACCTACACTGGGCTCCTGGCATATCCAGCCGACCCCCCCCCCCCCCCGAAACCCCTCGCTAGACGGTCTTGATGAAAAAATAATAATGCGAGTTTGGTGAAGGGGCCAGTTGCTTGCGGCCCCCTGCACTCGGCCCGTATTTCCATCCGCCAGTGTAGCGTTTCGCAGACCTTCTTCCAGCGCTTATTGTCCACTTCAAGTGTTTCCCGACCTCTGAAAACCGTCCGCACAATTTCCCATGATACAACGAAGGAGCGGTAGGGGCCGGAAGCCGTTTACGGGCTTCGCAAGGTGATTTCTCTCTTTGGCAGACAATTTCGAACAGAACCGAACAAGGATGGAATCACGAACGCTGAAGATGACCATCACAAGGACGGAAAGATGGGTCCGGTTGTACCGAAGCTGTATAGCCTCATATCATTGGTAGGAACTAACATAATAGATACTTCAATAAGGAAATGCGGGATACATACGTCACAGAATCTTTATCTGTTCTCGTCTGTCCACTGGGAAACACACATGTACCACTGTGCGTCGGTTCGTTTACATTATCTGGATTGAAATATATCCTTAGGCACGTACAATGTCTTTTACTCCGTACTGAGGGAGTAGTGAAATACTCAAAGAGTTATTTTATGACAAAGTAATCCTACTGTCTTGAGGATATGTTTAAAGTTGATCTTTTCTCGTCTATCCACTGGGTAACACACATGAAGCTCTTTTTCGCCATGTAGAATACAATTACAAGGTATAGAAGAGGCGAGCTTGGATAACTTACGACTACGTCCCATAAACATAAACGAGTGATTTAACTTTGGTTATCTAATACAGAAATATTTTTATGATAATTTGCATTGTTTCCTCTCAGAATATACGAACAAACTGTTCATTCCATTCAGATAGATAGGGATATCAATTTTCCGCGCAGCGTTTAGTTCCAAGTCCCTCGGCGACTCGTATCTACTTTTTCTACTTCCTACTTAACACGTTTTTCACTGCCCACTCGGCCACTTCAGGTAATTAAAGGGGAGAGTATGCGGGTTTAATCTGAAGGCGCGGTAATGGACTTGTTATCGTCTTGAACCACCTGTCACCTGCTTACCATATTTCACTCTGTTCACCTCGCTTTTGTACCTTAGAGCGCGAAACGCTTTTGCATCGTTCATTTATTAAAATACGTCCGTTGAGAGTTAAATGCTCGAGTAGGTGCCTACCAGAGAACTGGTATTCTTGTAACTTCCGCGTAGTCAGAATTGGCAGCCACATCTGCTGTGATACGTAAACTCACAGCTTAACCATGAATTTGTGGTAAACTGCTGGAATACTTGGATATCTTTAGTCGTTTCTGATGGAACGGAACTATAGTTGGCATCTCCTGGAGCTTTCGGCTGCTGAACATTTTGCAATAACCAAGAGCAAAGTAGGTTTACTGATGCTAAAAAGTTTGTTTTTGCTACCTTGTCACTTATGCCAAGTGTGTTTTTGAGTACGTAGAATTGGAAACACTCCATGTAAATAAATTGCATCGCCAAACAAGTCGTCACCACACCAAAAAATCGTTATCAAAGGACTAATGTGACGAATGTGTTTTTGAAGTGTACAGAAATTTTGATCAAGAAATGCCTGAAATTCAACTTCCTCTTACCGCTTCTACGGTTTGGAGTGATTCCAATACCTTAATTTTACCAGTGAGTTATTATGTAATCATTCAGAATAAAGTTATTTAATTTCGAAACGAATCAAATTCAACTCTGGACTCAAATGCAAAACTAATGATTTTTATAATGTTTATTCAAGTCTGAACAACAAGTTCTGATTTCTTTCTACTACACCAAATCTGTCACAGCTACCAATAACTGATCATGCGGCTGCTAATGATAATATTAAAAGTATAATATTATCATACTGTTTTCCAAATGAATCGTCAATGAAGGGCAGAAGAGTTTCAAATTCACACGCCAAACAGAGCCGCAGGATGGGTGAGAGGATGGTGGAGTCGTGAGTTTGGAGAGAGGGGGGTTCGGGGCACAAGCCAGCTGTGCTCCGATGTGCGGATCTTGGACGAAGAATCCGGGTCCAAAAAATGAACCAATGGAAGAGCGCCCGAAGTTTCAGGGAGCACACCTAGTCGTCCACTCACCTCAGCTAGAATGCTTGCATCACCGAAACACACTCTTATCCTATTATCAGTTGATTGTCCCCAACCCTCCTGACTGAACTGTGTTGGCTGTAAATAAGCGAGGAATACAGTGATTTCTATAAAACGTGAGTTCGCTAAATTGTCGGTGGAGCAAAAAGTGATTATTCGCTATGCCAGTTTGACAGGACTTCCATAAACCTCAAAGGCAAGCAGAAATCGTTCCGCAAGTTCTACCCTCTGTACTTCGAAAGTTTCCTGCGGACGTAATAATCAACTTTCCTGTAGATTGTCTCTTCTGGACGTGAGGTAAGCCTGAATCAACTTTCCTGCTCCTCCTTTTTTAAGGTATTTACATACCTACTAGTCACAAGTAACTAGTGCATTTATTTTAAAGGTAGGATTGTTTCACGATTTGAAGCCGAGAAAGCGGATAAGATACCTTCGCATATTGGTAGCTGAAATTTGTATTTGGCTGAGAAAACACATTTTTGTCTCACGTTCCCTAAGTGGTTGTCCCTTACGGCCTCGGTGAAACCCCACGGTTCCAGGGCAAGATCCTGAATCACAGTCCACATCTTGCAGAGCTGACGAGCCAAATTGACATCATCGAGTGACACAGGCTGAGCCGCGGAATTCTTCAATCTCATATCCAAGTAATTTCAACCAATATGTACTTTTAAGCTTCATTTCCAATCTTGAGAAACCGTCGTATAGTTACAGAAGTAAGATCTTGATTGATATTTCGAATAAATTCCATGGATGGACAGAAAACTGATTCCTTGCTAACTAACGGCCTCCAAGTTCGTCGAACGAACATCACCCGCCAGTAATGATCTCTTTGAGTAATGACATCCAACCATAACCAGTACAAGGAATTTAAGGTCAAATTTTATCGACCATAAAATAAGTAATATTAGCTAGGATCACATTATTGAGTGATATTGAGGATGTAGTAAGCAATTAAATTGAAAGTCTATCGAAT
Source organism: Creontiades dilutus (assembly GCA_031894815.1). Lineage (NCBI taxonomy): Eukaryota > Metazoa > Arthropoda > Insecta > Hemiptera > Miridae > Creontiades > Creontiades dilutus. Next base: position 335,192 of record JAVIWC010002807.1, on the reverse strand, counting down.
AGCGAAGCAACAAGTGGAGAGCAAAACTTTCTAAAATTCCTTTCCGGTTGTGGCCAAAAGCTCCTACGCTTATACGATGCGATTTATCTCATCAGTTTACAGTGAAGAGGACATTAACCGATGGCACTTTTATATTGAAGGGAATGGAGGATCATCAGCAGTCAAATACCTAATCAACTTTACCTTCTTAATTTTTGTTACCCATTGGTAATCAAAATAAAATTCGCCCAACATTTTTGTTAACAGAATTTTTAGAGATGGACTTAGCAAGAAATGTCGATTTCTGTTTGCAAACGCAGGTACGTGACAATAATGATAAATATTTATAGAAATAGAAGTTGGAAAATATAAAAGGAGTTCGTTTTTTACTATAAATGTGCACTAGCCTTTTAGTAAATGCAACGCTAAATTCGAAAAAGGTGTTTAGGAGTTGAAAAAAATCTGGAAGTGGAATAGCGTGTGGTTTTATGGCCGGAAAAAACGTAGTTTTTTAAGAACAAACAAAGAACAAAACATATCCAGAGAACGAATTGTTCTCACACTCAGTCGTATCCAAAATGTACATTTCCGGACAGTTTTGCCTTACCTCAAATGTCAATAGTTCCATTCGTTGGTTTCAACGTCTGTGTCAAAATACAGTTGGCATATTGCACATTTATTGGTACTTAGATATTAGCTTGTGTTACGCACTGAAGAACTAGCCAAGTTAGTGCTCAAGGGGTTATATGTACGACAAACCGACCCTATCTGCTTTGGAATATCTAGAAGTCAATTACTTTACATTATTAAGTCAAGTACACTAATCAGCTTTACAAATCTGTCAAGAAGGTCAAGTATAAATGAAGTTATTTGTAAAGTACTGACAATGCAATCACAAGGTGCGTAAAAGGCGAGTTTAGGTAAAGTACGAGTACCATAGACTGTTCAATGAACATAGATTAGTGATTCACATCTACTACAGGATTAATAAATAGTTGTGTAATAATTTGCCACATTTTAAAATTTATCACTCAGTTCTTGAATATGGTACGAGTATATCCAGTTCCTTTGACATTTGATGTACTATAATCGTTGCACGGGCTCGACTTGCAGGGTTACTGATACAGGTAGGTCTCTGAGGACGAAATTATAGCACAATCCTCTAATAATGACAAGCGGATAAAATTAAATACTTCCAACTGTTTTTGAATACTCATCGATGCTTTGCACTCTTCAGGGTTCAAGAATAAAAGGTTTAATCTTTCTATATATATAGAACTATCCTTGAAATGCCGTGACGTTGAAGCGGCCTATATTTAGCCTTGACAGATCATCCTCAGACGACCACCGGAGTTCAGGATATCTGTAGCGGGTCTTATTTTATTCGCGAGCGCATGTTAAGTCGGTCCCCTGACAAATCCCCATGGGGACCCCCCTCAGCGAGACTCCGTATTTATAGAAAATAGACAGACAACTAACGCGTTCAGGGGAAACTCAGAGAGAGACTTACGATATCTTGAGTGTCTAACTCATCCGTAAATAGACGACCGATTTGACGCGGAATCTATTGTGTCCATTGGGCGTTAAAATAAGAAAACCGAAATAGCAGGTAAGGGCTTCAGTGAGATCCTGAAAGACTTCCCAGCGTATTTAGGCATCAAAACGGCCAATCGGTTCGTAGAAGAACTAATTGTGGAAACGTCGGAGAACTTCGTTGATGACAGTGTCAATTCCAGAAAATTGAAACGGTAGGAGGAGGGAAGAAATGAGAAATGAAGCTTTACTGAACTGAGATCGCAGGGAGACAAGCAAGAGATGATTTCAAGAATCATTACAGCCGAAGTACCTACCTAATTATACAGATTAGGAGCGTTCAAAGGAAGAAACTGATGCCACAGCATTAGCGCTGCCTACCGAACATCTGGTGAACCTCCTGGAGCCCCCAAACCTAGACAATCTTATATCAGTTCGTCGATGTGAATGAGTCATTCCAGCTTACTTTAGTCGTGCTATAAAGTGGACCAACCGCTGCTCAAAAGCCACTATACGTTGCCACTGTATTGTTTAGTTGGGAAATCCAACTCGTTAACCTCGCATCACAAGACTAAAAAAAAAGAAAAAAAAAAAAAAAAATCAATACTTATAGCAGTGTAGACACAAGATGCAATAGTAGATCGGAATCTGCGATAAAACTAGTGTCTACGCGTTTTGGTGTTAAAAACTGTATTGATGTTAAAATTTGTAAGCCTACGAAAAAATAGCTCTTCCTACGGGATTCGAACACAACCTCCTGTACTGTAGTCAAATGCCGTCACCGCCTGAGGAACTTGATGATCTAGCTGTAAAATTTTCTTTACACATTGACAGCACCGGTAGATTCACCTGATCTTTGCTAGGCAGCACTGATGCTATGGCATCACATTCTTCCTTCTAGATACTTCTAACATATTTAAATATAAATATACAGTATAAAATCAAAATACTATCATGAATCCACTCGCTTTTCAAACGCCTTCCAAGGGGATTAGAGATTAAGAAACCGACACAGGACACCAAGCACCCCGCGGTATAAATTTACACTTCCTGATCATAATGGCTGTTCTTTTTTCAGACCGAAAAATATACATTTTGGGTAGGATCAACCTTCAAGACGAGCTTAAGATTGAAAGTGCATGTGAAGAAGAAAATGCCACTAAAATATAGAAAACAAGCCCAAATCGTTTGTAGCTTGTTTATTTACTTTGAGTTTGATCTTTGTTTGTTTGAAGTTTGATGTTGAAGTTGATCTTGGGCCTTGGAGCACCAATGCACATGTTTCCCAGGGCACTAATAGCAAAGTTGCCAGGAAAATTTAGAATGCGGTTATCGAGCGGCAATCATCTAAGAAAAACAGCTTTCGTACAAGTACGCAACCACGAGGGACATTTTATGTCTTTGCGCCATATGATTATGGTTCCATCGGGTGGTCACTGAGGTTCCGAATGTCTAGGGGTTAACGTAACAAGATTAAGTAAATCAACAGCTTTCAAATGAGTGGTGAACGAGTTTTGTACGATCACAAATGTCGAGGATAATGATCCGTAGCAACGAATCGGTTGTAAGCGAAAACCATCAGAAATATTTTCGTGACGATTTTTTCGTGACGCTGTCCGCGTTACATTTTCGAGTTTATGTAGCAAAGTAAAGACATAAAATATCAAAAGGAAGAACACACTATCAATTTCAGAGAAATTTATTGGATGATGGGTTGATACTCACAACAGAACATCCACAAAAAAGTATTGCTGTACGAGGCATTGCTTTGTGGACTTATGGATTACAACAATGGGAGTGAACAGCAAAAACCAACATTAAAATTATATAACACCTTCCAAAATAAAGTACTTCAGGCAATCTTTAATGCTCCTTGGTACGCGAGAAATGACTCCATGAACTTCATGGAGAGTTTCATGAAATCAATGAGATAATTTGAAAATACGCCACAAGCTGCGAAGGCTGCTCAAGAACATGAACCGAGGGGCTCAATAGGACCTGGATAACTCAGAGAAAATTTGGCGTTTGATTTTGGAAGCTGATTTCCAGCAACGGAGCTGAACTGCAAAATGTTCTGAGGTACTCGCCACTGGAAAGTATTTCACAAAAGTTTTTTTTCATACTCGTTCTTTTCCATTCTTTTGCGCATGGACTCCACGTGGGATGTAGTTGGTCTCGTATCACACGCATACTTGCTGTGGGACCGAAACTGGTCGAAAACATGGTTTTTAGAAGTGACTGCAATCATAGACAAATGGGGTGTCATATTATAGTAATTTTGGACGTAAAATCGACTGGGTAGGTTTGAGATCCTTAAAAATTCATCTGCAGCGAAAAATCGCAAATTCAAAAAACAAAATACACTGTCAAGGCATATTTGCTTCCTCGTTACAATCAAAGTTCATCAAAATTCATTGAAAAATGTGGAAATTACGGCTGTTTCAAGAATTTCACGTTGGCGCATGGGCAGAGGGCACCTCTAATTTTATTGAGATGAAATTCGTATGGGACCCCAAGAGGCCTTATCCGCATAATCCTTCAAAATATGAGCTGAATTCATTCAAAATTGTGGAAGTTATGGCTGTAGCAAGGAAATGCGGACAGACAGACATACAGACGCGGAACCAAATTTGTTCAGTAGGCTATGAAACGAAAAATGCGAGTGGAAATTTTGAATTCGGACAACAAAAATTGTTTGGCTCCCGAAAGAGAACACAATTCTTCGCAGACTCGGAAGCACACTGTTGAAATTGGAAGCGTTTTTACATAAATAAAACGCTTATTGGAAAAAAAGTTGCTTGGAACTGGCCTACAGGCAGGAATCTACTCCCATACTGTGAAATTACCGGGGAAATGAGAGAATTTCCATCATTGTTTCGAGGATGATGTTAGGATAATTTGGAGGATTACACCATTTCCGATATTGGTCCATTTTGAAATATCGGATAATCGAGCCGTCACGAACTCACAGAGAAGGGGAGAAAGGATAGGGAGGAAGTGTCGGGGAAAAGCGTCGGGTTCGCCGACAATTTGAAGGCGTTCGCAATCAAGGGGATGTACATTTCTAATCGCGCTCAATAAATATGTTGGAAAAGCTTTCATTATCTGGAGTGCTATCGGGGCGGAGAGGGGTTGGACAGGGGAAGATACAGTGAGATGGGGGGGAGCCCGCTGTAAGTGCGTGTTTCAATTTCGCGTTATAGCCCCGTAGCGGGCACGTCATGGCCCGCCTACCCCTATTGATACCTAAGCACTTACTATCTTACGCCTAAGTGATTTACAATGTTCTAGCGATGAAGGTGCAAAGTGTTATAATTTAGACATCAACTCCGTTAAGTGCTTCATTCGTTTTTCCCTCCCCGCTCCCCTACGAACGACCCACCTCTCTCCTTATCCGTTCCCGAGATAATCCTTAAAATGGTGAAGTGACTCTTTATCTTTTGTCGATGCTAGAGAGCGAGAGAACTATCGATGAAGACGAAATATTGACTTTCAAATTATTTTCCAACCGGCTAATTTCGTCGCAGTAAACAGCACCGTAATTGAACCATGAGCGAGGCGAGATATTCCGCTAAGCGCGAGATTTACAGTTACCGGCACACTCGGAATAATTTCCTCATGGGTTGACGCTGCAACTTTTACCACTGCATACCGGTGATAAATCCCATTTTCCAATCTAATTCAACCTTTCAGTTCATTATTTTCAATAATGAATCTTACATCTCCTCCCAGGTGGGAGATTCCAAATGTGCAATGTCCGTCCGGCGCGAAGTGTTTTGACACACACGTTGTAAGTTGAAAAAGGTCATCCCGAAATATTTTCAAAAACACCTTTTGGCTCGATGGGAGGGTGGAGGTCTCAAACCGTTACATTGTTTACAAACCCCTGACATTGTTTACTCGCTCCCTGCCCAACACCGATGGCACCTAGCACACAGGTATTCTGGCACATTCTCACCTCATTATTCTATTAACATTAAAGGCCAACGGTTCGATTTGCAGTTGTGCTTTTTGTCTCTTTTTTTCTATTTCCTCAGCCCTCATGGATATCAGGGTTGTTATAAAAGGAATTCCCATTCCCATTACAAAGTCCCATTAGTTTTGGAGTAATGTGAAATGTAATTGCAATTCCCATTCAAAATCCCGTAATGGTCATTGAAAATGCAATTACTTTTTCTGATTACATGTAATGGGAATACGAAAAAAATCATTCCCAAGGAATGGAGTAATCCCATTACACGTCTGTAATTGGATTACAAGTAAATAGGAGATTTTATGCAGTTTTGGGCAAAATCAACGTCTTTTAATTTTTTTGGCCAATGTCATTATCTTAAGAGGAGGAGGTCCGCGGAGTATTTGGTAAAGTTTTATCGGTTCCTCAGTGATTTTGGGCTGGTTTCGAGTAATTTGACTGAAGTTTTCATGTTGTAATTTTTTTTTCGAACTTTTTGCTGCTCTTTGCACAAATTACAAAAATAATGAGGTCATTTGTTACCAAAGTATACTTTGTAATCTAATTGAGGAAGCAGAGGCCACCGATTACACTACGCCAGCCCCCTGCCCGAGCGCCCATTGCAACGTTCAGGCGGAAAAATCATTTTTGAGAGGAAAACAACTTTTCTCATGCCTTCGTAAAAAAATGAGCAACTTTCACCCTTCAGGTCCCTAATTTTGTAAATTTGATACCGTGGGTACCGGGCGAATCAGGCTGGGACTAGTCGGAATCAATTATGCACCCCAAAAAAACATGTTTGACCACACGGCACATGCCCACGTTGATTTATAAAAAAGATAGTGTTAGATTAATTGAATCACAACTTTTCAAATTTGGACGACATTGTACCGTACGCTGGGACTGGTACTCATAATAATTACTTCCTCGGTGAGGTGATTTTTCTACGCAAGAAAGATATTTTTAAATTGGAATCCTGCTAGTTAACCTCTATCAGGTCATCTCAGGTGTAAACCAACTCGAAACCAGCCCAAAATCGCTGAGAAACTTATAAAACTTTACCAGCTACTCTGCCGACCCCCTCCCCTTAAGATACATATGACATCGGTGAATAAAAATAGGGGACTTTGATGTTGCCCACAACTGCATAAAATCTCCCATTCACTTGTAATCCAACCACAGGCGTGTAATGGGATTACTCCATTCCCATTACTCTGTTCCAATTCCTGTAATATTAATTGATATTGCGATTACTTTTTCCGATTACATGTAATTGGAATGGTTTTTTTGAATTTCCACTAAATGTAATCAGAAAAAGTAATTGCATTTTCAATTACCATTACAGGAATTGGAATGGGAATTTGAATGACTCTCAATGAAAATTTGTTGTTCAAAGGCCTAAATTCTGAGTTTTGACTATGGCTGGTGTCAGCCAAGGTGAATTTCCATCAAAACAGCAAAGTAATTTCAAACGCAATCATTACTCAAAGTAATCATTACCTTCCAACTCTGATGGATATTTCCCCTGAAGATAAAATACCAAAAACCAAACCAATATCCAATTTTGTCTCCGGGTATCTACATTCAAAAGCAAGGGAAGGCGGGGAGGGGAATTAACAATAAAACAACACTCACAACAATACGAAAACATAACTTGGTTGAATCTTTGAATAATACTCGTAAGAAAGTTACAAAAAAAAAAGAAGTTCATCTCCAGTAAGTTAAACCAAATACGTTAAAGTCGAAAAGAGAGTGAAAAGAAATACCTCGTAAAATTTTGAGCACTTATCAATTTACAGGAACCTATGGCAATATATTCAGTAATACGCTCTGAATCATGAAACATGTTAAAGTAAACCAAAGAGTTTGAAGAAAAAAAGTAGCCTTTTTCTACAAAATTAAAGAGTTACAATGTTGAATCGATTTCGACGGTTAGGTCATCAATCAATTCACAAAACGATAACGATTTATTGGTCTTGCTCAATGCTGGAAAAAAGAGGCGACGTACCTAACCGACTGTAAACAATATTATGGCACAGTAGATATACTACCCACGGCATCAGTTCGAATCTCTGCAGACGTATTTCCCTTCAGTTTGAAGTTTGTAGAAGAGAGAGAAGAGAAGATACAGAGAAGAGTAGATAAGAGAAAGAGAGAAAAGTACATAGAGAGAGAGAAAAGTACATAGATCTGTAGGAGAAAAAGAACTTTGTTGTGTATTTCTACAAAATTAAAGAGTTACAACGTTGAATTGATTTCGACGGTTAGGTCATCAACAGTGACAGAACGATAACGATTTATTGGTCTTGCTCAATGCTGGAAAAAAGAGTCGTCGTACCTAACCGATAGTTAACAATATTGTGGCACTGTAGATGGTTTGATTGAAAACGATATACTACCGACGGCATCAGTTTGAATCTCTGCAGTTTGAAGTCTGTTCAGATAGAGATGAGTGTGAAGGGGAGCTCTGTTTGCTCTAGCTCTTCCAAAAACCCTCCACTTGAACGAGAGAAGAGGTTCCGACAACAATTACACGGCAAACAGTTTCGGCGTATCAGTATCAGGAAGTATCTCATAAAAATTCCCCTTCGTCCCTCCCGAACATATCACCCCCTCCTCTTCTATCATATGAACAGATATATTTCCCTCTCGCTCGAACCCCGGAGCTCCAGCTTGTGCGCTCACTTCCGCCGCGGCAATTAAGATTAAAAGCTCTTGATATTTTCGCCGTCCAGGGGAGTTAACTAACCTAACACCCCGCGAGGTCCGCGTCCGTTTGAAAAGTCAAATTAGTTTCCGTCATCCTGCCGCGTATTTTTGTTCCTCGTTTCATTACTTGTTCCTCCCTCTCTGTCGCTCGTACAGAGAAAGTGCAGAGTTTCACGAGTATCGAGCTCGATAGGCCGTTTCGAATTCAAAGCCCATACAGTAGGCTCTCGATAAATCGAACCTCGGTAATTCGAAGAAAACCCTCGTTCCCCCGAGAGAACCTCTATAACTCGAAGAAAATCAATGTATTTTGGTCCCCTCTATAAATCGAAGTGAAGCTAGACCGGCCCACTCCACAATTCGAAGAATTAGTCATTTCATGGAAAGCGTCGAGGCAATTTTTCCAAGAACGTACCTCTTTCCAATGTTTACAATTCATGCTACACCACCCCTGAAATGCTTTAGTGCATTTTCAGCCTTAAGATGGGACCTGTTCGTTATAAGTCCTGGTCGCTCTTCGAAAAGAAACAAGTCATCGCGACTGTTGAAGAAGGAAGAAAAATCGTCATCTACCTTATCAACCATCCTGAAGCAAAAAGGTCGCCTTGCCGAGATAACTTCTCATGACTCAAGAAAAAGGGAAAGTAAAGGTGAATTTCCTCAAATTGAATGCCTCATAACGTGGTTTAGTCAGCACAGACAAGAAAATGCCCCTATAGGAGGACCCATTTCAAAAGAAAAGGCTCACAAAGCATGGGACGGGCTTAGCTCACAGACAATCCCAAATTGTTTTAAAGCCTGCGGATTCATCAAGGATCAGAAATACAAAGACGGAAATGATATGGTTCAACAAGATCTGCAAAGTGAGGGACCTCTTTTGACCGCTTGGAACAGACTTCCAGAGGTTCCCATAACTTTCAACGATTATGTTGATATTGACAGTAATGTTGCCACATACATTGTCTGATGAAGACATTATGAAACAGTCAATTGCGGTCAATTAACAGATTTCTGACAGTGAAGATGAGGAAGCAACCTTTTTTTTAAAGAGGATTTCGTCGTTTTTTCGAACAGTCCGAAACGGATAACATCCAACCTGGTGAGCACTTCAAAGCAGTGAGCACTTTTGGAAAATGCTGTGGACCAGACCAACCAAGCGACCCAAACGAAAATAACCGATTTTTTAATGAAAAATTGATATTTTTTTCATTATAAATAAATTGATCCACATGTATTATTATAATATGTATTTTTGTTTCTACCAGTATTCACAATCTTGTACATTTCTTTAATAAAATGAACTTTCTTCAATCCGAATTTTTACTTTCAGCCTCTTTAATTCGAACTCTCACTATTTCGAAAAACTCGATAATTCGAATTTTTTGTTTGGTCCCTATAAATTCGAATTATCGAGAGTCTACTGTACAAATCCCAATCGTGTAGGATCAAGTCATGCAAGAATTCTTTGCCATTAAAAATTCCCACTTCTTCCCACTTACTTCAAAATTGTTTTCCCATTTAATACAACATTGTTCACAATGAACTTCACTCTTCCCTATAAAAGTATTAATTTTCTTAGAAAATGAAGCTGTTGTAGCAATGGTTCTGAAAATTCTAGATTAACTTCACTTTGTGTTGACATCCAGCTCACTAATCCGAGACATCTTTCCTGGTATATTTCTCAACTTCTGTAGTGCTCTTCTAATGATTATTTTATTGGTTCACCCAATCCAAGGAATAATCAAACCCTAGCTGAAAGCCTTGTCATGAAAGCACAGCAATCAGATGAAAGAATCACGATCTTGCCGTCACATAGAAGCTCATCGCATGTAATAATTAAGAGCACAGATTATAAAGACGAAGCATTGAGACAATTGAACAGCACTAGGTTCTATGAACCTTTGAATAGGGCCCAGATAACAATTTGGCAGCTGTCTTAAAAAGCTACATTGAATGAAACGGAAGAAAAGAGGGTATAAGTTCTGAGGACGTGGAGATACTTGTTCCGAGTGGCCCACTGACCTTCTCCCCAAAATCCATAATCCTTACTCACTTCCTGATCAACCTCCACCAGGACTTCTCAATAGCTGTGCCACAGAGAGAATATCGGTTTTCATTGACTCACATCACGAGCCTATTGTGCAGAACAAACCGTCAGTCGTCTAGGGCATTCAACACTTTCTCCGTGTACTTTGGGTTCCTGCAGACGTTTTTCTGGTCACTATTGATGTTGACTCACTCTACACGGAAATGCAAAATGAGGAGAGGTTACATGCCCGACGCAATTTCTCCAACAACGTCCAGAATCACCAACACCATCCACAAACGTTGTGGCAAATTTGGCAGAGTGTGTTCTCACAATGAATGAGTTCAAATTCGAAAACCAAAAATACTTCCAAAAAATAAGATCTGGCACCGTAGTACGCTAATCTGTTCATGGGCGATCAGAAGAATAGTTTTCTGTCAAGCAAAGAGCTCCTCTACTGTGGAAGCGTTCTATAGACGACATTTTCGTGATGTGTACACACGGTGAAGAGGAACTGCAGCTTTAGGAGAACTCAATTCTAGTGACATTCACCTGGTTAAAATCCTGATATCGTGATACTTTTCTCGATGTGGGCATTACGCTGAGGGCTGGGCGTTTCAAGTTCACGTGAAGCCAATAAACAGGCAATTGTACTATGACTGTTTCCACCAAAGTAACCACCACCAAAGCTCTGCTGAGAGCTTTGTATATAGGAGGTCATAGATATTGCAGAAATCAAGAAAAACTGGAAGACAATCTTTCAACCGTGAATAAGAAGTTAGTGGAGAGAGGTTACCCTAGCACCACATATCTGGCCAGCTCTGCTGAGAGAGAGCTTTGTATATAGGAAATGTCATAGATATTGCAGAAATCAACGAAAAACTGGAAGACAATCTTTCAACCGTGAATAAGAAGTTAGTGGAGAGAGGTTACCCTAGCAGGTTCTTGGAGGATAGAGTCGTCCCAGCATATCTGGCCTACCAACAATGACAAAAAGTACCATCAAATCACTTTTTTTCACTAACCTCTCAACGAGAGAGAGAGAGCTTCTGGAATTAAAATATTTCTCCTCATCCTCGAGCAAAGTTCTTGGTCGGACTCTGAGTTCCTAACATTCACTCTGTCTTGATCGAAGAAATAGATTGTATTTCCACTAAGTTGAGATATCTTTTCTAAAGCTCCTACAGTAACCTATAAAATCAACGAGAGTGTGTGAGTGTGAAGTGCAATTCGGAGACTGAGGACCTAGACACCAATTACACATTAAGTATCGAGGTGGAGCAGATGCGAGTCAAAATTGTGCGTCAACCAATGCATTTTATATTGGTAAAGATACCACTTCAACTTGCGCATCAACACCCATAGAACCCCTATTATTCGAAACCGTCCACTCACAGTTAAAGTGAATATAACGTCGCATAATGAAACATTTGTCTAGTGTTTAGGAGTGAAACTGAAATGCAACGAGATAGAATCATAAACATACCTACGCTCCATTTGTCTGAAAATACTTTGAGCAAAAATTAAATAGGTTGATTTCAAAAAGTACTCTCAAAACAAAATTCATTGCAATTATATCAGATGATTGGATCTTTACGATTTCACTGGGCAATCATATTCAGGAACGTTCACGTTAATACTCGTGTTAACCTTTTTCTTCCTACTATTCATACTATATAAATGCTAGCTTAGGGGAGAGTGAACGGTTGAACGAAAAGCAGTCCGAATATGCTCATTTGATTAATTGAAGACAGATACAGTATATTGCAACATTTTTGATTAGATATCAGCTTTTGTTACGTATTGAGGGGATAAAGGGAATTACGACGATATCTTCCTTCCGTTTTTGGGACGTCTAGAGCTCAATTCCAAGGTATGGAGACGCACTATGCAACCGAAAGACTCACGTGGCCAATCTTCGTACCGACCTACCGAGGTTAAGCATAAATGGGATTTTTAGGGCATCTAAATACAACCCGAAGTACAGAAGCGCCGAAATTAGATAATGTACTATAGGAAATTAAGACTCTGCCAGTTTGAATGGAAGTATTGCTTAAGGACCTTTTTGCTAATTTTTATATCATGTTCTTTTTTTTAGCCAACAAAAAACACTTCCTCTTGAAAATTCGCTCACACGACCAGGAAGATTGAATGGAACTTTTGTTATTGTAAGTATTTGTGGACTATTTTTAAACCTAGTTTTTCGTGTGAGTTTCAGTGCGTCTGCGAGTGAATGCGCCTATAAAATTCCTTCGGTTACCTTTCCCTGAAACAGAAGCGCCAAAAATCGGAAAAGTTATGGTTGGTCCCTGGGATCAGGGGTACATTTCCTTTATTTTCTCTCCCCACTCCGTTAGCGTTATGTTCTCTTGAACCCGCAGGTTGTTTGAAGAGTAACGATAGTGTGTAATTCGTGGAAATGGGTAGTTGGGAGCAGACTCAACCTCACTCCCGGACCCCGAAGTTTTGGCTCTCGGCCAACCCCATTGTGTTCTTTTGTCCACACCACAGATTATAATATAAATATAAATTACGATCTGGCGGCTTTCGAAGCTTTAACAAGACTCTCCCGGCGTTCATATTTTTTCCTTATTTTCAATCCGAAATCCCATTTGCATAATTATCCGATGCGAGAGCTCCTTCCAACGGGAGATATTTATGGTCTGGAACTTCGGGAGCGAAAGGAGTAATTCTGCTGCTCACGAACGGAGAGGGAAATACTGGGTCTGCAGCCTTCATCGCGTCACATCAAAGAGTCTTTTCTATTCAATGCCCGAAGCGTAATGATCAATAAATTTATTGGTGAGATTTCGAAGTACAGCTAGCGAGGTCTGAGAGCTTGCCACAAACCGAACACTCTTAACTAGAGAGTGAATGACCTGAATAAGCCTTCGAGATTCTAAAATTTCGTTCCCGCTGTCACGATCAGAAATCCTTTGCTCCTATGTTTATCCGAACAACGATAAGGTGAACTATCACCCTGAGATGACGTCAGGAAAGGTGCCATTACGTTCGACCAAGTACCTAGTTCTCGTGGCGACCCGACTGAAACGTTTCTATCCTATAAATCAAATCGCGTTTTCAAAGAACCCAGAATAACGCCCCACATCATCGTGTTGAGGTATTTTGTACGAGATGTAGAAGAGTGAAAGGAGATATTGAGCTTCTTTAATTAGGGGTACTAAACCTTTTCAGAATAAATTTGAAATTATATTCTGAGCCACATTGTATTTCTTTCTTAAAAAACACCCTGTTAGGGGAAATAATTTATTGCCACTCTAGTATACCGCAACACCGCTTACACCTCACAATCAAGCCATCCAATCTTCACACATTTGGACGAGGAACCGATTCCGCTGACATCCCAGACCCTTAAAAATTGTATTTCGACACGTAACCTCTTTATTTTTATGTGGCCTGAACCCGAATCTTAGGTCATTTTGTCACTAGAAAATCAAGTTTGGGAAATTTAACTTACTTCGTATAATTGAAACGTGGGAAATCTTGAATTGTGATTTTGCTCATTTAAATGGGCATTTCTTAGACGAAATTCATCGCTGAACAAAAATTTTCCACTCAACGTGGATCTTAAATGCTCCCACCACGTTGAAATGGTCAAAACAAAATGCATTTTTAGAACAATTTTATATGGCCCCATATAATTACGGGAGACCCTCTATAGTTCATTATATTATCAGATAACAAAATTCTAGAGTTACGATTTTTCGTATGCTATATCTACAATCACAATATTCTTAGATAGGAACCATAAATGATAACACAAACTAGTTTTTACATTTCGGCTTACGCCTTTTTCAATCTAAGAGAAAATTAATTTTCTTTTTAAGCAGTTGTGACATTGATGTGCCTAGAGAAGCCTGCCATGGAGAAGAAGGTTAACTAACTACCCACTGACTATCCAGGATTTTCAACCCTGGAGGGTCAAACGCTACCAAAACTATCCACTAAACCGCTTGAATTTCATGTTTTCGGTTTAGGTTTGTTATTGTTTTATATTTTCAATAATCAGCCTTTATAATCAAACATCGACCAATTCGTATAAACCCCTGAAATGCTGTAATTTTCCATTACAAGTTTTGATGATGATTCCAAATGTACAATGTCCATCCACAGTTTTCGTGTTTGCAACCGTTCGCCAATGAAAATCACTGAACACAGTCATATGATTCCAATAATCGTTCACAATAATAGTGAATCAATTTTTGTAGTGAGTATAAGTTAGTCAAGTTATGCCAGTCAGGAAAATAGATTCACCATCCACAAGTTATCCCATTCTCTAGCTACCTTTGTAAACTCAGATGCAATATTTTACAGCGAGATGGAAAACAGGATAAGTGTGGTGGAAGATTCACCTTGGCGCTCACTTTGCTTTCAATTGTATATTTAATGTGGAGTCGGACCGTGGTCAGGTGAAGACACACATACTATGTATGATATGTGTACTGTGTACGTAGTATATGAAGTATATGAAGAGTAAACGTCTTAATTCAATCAACACACGATTCTTGAACAGATTGGGGTAAGTGGATGAACGAGAAGTTGATGAACGAAGAGGAGCTGCCGGCGGAACAGAAAGAAATACCAATTGAGGAGAAAGCAGAATTAATTCCAGTTCAACAACATTGGAGCATTGGAAAATATTTCACGATCCTCCTGAACGATGGGGAGATGGGGGGGTCGGTAAACGGAGCATGATTTAAAGTGCATTTCTGACTTCTATTAAGTGCATTACAGAAAGCAAATCATCTAGGTGAGAGCCGCTACCCAGCCAACAGCATTCTTCACTTATGAGTTAACAGTTCCTTCGACGAGTGGGAACTGACCTAGTTCACGACTGATGGTGATGTTGGCAAACAGTTTTCTCGTGTTAATAACACACTTCCACGCTTAGGGGATTTTAATTCAAACACGAGAACCCTCACCTTGTAAAACAACGCGATGCGAACTGCCCGACATCCGTCTTCTGATAAACTTTAATGGCTCGACGTAGTTAGTTCTGTGGCACCCATGTATTTTGCATTTCAAATTACTTATGAGGCACGATATTCAATAAACGTGTTGTGCCCATTGCCGTTTAGTTCTCTTGTTGAGATTTCATGTAAACTCTCGATTTTGTTGCGCGCTTAAAACTACCCGGCATGGAACAGAAATAAACGACTTCTTTCTTGATACTAATATAAATGTAGTTTTGGCAACACATATATATATTTCGACTATATCATCGTTGAAATTCACCGAGAATAATTTTGCCAGATTCTAGTAATTCTGTTGTTCTGATTCTTAGGGTTGTGGGGGGAAAACTGGCAGTCTCATATCAATTTCATTAGTAGATTCTGCGATAGCGAGAACGTGAAACCAATGTAATACGCCAAATTCCAGCAGTATTCAGCAGATTCCGGGGAAATTGACAAGGATTGTGTGGGTTGGACTGTATACGTTCCCGTAAGAGTTTAATTGATCTAAAATCGATTCAACACTACGCATGCAGAAACGTAAATTCCACCAAGTATCATTATCTACGGTTATACTGGTCAGATCACGCTGAAATTTTCACAGTAAACCAGAAAGAATGGTCTATCGTTAGTCTATCCGCTGTAGAATTACCGCGACAGACTCGCTGTACATGCCGATCTCTTCTATGAAGTCGTTCTTGTCCACAGCAACTCTACCCGGAGAAGCTTTGTTAAATAAGATTGTTGTCTTTGTTGTCTTCCAAGATTGTTCTAAAACGTTTCAACGGTTTATACATTCTTATTAGTTAAACGAGGGAGTCATGGGCCACAACCAACTCGGCTGAAGGCTCTAACCTGCTGCTCTCTGGTTGGAGTTTGTTTCACATTTTGGGAATGCTGGTAGCGAATGAGTTGAAGTGAGACGCTGCAGCTGTCAGAACATATTATACAGGTAGAGAAACATGGAAGCCCCCACTCCATCAACACATATGGCGTCCATGGCGGCTGATTTTAGTATTTAGACTCGAGGTCTCAGTAATTTTGATGGGAGCATCTCGGAAGTACCGACTCCCAGGATTGTGCAGACGATTCAGCGGGTCATTGTTCTGGAGGAATACGGACCACTTCTGAGGCCTTCCATCTCCAGGAATCCCCTCGCTCCCCCTTCTTGTTCGGCGAGTCCAATTTCTTTTACTGTTTGTTCGACGAGGAACCCCGTCATTAGCCTATTAAAATCCTCCAAGGGTTTCGCTCTCGCGGGGTTTTGTGTCCGATTGTGCGAAGCGGCCTGTTGTTGTTGTCGGCGGTGGCGGAGGAGAGGGAAGAAGAGGAGGAGAAGAGAAGAAAGGCGGAGGTGGCGGAGGATAAGCCTTCGAGTTTAGACATCGCCGGAGCAGCTAAATGCGAGGGAGGACTCGAGAGCTCCCCCATAATCACAAGGCCGTTCCCCATCCCACCCCTCATTATCCTATTAGCCCCCGCCACAACCTCTCGCCCTTCGCCATTTACCCTCGCCCCACTCCGGGTATCTCGTCTCCCGCCGCCACTCGACCCATACGCACCCCATCCGAAGTCTTCCGAAGCCATACTGCCACGTAGTGCGGCAATCATACAGGTCAGGTGGATGGATTCCTGTTGGACATAGATTCCCAACCTGGGGTACGCGTACCCCCTTGGGGGTACACAACGACCTGGTTGGGGTACGCCGAAAATATTTGGTAATGGCGGAATTCATGTTTTTGCGCCTGGTCTCACTCACGAGGTGACGGAGAGAACTGGATTGCAGATCCTCTCAATGAAGAAAACGTCAAGACTGCTACCTTGACCGTTCATGAGATGGAAAAGCTCCTGGAGTCCAAATTCAAGGAGAAACCCTTGGGACAATTCTGTGTGAGCATTAGGGATGAATATGGACCCTTAACCACAAAAGTGTTTTTTTGAGTTTTTCGTTTTGTAACAGGGAAACGATACAGAACCATCCAAAGCAGAAAATCTTCAATTGGGGGTGAAATGGGTGAATAGTTGTGGGAATCGAAATACAAATACCCTATCCTGGGTTCTGTGGAAACTCAGATTATGGATCGAAATTGAAGAGAGCTTACCTAAAGATCATCCAAGTTTATATAACGTGGCTTAACTTAGTGTTTAAGTATTTATACATAACTGATGCCACGGTTAATAAAACTACAAAAACTGATATTCCTCACCTTCTTCTACGAAAAGCCCAAATAACAAAAATAAACGTGAATGTATTGCCATTAGACTAGAAAGAAAGGAGGGAATTGATTATACCTCGTCTCGCGTGGGGTTTTCGATTACCTCTCAACCACTTATTCAAACATGATTTCTGCCCATTGTGATCAATTCAGATTTTCAGCGCCTCGTTCTACACACTAGATATGCCTTTGAGGAAATTTCTGGAGAGCGAAGAGATATATGGCAAACCAAGGGGGGACAATAATAGCATTCCCGATTTTTATCCGTTGATTGCCGCACTGTGAAGAGGAGTGAAACGAGGTTTTAGAATGACAGAACTTCAAGAATACAGGAAATTTGAAGCAGATTCCGAATATGCTTCTTCACGCCAGTTTCCTAAACAAAAAATCATGTTGTTTTGGTCATAATCCAAATTTACGGTCAGAATCACGAACCATAAAAATATTTGTCAACAATAAAAGTGTCCGAAAATTCAATCCCGCTTCTACTGATCACCAGGAAGTCCGAACTACACCATAAAATAAGGCAGCTACCGAATACCCAAGTTCTCCACAATTTTTCTTCCCTCTTACTACTTCTCTGGCCACAATTCTCATCCAATTAGCACGATCTTCATCTTATTCGATTCCATTTGAAGTCTACTACATTCACAGCCGTTGAAAACGTTGACTTTCATAAAGGAAAAGGTAGATATTGGGGAGGAAAGCCCAAAAAAACTGTTTAAGAGGGTGGTTTTGTGTCTCATCTAACCGTAGTAAAGCTTGTCTGGCCACAATTCACGCAAAATTAAGTCAGATTGTTCGAAATAGTTCTCCACAAACTCAGCAAGGTTTCAGATACGGTCGTGTTCGCATCAAAGCATCGAACCCATCCCCTACCAAACTAACAACGTTCTCGGAGTGTTGACAATAATTTAACGCAAACTCAACGAAATTCAATTCAGAAATACGTCAACAACAGGAGGAAATAACCTGATTTCTGGTCATTTTCTCGGAATAGGTCTAAAATTCTACTCATTACACGAAAACCTAAAATACCCTAAAACAATTTCTTTCCTTCTGTTTATAAACTGGCGGAATTATAACAGCAAATTTGATAGAGCCAATTACCCTTATATTAGAGGGTTATTATTCTACGAGGATTCGTTCTTACCACGATGATAACTGATTTTTGACTCCGACACGTACCTGAAAAAGAGATACATCATCAGTTGAAGAGTGAAAAGAAGTAGATACAGAAAAAATAGCACTATACATTTATAAAGTTGGTTGAACATGAACATTGAATCGGTCGCTTACAGTGAATATAGAGTGTACACAAAACCGGTCTGCCATGTGGCAGACGTTGATTGACGACTAATCTACAACAACTTATAAAAAGTTGTTTGTGGTGTTGATCTTACCTCATCACTATCGTCATAACTTCCTTGACTGGCCGTGGATATACATACAAATTCAAGAATACAGTAGCACAGAGCATTGGTTTCTCAATCGACACAATAGGGTTCCGTAATACTTAATATTTGTAGCCTATCGAGTATACAACATTTATATTTATTGTGAACATGTAACCGTTTGCGACAACTTGGATTGGCCTTCCCGTTGTTCACAAATTTTATGTAGTTAAGTATGGAAATGTTACTTTGTACAATATGCGATGCTTGATTCTTATCGCAATTATCCAATCTCGATAGCTTGATCGAGATTCATATCGTCATATATAACTTCAATTGTTGGTCTGAGATCGGATCGACTGTGCCTTGAATAGTTCTATACCAGACAGGCGTCATCATCAAGTCAAGTCAACCGCGTTTTTCATTTTTGTGGAAAACAACCGCAGCCGGGATGATCTCTCTATGCAACTGGCTGAGATGATGGCTTCGGGGAACCGCGAAAGGGAACAATTTCAGAGTCTTTAACCGGAGCAAAAGGTCTGGAAATTGCTTTGAATTATTGCAATAACGACGGCATCCGGCCCGGCCTCGTAATTGGTTTCAATTCGTAAAGTGACAGCTTCCCTCTGAACAGATAAGTAAATGACATTACTTAATTACCATATCATCGTCCGCCGCAGACGGGGTCCCGGGCGGGAACATGTCCTCGCCTCAGGAAATTGGGGTTTTTATCTAAGATCGAGGATCCGCGGATTCTCTCGGAAACAAAGGACAACTTGGGGATAATTAACATCGCCCACACCTCCGTCGCTCGGCTCATTTTGAAAATGACGAGGCGGAGAGAAAAAAAAAAGAGTTATTTTCAACGCTTCCGGTCATTCAGGGCTCACTCAAGACGTTAATGTGTTTAATTCATAGCTGCATTCTTCATATGACTTGAAAGTGATGAATTATCGTGGAAAAATATTTCTAGAAAGATGCAAAAACACCGCAAGAAAAACGAATTTTTGGTTTATTATTTTCGAAATTGACCAAGAAAGAAAGTATAACCTTCCTCTGAATTTTTAGTTTAAGGTGGAACGCCGTCCGGAGCAAGGACTGAAACTTGGAAAAAGTTGCGCCAAAAATCAGAATTGAGGTTTGCATGGGACCGAATTCTCGGCATTGGTATTAGTCAATCCTAACGGTGAAATTAAAGTGCTGATGTGAGACAGAAATCAAAATCATGTAAACTGAAGTTGCCGAGGGTTAAAAATACATTTTTTAAGATGACGACAAAATACGGAGGCACGTAAATAGTAAATGAAGATTTTGAAAAAATTAAAAATCTAATGAAGATTAATAGTGAAAGCTATTCAAAGGAAGAACTTGTGTTTCATGAGGGATAACCTGTAAGAGTTCTTCATAAACGAAAATGAACTTAACTACTACGTGCATCATTCCATGGAAGTGGAATATTAATTTTAATAATTAATATGGTGTAAATATAGTGTTGTAGGGACTTAATAAATTAGAAGTAAGAACCAACTCCGGGCTGAGCCACAGTGTTACGCTAGCCAGGTCGGTATTAGTTTATTAATCAATTGAAGAATTTAATTTGCAAAATGATGGTAAGTAAACTATCTATCATGGGCGGATTTAGGTCAAAATTTTTGGGGGTGTCCTCCCCCGGGAAATTTTTGAAAAATACAAGGTAAAACACATGTTTTCAAGCTATCTGATGCAAATTTAACTTTTACTAGTTAAGTATTATTTCGTAAAAAAATTTCAAGAAATAGCTTTTTTAATCACACAAATAAATTAAACAATTTGTGTTACTATCAACATCAATCTAACCTCCGTCTTGTCTGTACAGTACAAACGTACAGACAGCAACACAGCTGATGTCATCGTCGTTACGTCTAACTTGTTAAAAAAGTTTATTGTGATATACAAAACTAGATCTAAAACAAAAATATTATTACAAAAATACAATATGAACTTTTAAAAAAATCTTTAAAAATCTGGGGGTGCCAGGCACCCTCTGGCACCCCCGTAAATCCGCCCATGCTATCTATCTATTAATATTATTCAGAAAGTTTTGGGTGTTCATATTTTTCAATATGTCAGCCCTTGACCGAAGATTGACGAAAGTGTTGCCGAGAATTGAGTCCCAACTATACCACGTAACTGATTTGCTGTCTATATTTTATTTCGCAGTTGTTTTTACAATAGAACTACCAGTTCTAGATTAACTCCCTTTTTGCCACCGTGGTGGAACCATGGGGCCCTTGATCAGAGGCGCTGAGATATAACAAGTACGCCTCTAGTCCAAAGGAGGGGTGCGTTGCGCATCTGCAGTGCCTATCGGACTGTGTCTGGACCAGCAGCCCAGGTTATTGCGGGTGTTGTACCAATCGACCTTTTGGCTGATGAGAGGAAGCGGGTTCATTCTAGAAAGCAAGAACATGCTGCCAGAGAAGTAAAAAAAGAGGAGAGAGCAGAGACCCTGCAAAAATGGCAGCAGAGATGGGCAGCTGAAACCCGGGGAAGGTGGACAGCACGTCTGATCGGGGAAGTGCAAAAATGGACGGAGAGGAAACAGGGCGACGTTAATTACTATTTAACCCAGTTCCTGACGGGGCATGGTTATTATCGATCGTTCCTAAAGAAAATAGGGAAGACTTCCGAGGCAAGGTGTGTGTACTGCCCGATGGGGGACGATGATGTAGAGCACACATTCTTTATATGCCCAAAATGGCAGCAGCTAAGGCAGGAATTGGTTGGAGTAATAGGAGATTTTAGCCCAAAACGGTAATAGAAAAGATGATACAATCTGCGGAGAACTGTAGTACAGTCAGCACGTATATCACTATGGTGCTCAAAGAGAAGGAAGTGAACAGAAGCTGGGAATGAGCCAGGTGAAGACCAGGAGGAACCCTCACGAGGTTAAAAAGGGGACTGTCCCGAAGTAATGCCAAAAAGCAGTCCAGGGACAGTCCTAAAAAACGAGAGGAACGGTGTTTTTTAGTCGGTATGCCAAGATGGAGACCCCGACACAAAGGGTGTGGGGGACACATCTTTTGATATACCCTCTCACTGCCAGTCCAGTAATGGATTTAAATTGATTAAATTTAAATTAAATTAAATTTGAAAAATTTGGATCTATTAAAAAAAAAGCCCTTGATGTTCCAAACTGAAGAGCGGTCGGTCTTTGGCTTTCCAAAACTTATAAACTATCTATCTATCTAAACCATCCAGCATCACTATGAGCATAATTTTGTTATGTTCTAGTTTAAAATTATTACACTTTCCTTAAAAGTAATTTCAAAATTTATCCGTTTTTGCTTTATCGTCTGATTTCTTCCCTATTTTGCCAATTTACAGTGAAAAGGAGATTCAATTATTGTTGGTGGAAATCTAATTAAACAAAATGATTGAGTATCTAAGTATGATGAGACATGATGATTCTTAAATCCCTCTAGAAGTTTGTACTATCGTAAAATTCTACTTTCCAGAATCTTTATGGTAGATGAACACCAACGACTTTTGTCTACCACATATAACTGGAGAAATCTGGAAGCGTAATTAGAAAAAAACTGGGAGGGACTCACACGAGGGGATGATTCAGGAAGTTGGATTCAGAAAAGTTCTGATCTACCGTGATTGGCTCCCTCAGTTCTAGATCACACAATTTCATTAGACTTGCGCGACTTGAGCCCCTTTCTCTGGATGTTCCAAAAGATTTCTAATTAAAAACCTTAAAAAAATAAAAGAGAAAAAAACCCTTCCGTCCGAACGGTGGATTGATAAAAGGGAACCTGATTGAGTGAAAAATTGCAGCTTTTCGATTGCATCGGACGTCAATGCAGGCGGAGCGTGTGAATAGGCGAACTGGAAGGTGGATGGGTTGTAGGTAATCTTCCGGATTCCGTCTTTTATTTTCCCGAAAAAAAAGATCGGGTTTGATCAACACGGATCTGAGGGGTGCGTAGGGGGCTGGGTAAAATTCCGGAATGAACCGACCACTGCAGTAAATCCCTTTCATTGGTTTTATTCGGGCTCAGGTGAAATTCCAATACAGAAATTTGTAGGAGATTTCTGTACGAAATGCTGGTAATAGGGTAGGTATTTCGGACGGGAAGGGTCATTCTCATATCATTTGACGATTTGATGTCCCCGGCCTTTACATTCGTTTTTCGCTCGCGTTTTCAGCCGCCCCAAAAACTTATTTAGTACTATTCAGTAGGTTTTTCTGAAAGGAGTACGGTTGTAACAATATAGTGAATCTCTTATTTTGGAGCATGAGTCTTTATTTATTGGCGGATACGTTTCGTCCTTCACCGAGGACTTCATCAGTCTTATTATGTCATCAATACATGCAGAATTCCAGCTTAGACATGGTGGTGCCACCACATATCCCTTCACTTTGTTTCATCACTTGTAGTACGGGCAATTGAAGTTTTTTAGTAGCTCCATCATCCTTCTTTTATATAAACTAGTCATGATTAAAAATTTTTTACTATTGTTGTTGTCATTAATTGCGTTAATTAGTGAAAAAGAAAAAAAAGAAAAAAAAGAGAGAGGAGCTGCAGGCAAAAAAAAAAAGTTTTCAAACTTCAATTGCCCATACTACAAGTAATGAGACAAAGTGAAGGGATGTGTGGTGGCACCACCATGTCTAAGCCGGATTTCTGCATGTATTGATGACATAATAGGACTGATGAAGTCCTCGGTGAAGGACGAAACGTATCCGCCAGAAAATAAAGACTCATGCTCCAAAATAAGGGATTCGAAATTAATGTGGTCACCCCACTACCTACACCCACTACTAACAATATAATGAACCTAGTGCAACCTCAAAAATAAAAAATCTTGAATTAAAGTCAGAAAATGTCAAGAGTGTTACTGTCCCGAAGGTGTAGATCTTCTGGATAAGTCGCGTTATGAGCAGGGAAACTCTTTATTGATTGAATTTAAATTGACGAAAATTCACTATTATAAGAGGGTATATTTCAGAGTATTTTTATTTTTTAATTATGTCAAGTAGTTTGAGTTAATTGGAGGAAAATAGATTTGTCCACGAAGTTTGGGGAAAAAATGCATCACGAGTGTTTCCAGCTGTTCTGGTAACTTTGTTAATTGAAAATGGAAGGAAAGAACCTCGCGACGTTACCTTGTGATTCCTGATGTCAGTCGACGTGCAGCCTTGAGGAAGGAAGATGCTGGCTGGAGAGCATCATACAGTTCATCCAAAAACATTGAATTTCACAAAAATGATCCATTTCAAGAGTATCACCTTTGTTGCATCAATAGTACTTGATTAAAATTGTGAATTATAGTGTCAAAAGGAGAAGGACACTTTTTCGGAGCTATCATCTCATTTCTGTCCAACACAATGTCATGGTTAGGTTAGGAATAGTGTTTTCATATGTAAACATCACGAGCGTCACTCATAATCCAAAAAAATGTATTCAAATTCAACCGGGTTTTGCAATAACATTAACATAGGCATTTACACTATTTTTATTGAACAAATTGTATTTTTAATAAAAAGTCGTTCGTTATCTAGTTGTTTTCTCATTTGATTCGCACCTGTCCCGAGTGTTGCCAAGGATAGTTTTTGGTACTTTAAACATATCCAAATCAATTAGTGAGACATGTGTTATCATTTTGAATCTAGTTTAAGAACAGAAAGACTTTTTTAGTGGTTTTCGAACTTGAAGACGAGTACAACAGCGATATGCTCCCTGCAGCCTATCTGTCGTAACAAAACACCTTTTAGATTAAAATGTTCAAAAAAAAAAAAAAAAAAAAAAAAAAAAAAAAAAAAAAATTTCGCTACAACTAGAAAAACTGACAAGCGGCACTTCAGTTTGTAGCCTTTAATATCTACATTAATTTTCCACATTTCCACATCAAATTTTGTTCAAAAAGTCTATATTTTCTTTAACCCATCCTAGGAACGCCGAATTTTAAATAATACGAGAATGACTCATTTACCGACATGATACGTGAAGGGAGCGATTAGAAACGAGCAAAACATTTCAATTGGTTTGGTGTTTAATATTCTATTTCTATTCATATAGAAATATTTTATTATGCTGACAAGCTCAAAATTAAAGAACTTGTTTACATTTCCAAAACACCAAACTGGTGAAATAAGAAAACTGATATTGACAGCCTAAGTAAAATTTATTCCAACGTTCTTAAAAAGTAACAAAAATGAAAAATAAATTCTCAACTCATATTTCCTTGTACACAGCAACTCCTTAATGTTGAGTTAAGTTCTATTCACTTGTAAAGCATCTAAACTCAGTAGTTTTTAAGTATCCGGGCAAATATGTCATTCTGACAACCTGTCATCGTTATTCTGACGCATGTATGTGATTTGTGTTTTAAGCCTCTAAGCACCACCTTCAAGATAATTTGTACAGCCATTTAACTTTGTTTTCAAGTTTCTCTCTTCTAGCCTTTACATTAGTAGTAAATCTGTTGGTATTTCGTTTCTCTCAAGTCACACAAATGTTAACTATTCTTTCTGTGATTCTTTTAGCGTCAGTTATCTTCTGTACGGTTCTTTTAGCCCTGAAGAAGTTCTACAAATAGAACGAAACCTTGGCAGTAAAATCGCAGTTCTCTGTCAACCTTTGACTGACTCTCAAGATCTCCAATTTTCAAGAGATTAGTGCACAGGCCGCCCGAGAGCGCAAGCGGGGGTTTTCAAGGTCAATTTAAAAATTTAACCAAAGTGCACATTAATACTGTAACATTTTCGTTTCCTTTTAGTGATACATATTGTGTTAAATTGGTTATAAGTTATAAATGTTTATATATACTCTTGCCCACGTAGGAACGACCCTACGGTTTTCTGAAGACCTCTGGGTCTGGCAACACCGCCCGAATCCGAGCCTCCAGGTGGTGGCCTGAAGTCTCGCATCAGTCCCTAATTACGGTGCGGTACTTACGTCTTATGCAATCCAAATGTGATCTAATAGTTAATTCGATCATGCCATCACCAGAATCGTGATGTACATGAAAAAAGGGACACAACGAGTATAAATTTGAACGGGAAAAACATACCTAGACGTTATGTAAAAATACCCAATAGTGGTTTTTGTCAAACTCAAACAAAAGTGGGTTTTTCCCATGTGGGGTATCGTGTTCCATGTAATTTTGGATGCTGAAGCGATTGGAGTGGATCTCGAACCTGTGCGATTGACCCAGAGCGAGGAATCCATTTTCATGGGGTAAAATGGTGCAAAATGACATTATTTCCGTACTTTTTCGAGCCCCATCCCATCTGACAGGGTTGGATCAAAGAAACATGAGTTTAAGTGTAATAAAGTTCGACACAAGAATAATAAACCCATGTGTAATCAAATTTGCAGCGTTTTTTGCAATTTATTACAATTTTGCGGTACGCCCACACGTTTGATAAGGTGTTCCTGAACCGATTGATATGAAATTTAGACTTGTTTTCCTCAAAACGACGAAAACATTTTGAATCTCACAAAAAAATTACATTTTTCAACAAAAGCAACTAAAAAACCTGGGAATTGAATACGCCTATCGTCTCCAACACAAGAAATCGCAAGAGTCAAACGCTATCATTGTTAAATTCAAAGATGCTGAAATGAAGAAAAATCTGATGAAAGTTGTGAAGGAAAACAAAGAAAATATTACGGCAAAAAGCATCCATTCAAGTTTTCCTGAAGTTAAGCTCTACGCCAACGAGCGTCTCACGCAGTACAATAGTAACCTCTTTTGGTTGGCTAGGACGGCTGGTAGGCAACTTGGCTATCGATTTGTTTGGACCACAAATGGCAAAATCTTTATGAAGAAGGACGACTCATCTGCTTCAAAAGGCCTGCATGTAAATACCATCGATCAGCTTCGTAGATTGGACCCAACTAAATCTAATGATTTTTCTTTTTGAGTAACTTGTCTTAGTACATTTTTGATTTATTCTCCCCAACAATGTCCGATTTTTTTGAGGAAATGGACTCTTCGTTGAGCATCAAATCGTATATATTTAATTCTCATGATGAGGTAAATAATTCTTTTTTTGTGGACGACAATTTTTCGGGGTTGTTCATGTACCATGTCAACATTAGAAGCTTAAATAAAAATTTTGACTTCCTTCAAACGGAGTTATCGGCGTTAAAGCGAAAACCTGATATAGTTATATTATCTGAATGTTGGATCGGTGATGATGTTTATAGGGGGCAATATAGTAATCTAGATGGTTATCAATGTTATTCTACTGAGCACAATGTTAATAGGAGTAGTGGGACTATCATGTTTATCGGTGACGGGCTTGTAATTGATAAGGTTGAGGAGATCAATATTTATGGATGTAGTTCGTTAAAGGCCAAAGTGTCTGTTAACTCTGTACATATTTGTGTCTTAGCGCTTTATAGATCATGCGAAAAAGCGGGTTCATCTGGGGACACGGAAAGGTTTATTTCGGATTTGTCAAACGAGCTTGATACTGTCTCCGTTGAGAAATGTTTTCTTATAGGTGACATTAATTTAGATATAAGAAAGAAAAACTATGACTTGAATGTAGAAACTTATTTGAGTATGCTTGCTCACCGCGGCTATCTGTCTTGTATTGATTCTATTACCAGGCCTGGATATGGTGCCCAAGAAGGAGGAACCTGTATTGACCATATATTTTGTAAGCTTAATAATGTTTCCCAAGTGGCTTCTGGGGTAATTAAGTCATTTGTAACTGATCATTATCCAACCGTAGTCAAATGGGACTGTTGTACTGGGACCCCTTCTGTTGGTACAGTCGACACAAATGGGATTTCCAAGATCGACTCAGCTACTTTAGTGGAACTGTTATCGGCTGCAACATGGGAGGATATTTTAGCGATTAATGATGTAGATGAATGTAGTGATAGATTGTTAACTCGGTTTCAACATTATATGAAGGAGGCTACAGTATATTTGAACCCTCCTAAGAGTGCCAAAGTTAGACCAATAAAGAAATGGATAACCAAGGGTTTATTGGTATCTATTCGTCGTAAAAATGTTATCTACAGAGTCTCCTTAAAGCAACCATTCAATACCAATTTGCAAGATTATGTGAAAAGATATCAGAACAAACTGAAATCACTTATCCGTGTGGCAAAGGAAAATTTTTTAAAAAATAAATTGAAAGAGGTAGAGGGTAATAACAAAAAAACATGGCAAGTAATAAATGATATTATTGATGCTCCTAGGGTTAATCAAAGGGTTGCAAAGATAAAGCTCGATGATGACACTGTCGATGTAGAGGGTAACCCAAATCGGTGTGCAGATGCCTTCAATAAGTTTTTTATTGAGGTTGGTTCAACTCTAGCCAATAAACTTGCGAATGTGAGTTATAACGAGGTTCTTGTGTCGGAGATTAACAAACCCAGTTTTATTTTTAAGCCTGTATCAAAAGCGGATGTAATTAGAGCAATAGATTCTCTTCGTGGTGGATCCAGCCCTGGCTGGGATGGGATTAGTGCCCAAATTTTAAAATCGAGTAAGCAATTCATAGCCGAGCCTCTTTGCCATTTGATAAATTTGAGTTTGTGCACTGGAACGTTCCCTTCTAATTTGAAGGTATCGGTTGTTTTTCCCTTGTTCAAGTCTGGTGATAGAACTGAAATTAATAATTATAGACCAATTTCACTTCTAAGCAACATTGCAAAAATAATTGAAAAATGTGTTAAGTTACAATTAGTAGAATTTTTAGAAAGTAATCAGGTATTATATAAACATCAATATGGATTTAGAAAGGGGAGAAATACCCAGGATGCGATCTGTTATCTGACTTCAAAAATCCTTCATGACTTGGATAGTGGGCGGAAAGTGATTGCAATATTTATTGACCTTGCCAAAGCGTTCGATACCATTTCCCATAGAAGGCTACTGGACAAGATGGAGACGTTAGGTATTCAGGGATTAGCACTCCAATGGATGGAAAGTTATCTGCACGGTCGAAAGCAGTGCGTCAAATTAAATGGTCATCTGGGCTCATATATGGATACTGATGTCTATGGTGTTCCGCAAGGGACTGTACTGGGACCAGTTTTTTTCATCTTGTATATAAACTCACTGGGTTATATGAGCATACCAGGGGAGCTAGTTTTATTTGCTGACGACTCTGTTCTGTATTTCGAATCTAATACCTGGGAACAAACATATAAAATGGCGGAAGAGGGATTGCAAAGCGTCAATACATGGCTAGTATCGAACAAATTAACTTTGAGCTTACCCAAAACCTACTATATACCCTTTAGTTTGTCTCTTTCATCGTTACCTAAAATTGATTTAAAATTGGCACTTCACTCTAATCACTGTGATTTGTTATGCTGCAAAAATTGTCCTTACGTTGACAGACGCGCAGAAGGCACGTATTTGGGGGTGGTATTTGAAGATCTCATGAAATGGAGAAAACAAGTTGATATTATAAGTAAAAGACTAAGGAAGTTAATCTATGTATTCTCCCGTCTAAATAAATATTTGGCCCCCCAATTGATGAAAACAGTATATTACTCACTGGCCCAATCAGTTTTATTGTATGGTTTACCGGCGTGGGGTGGGACATACCTCAGTACTTTCAGTCCTATAGTAACTATTCAGAAGATTTTAATCAGAATAATAACTAAGAGTAAATTTCTTGAGCACACTGCACCCTTATTCAAGCAATTGAACATCCTTACAATAGGTTCTCTGTTTAAGGTTAATAGTATAAAGCAGGTTTTGCGTACGCAATCTTTTTCATTTCCGAGTCATGAGATTAGTACGTGGTTTCGGGCTCGGGGGAAGATGTTGATTCCTTTGTTTCATAGTACTGCAGTCCAAAGGTCCTACTTATATGTTGGTGTATTGGAATTCAATAGCTTGCCTGAAAACATCGCCAGTGCGATTCTGGGAGCTAAACAAGTTAATAAAATTTTGAAAGAATATTTCTTGAAAAGACAATGTTGAAGGAGTTCTCTTTTCCTCTGAGTGGTTGAGTTCAACTTGTTTTAGTCTATTTAACTGTTTTATTCTGTGGTGATGGTTGCGCTTGTATAAGTATATAGTAAAATTAATAATAGCAATAAAAATGTGTATTTCTGATACACATTGTTTGAGTGTGGAGATTTCCGCTTTCCGTTCTTTCTAAACGATGCGTTATTGATTTATTTACTCTCATTTTTCTTTGATTTTTCTCTCTTTATGCTTTTGGTTAAACTCGTCTCCCTACCACGGGCTTGCCCATTAGGGGACTAATTCATGTAAATTTTTGAAGAATATCATTTATTTTGTATGTTTTCTTTACAAATGAATAAATATTATTTCATTTCATTTCAAATGCCTTGCGTTAAGAGGTGGAGATTGAAGGGGGGGGGGGGGGGCTTTACTGCTGCTAATGAGAGATAGTCGGCCGAGTTAAAGGGTCCGCTATGGTGTTGCCACCTGATGGCGGGGAAGGGGTTTTCGTCCCCGCGGTCCGGGGTCCCTCCTATATGGGAAATAGTATAAATATTCAATTGAATACAATAAATCAATAAATGTACAATTTTAATAATATAAATAAGTGTTTTTATTCAACTTCTGAGGTGATGGAATGGTATAGTTGCCCCTTCCATTGAGCTAAATGCGGATATAATGCTCCGCCACACTCAGAGGATGATCCAGACCCTTGAAAACGTCTGATTCATCTCCCAAGGCGACGGATTCTAAAATCGGGAAGGGCCAACTAACCATATAGATCACAAACTCCTAGTTATCTTGTTTTAGTTCCCTAAAACTCGACAACCTTCAAGTTCACATTGTGTCGATTTTGTGAGGTTCCACTGTATTTGGAAATGATCGAATCAATGCGCTTGAAACTTTGTGGGACGGAGACATCCAGTCGTCACCGTGAATAATTTGGACGGATTTCACGCGAAGCGTCTTCACGTGTGTCCCATTAGAGGCGGCGGTGAAGAGAAAGAAGAGCGATCTGACGGGACGGGGGCGTCGGAGGCATAACGAGCGATATAATGAGACCCGGGGGATGTAATGAGGGGGCGGGACCTCCCCTAGTCCACGACCTCATCGACATCCCCTTGCCCTGACAACCTCGTCGTCCTCTTCATCGTCAACTCCTTCACCCTCCTTCGTCATCATCCCGCGATTTCCTCCGGGATCTCGACGAAGAAAACGCCGGGTTAAAGGGTTAAAGCTCTCTCCATCCTTCCCTTCCCCCTAATTATCCGAGATTTATCCATCGAATTGGCTAATTAGCAGATGTTTAACTAATTTCTCGGGGAAAAGGAAAATATTAAGGACGAGAATCCTCTTCCGTCTCTCTTTTCCGCCCCCTTCATCGTCCCCCTCCTTCCCATTTTAACCCCCGTTTTCCTCGGGTCTTTCCTTCAGCAGAGCCGCTTGCCTTGTAATTCCAAGGAAAGGGAGAAGGGTATATTAATTAAGACTGTCAATAATATTATTAAAGGGTTGAAGTTTGCCCTTGGGACACATGGTAAGGTAATTAGGAAGGGCATTCATGCTCTCCAGCTCGCTTCCCCCGCCCCCGATCCTCCGCTACTGGCTTATAATCCCCGGTATTCATTACTCCACTCAATACTCATTTAATTAGCTCATTAGTGTACTAATTGACGCTGCTAAGTTTTCCTCTCATTTCTTCCCCTTCCCCCATTCTCTTGTCCTCTCCTTCGTCTATCCCATTCTCCTTTATCTTCTCCTCCCTTCGTTCTCCTATTCATTCCTCTTCCTCCTTTCTTCTTCCCGTTTTCCGGATTCCGACCCGACACTTGAACGGCCCTCGTGTAAATAAACTTAGCCCGAACCTGCTTAATTAGACCGAGCTAGAAACATTGAGCTAATTACGTCCCGTATGTCGCGTTTCTCGTGTCATTATGGGGCTTTGAGCCGGATTTTACGCGCCGCTAAAAGCCGCTCATCGGCCTCTAATAGCGCCTCAGGCATCCGATCCTTCAGCCCCCGCATCTGTTGATTCACTAGATGTCAAGTGAACAAATCCCAACTGATCCTTAAAAAAAAAAAAAAATAAAATAAAATAAAAATCATTCACTTATTTGGTTAATTATTTTTGAACCTGTATGATCGTATAGTGACAAATGTGTATAATCAACCCTCAAACTTTGTCAACGTGCACGGATTCCAAAGCAAGCAAAACAATGTCCGTGCGCCATACAAAAGGTAAAGGCCTTATAATTTTCGCGAAAAATCTGTTCTTTCATTTATGATCTCCACGTGGGGTCTACTTGGTCCTAAATTCTAGACAGCTAGATTGCCTCAAACGCGAAGTTGCTATAAACGAAGTCATGCTTCACATCCGTAGCAATTCGCCCATATTAAATAATCGTCATCTGTGAATCTGCAAGTGTCGCTACGAATTTCATAATATCATAAACAATTACGCTTATTAAAATTTAGAAAAAAATACTGAGCTCAAAGGTTAGAATTGGCAGCGTTTTACGTTCCAAGATGTTAGATTCCAAATCTGCGATGTCCGTCCTCTATAAGGCCAATACAACACCTTATAATTGATGTAAAAAATCCGTTCTTTCATATGTGGGCGGCATTTGAAGTCTAGTGGTCGTAACGTCTCGCACACCCGAAACCTTCCGAGCCGAAAAATGGTCAAAAGCGACCTAAACCTTGTTTTTCGTGGGCTTTACTGACATAGGAAAGTGTTGTGTCATTTTATACTAATTTTGGGCGTCTAAAATCAACTGGGTTAAGTTGCACATACGTAGAAATTCACCCCTAGCAAATAATCGTCATTTCTGAACATAAAAGTGACTCAGCAAACCTCAATGACACGGAAAATCACCCTCCATTGAAAAAAATACTGAACTCATGTACCCTCATTGGTGTACAAATTCGTTCTTTCATATATATGGGCACCAGTCCATTAGATCTAACTTCTCGCCAACCCGACCTCTCGGATAATGTGGTCCAAAAACTGGTCGAAACGTGCAAAAAAACTAAGATAGCTACAAGAATGAAATAGTAGTTTTTGCAAGTATATCCGAGCTTGAATCCTCCTCAGGAAACAGGAGAGGCTTCGTAAATAAACAACGTTTGGACATTTATCGCTTGGAAACAAATGGTTCTTGAAGCTAATACGGTTTCAGGGGTCGCCCTGGATTCGCCCTTAACAACTAATCGTCTTGAGGACACAATCACCTTCTATTTAAAAAAAATACCAAGTCCATTTGTAAGAATCGTCAGCGTGTTACGTGTAGAGGTGCGTAGATTCGAAATCTGCCATGCCCGTCCGCAGTACGAGCCTTAAAAGGCCTTAGAATTGATGTAAAAATCCGTTTTTTCATTTATGGGCACCAACTTCCAGCCATCTCGTTCCACTCCGATGCTATGGCCCCAAAAACTGGTCGAAAACGTGCAAAACACCTTGCTGTTCGAAGGTTTAACTTACGTAGGCCAGTGGAGTGTCATTTTTTAATAACTTGGGGCGAAAAATCAACTATGCTAAGTTTCACATCCGTATAAATTCACCCATATCAAATAACCCTTATTTCTGAACTTACAAAACTCTAAAACTGTAAAACCCTCATAAAGATGTGAAACATCACTTTGAAGTGATTTAAAAAGAACCAAAAAAGAAATGAATGAAGGAAAAATCTTTGTTTGATTCGCTAAATACTATTTTAGAGCAAGCTTTTCCCCCTAAAATTGACAGCTATCAATTCCTGGTAGTATTAACTGGTAATTTGAACACAAGGTAACGTAAATGACGAATTCTCTCATACGATCATAAATTCTGTCCCGTTAGGTAGTAAGAACATCGTATGTTCTGCTGAGAGCTCGAGTAGCGCTCCTAAAGTTAAGGATGCATTTTAATTGCGGGGTATTCACTATTTTCTCGATTTCATCCACTTATTCTTCAGACAGCCCCTGGAATCACCTTGTGAGGAAGGTACCTACCTACTGATTATGTATTGGAGAAGAGCTATGTTTCTTCACGTCACGATAACAGTCGGATTGCTGGAGGTTTTTTTTCCGTTTTTTTTTTCGTAGTCTCTGTAATACCCCCCCATCTTCGGCCCCTGAGGGGCTATTACTGTATAATTCATTCCCTATCGCCCCCTAGGAATCTCTCGTGTTCCGTGGATGT
Source organism: Creontiades dilutus (assembly GCA_031894815.1). Classification (NCBI taxonomy): domain Eukaryota; kingdom Metazoa; phylum Arthropoda; class Insecta; order Hemiptera; family Miridae; genus Creontiades; species Creontiades dilutus. Next base: position 301,289 of record JAVIWC010002807.1, on the reverse strand, counting down.
TTCTTTTCCTTGCGATCGCATTCATCATGCTGCGAAGGGAAAAACGGGCGGAGGTTTGAGCAAAAGGGGTATTTTGTGAGGCCTGGTGTTCCCGGCCGGGGGGAGCGAGCGGGGATTTTCGGCAAAAGTCGGCGGCCTCTGTGGGGGTTCCTCAGAACCAGCCTCTTCCCGTCAATGTCCCGCACACTTGTAATTATCCAATTACCAGCTCCTCCTCAATCAACCCTATTCAAGGGGAAAGGGGAACCCCCTTCATGTTTCCAAGCCCTCCGCTATCATCTCGACGTATTACGGTCGCCTAGCGAGCTGTATTTATCACCTCCCTCCTCTTTTCTTTCTTATCCGTAGAATCTCGACTTATCCACCAACAGTACGCCGTTAACGCGATTTGTTTTCCGCTCTCCTTATATACATACACCTACAAAAGGAATTGTAGATCTGTGAATAGATAGATAAATACAAACATAATTTATTTATTCAATGAATATAATTGAGCTCAATTACAAAGAACAACATAGATAAATACAATTAACATTTTAATTTAGCAGGTACAGTAAAACAAGGGGGGAGAACAAAACAAATTCATTACAATCGAATTTTTTTTTGACATTCTTTCATTACGACGACAGTTAAATTAAATAACATACCGCATTGACAAGTAGTTCAAGTATTTAAAACATTCGACCTTAATTAACTAGCAAAATTGAGGAAGTACAAAATGCTTTACTTGATTTTGTAGTTAATCTACAGATGAAGTTGCAGAATTCTTAGCGAGGGAGATTTAGACGAGGCGTTGGTGGAGGAGGTGATAGACCGTCAGCAGTGAGGGGGTTGAAGTGATCTTGGTTATTAATGATGGAGATACTTGTGTGTTTGAGGAGCAGTTCGTTGGGATTAAGAATATGGAAATCGTCGTAAATGGTTTTGATTCTGACGTTAGGAGGAGAGTGGACGACACGGCGTTGTGCGATCGCGTTTTACTGCTGTTCGATTCAGCGGAACTCGGACTTCGAGCAGGTAACCCAGATTGGGAGGGCATAGGTCCAGATAGGGCGGATAAGGGAGAGGTAAATCATGACTTTGTTATGGATCAGTAAGTTACGGTTGTTAAGAAGGAATTTCAACTGATTAGTCCTTATTTATTTTTCTTAAGTAACTCGGTGATGTGATCATGGAACGTTAATCTCTGATCCAATATTAACACAATCGAAATGAAAGAAAATTGACTGTAATGTACAGAAAATAATTATTCATAAAAACACCGCTTTATTGACGACAAAGCCCTTCGTCTCACTACAAGCTGCCCCTGGTATGTCAGAAATGACTGTCTCCACGATGACCTGGATCTTCCATGGGTAGCTGGTGTGATGCAGTTTTCCTGCACGCAGTTTGCCACTCGGATGTCAAACCATCAACGGGACGCGCGAAAGTGTGATACTTGAATTTCGTGGCAAAAAATAAGGGGGTTTAATTCAACAAGTTTTTTGATAGTTCCACAAACAACGGGAATAGAAAGGGTGGTTCGTTCATAAAATGACACCCTGTATATCGACCCCCCCATCGGAGGTTTCGCTATGTGGCATGGCTCAGGCAAATCATCGTTCCCTCCAACAATTGATGTCATGGTTAAGAATGCTGTCTCAGCTTTGCCAACGTAAAATGCACGACATTTTTTACATATCAACACATTGATGTTTGGCATTCAGCCGATCCTTCACATTTGTACGAGTTGGGGTTGTTGGCCGATGAGAACAGCTCGCCCTCAACAACTACGGGGCAAACATTACACCTTCTCTTACCACAAGGTTGTAAACCTCTTGCAGGTGGTTCTGCCCTAACCAATCGTTTTATAGACAAAAAAAGCGGGACATTAGACCTCTATGGTTCTACAGCCAGATCATTTAAATTATTAATTTACACATTTAAGTACCGAAGATGAAAAATTGCCAATGCAACCTACAAATATGGGATTCTAGCTCCGAGGAGGGGAGCTAGTAACAAGGGTTTACGTGATCGCATTCTGTGTTCATAAACGGTACTTACTAAGCCTAACCCTGGAAAAATCTGTAGATTCAACCAGAGCACCAGAGAGGCTAGTGCTTACCAAGGTGGCAGGTACACGAATGACCCCCTCGGGCGGACGGAAAAGTGGTGATGCCGGGATAACGAAGGGCGGAAGGAGCCCACCCGAAGGTTAGTTGAAAGAGTGTTGAGCGGGGGGGGGGGAACTGTCGGGTCGGTCGCTAAGAACTGGATTGTACTCATGTTAATCATTTAAATGATAATATCTCCGATCGACGAGGAGACACTAGTATTTTTTAGGCTAAAAGTCGAAATATAAAAATTAGTACTGTTATGTGAATCATTGTTGACTAAAGGTTTGTACATTTACATACGCTCTAAAGGAGCCACTTCTTCATCAGGAATTATATATAGCTATTTTTAAACCTTAACAACCTCCATAAATATTTTAAGAACTAGTGGATCAATTCATGTGAAGCACTTGTCCTCGTTGTATCAATTAGCTCTTCTCGGTGGAAGTTCAAAAAATTTTTCGAAAGCTGCACTTCGCAACGACGTTCCCGCCCATTACCGTAACGACAATCTATCTCCGCTCGGCGCGATTTTCTCGGCACAAAGAAAACTTTCCATAAAGCGGTTATTTTCTCCCTGAACTGATATCCCTCGGTTGTTTGACGATGAAATATATACGGGAAGACGTGTCAGGTATTGCCCGTAATATTCTGTTCAAACTAATTACTTAGAGGGAGGGAAAAGCTGGAGACACCCAACTCCTCCTCTAATTAATTCTCCTCTCACGAGACACTCTGATATTAATTAATTTTAAAACTTTTATTAAAATGAAATATAGTCTAGTTTCCTCGAGGAGGAGCGCGTCGGGGAAGGTGTTTGTTCTGTTACTCAAAATTAGAAAACGGCGTCATTTACAAAGTGGAGGAGGGGAAAGCGGGTCTCCGTCCTAAAACCTCTCACCTACCCCCCTCCACTCCCTCCGTCGCCACTTCCCCTTCTGCCACCAGCCTCGCTCTTACGAACCAGTGAAATATGTTATTACCTACTTGACTGGTTATTAAGCGCATATTAAACTTGTAGCGAACTCCCATCTCTCCCGCTTGTAATTAATATTTACCTATTTGTTAACGGCGCCGCGTGACCCTCCCCCGTCCAACTCTGTTTGTGGGAGATATGAAAAATGGCCTGTTCCTTGGACACGTCTCCCAGAGATGGCTGACCCCTTAAATCTCCGCCGAGGCAACACGAGAGGTTTCCCGTTTCGGAAACTTGTTTCCATTTTTCGAATCCCGCGGGGAGTTTACCAAGAGCGGCCATTTTTCAGAAATACCTCGCAATAAAACATGTGACGCATGACAATTTTCGCAATCCAGCGAGTCGGTTTTGCTTTCTCAAGATTGAGTAAAACTTCGTAGTAAGAACTAAATCGTTTTCAAGTAGGTAAATAAAACAAATTTTAAAAAAGTTTGCCAATTTAGGTGAGGCATATTCCTGTATTGTCTAGGTAAAAGAAGCGTATGGTCAGATATCTTTAAAAAATATTTAAGATAATGTTGTAAGGTGTAGATTATAAGCTTCGTACAAGGATTAACGGGCCGAAATGCAGCAGGATGTGTTCCGGCGTGTATCAACGCGTTAGTAGGCTCGAGTTGCGGGTCTGTTGTACTAATTCTTAGTTAATTAGTCTCCCCCAATTGCTTCAATCATTTAAATTCCATGCATCGCCATATATGACTAGGAACACAGTAATATTTTACTGTCCGAATTCAACAACTAACTATTTATTTAGCAATCCACTGCAATCTCAAATCAACTGCTTTTTTTCTGATTCATTATGTACTTTAAAGTCGGCACTTCGTGAAAGTTTTCCTTTTTCGTTATTTTACTGTAATTGTTTTTGTTGTTTTTTTTCCTTTTCTCGTAAGCATAGTTCTTTATCTATTTTTCATGAATTATTGTTTTAACCTTTCACTTCTTTGGAAAATTGTCTTTCTTTTTTTTTTTGTTCTTTCGTCTGGAAATAATTTTATATAATTTCTTGTAATTGGGCCTTAGCCCGTGTATATACAATAAATGAAATAAATAAATGAATAAAATAAATAATCACCGGCAATTGACCGGCAGCAGCAGCCTTGAAGCTTTTATTTATACAATTTTACGATTTTTTTAAAATGCCTCGCAATAAAACATGTGACGCAAGACAATTTTTGCAATCTAGCGAGTCGGTTTTCTTCCTCAAGATTGAGTAAAACATCGTAGTAAGAACTAAATCGTTTTTAAGTATATAAAAAAATTTTTTTTAAAGTTTGCCAAGTTGGGAGAGGCACATTGCTCTATTGTCTTTGTAAAAGAAGCGTACGGTCAGATCTTTTCAGAAAATTTTTTTAGATAATCTTATAACGTCTAGATTATACGCTTCTTACAAGGATTAACAGGACGAATGTGCAGCAGGATGTGTTCCGGCGTGTATCAACGCCTTCAAAACGTTAGTAGGCACGAGTTGAGAGTCTTTTGCACTAATTCTAAGTTCTATCATAGAACTGTAATGCTTTTTTTTTTTCATTATTTGGCATTCCAGATTCATCCACAGCAAATGGGATCCAGGAGGAGTCATCTACTAGGTGGGTGGTTTGAGGGGACGCCAATTTCTTTTTCTAATGCTGTTAAATTCACAATTCCAGATGTACGCCCCAATTCAGTGACTCTTCGCAGCTTAGGATTCTTCCGCCGTTATTTCCAAAGAATTTTCGTATGGGTTATACAAGTTCATAGTTTTCACTTGGGCTTTTCGCAATCTAACATCTTTCTAAGGGAAGGCTTCATAATTCTTGCTAATGACGAATTAATTCAATTCTTATAGTATTGTAATAAATTTTACATTTTTATTGTAGATGCTGTTCAAAATGTCCACCATTCTGCTGAATGCAGAGACGGCCGCCGAACGATGTCAACTGCTTGCTCCAGCTTATTTGTGTTTTGTCTCATGTCGTGAGCACATTGGTGGACATTTTGAACAGTATCTACAGTAAAAATGTACAATTTATTACAATGCTTCATTAATAATTTTTTAAAAATCCGAGTTCGATTTTTTTTTTTACCAGACGAATCAACGCGTGATGAAAAACCGGAGTATCCAGTGAAAAACCACTTTTTTTAACTTGAAAAGCAATTTTCTCCCAGAAAACTACACGTAGTTTCAAATCTGGTTATATCGCACTGCAGGCTAAAATTCAACTGCATCATTACAGGGACTCATAAGCGTTCGAAGAAAGTCGAGATCTCCACGATTTGACGATGTGTCCTTTTCAAGCTAATTTTTCACCCGTTTCGACAGCTCAAAAAAGTTGGTTTCCCATTAGGGCGATAGGAAATTTAACGCTCTTTCCAACAGTGGAATTAGATTTGAAATCACACGCAAAATGTGGGAGATATGGCCGTTTTAATGCGGTAAGGTCGAAAAAACGAGAAAAATCTTGAAATTGAAAAAAAAAAACCGCATTTCTAAGGGTGTAAACAAAAATTGCTAATAGGCATTTTCGATCAGAAATTTTCCGTAGAATCGTCTCCTGGCATGAGACCGGCACGAAATGTACCTAACACCCTGTAGTGCGTTATTGGAGATTTTATTAAAATTCAACAAGTTTATTAATATAGTTTTCTATTTATGTTCATGTTGATGAAGAAGTCGCTACTCCATTTCACGGTTACTTAGGAAGATAACAGAACAGCTAACATGACGGACGCAAAGGTGAATACTTTTTCCTGATTTCTATACTACATTAGGATTTAAGAGCCATCCACTATGTATTTGGGGAGTAGGGTGGACGGAAATTGGGGGGTTCCAGAACCGTCTGTACGCTTTATCTTCGACCGTTGCTGCACATAGCGAATGTCATGTTTTTGCGTTTTCAGAGTCAGGTTTTAACCACGAAGGGGGACCGAGTTTTTCGAAGAGTGCCATCCACCACTATCGTAAAATTAAGTACAATTACTCCGGAAAAGGCGCCTGACGAGAGGGGAGCGGAGGTAGGTATACGCCGGTTTTATTTATGAGGGCGAGCGATTGCTCTGGTAATAACCGGGTAGCTGCGGCCGGCCGTTTCATTTGTGTTCCGAGTTTTTATTCCTTTCGCCTCTAATTTAATCTAGAGCTGCATTCATTGTCCTCAGAATTGGAAGCGGAATTACACGTGTGGAATAGGTTTTCCCCCTTCCATTCTCGAGCGGTGGGGTGGGAGATTGGATTGAAAAGAGGTTCCTTGGGTTATCTCCCGCTCTCCGCGGCTCCGTGTTCATCAACTTACTTGAAATTGAAACAATGTTGGATGAGGATCTGGGAGGGGGAGAAACTGAGGAGGGCAATAAAAGTCGTAGGCATTCGCCTACTGCCACCCCGCCTAGCCTCGTTCCTACACCTTTGAAATGTTGGAGAATTAAAACAGAACGAATTTCCCGAGCCTATCCGTCCAAGTTATATCGAACATTATACATCCCTAACACTAGAAGGGTCTACGGAAGATAACGAAATGAGCCCAAAATCCATTTCGTGGAAATTTCCTCAAAACACGAGTTTTAACAGTCCGTCCGAACAGCAAACATTATTACTAATCAAAGAAATGTAGGCAACCCCGAGTTTAGCTGGTTGTCGTGGGTTGATTTCATGTTGGTTAAATTGCGAGCCTTTATAGAAATTGACCGATTTCCGTTATTGACAGAGATGTCGCTATTCATAGCATTTCCAAGTCAAATTCAACCTATTCCAAGTCAAATCCAACCTTTTCCAAAACAAATTCAACCTTTTCCAAGTCATTCCGAATTTCGTCATTTCCCTAATAATGGAGAAAAGGTTGAATTTGACTTGGAAAGGTTGGATTTGCCTTGGAATAGGTTGAATTCGAATAGGAAATGCTATTTTACTCCAAGTTCAACGGATGTGAGCTTGGGAGTTTTGAGGCAAAGTCCCATGCCCCACCCAACTCCTTGCAGGTGAAACTTGCTTGGGCTGGAAAATTCCACAGTAAAGTAAAGTAAACCCGGAATTTCACCTTGGATTTTCGTCCGACTACACGGAGGTCTAGCGGACGTCGTCAGCCGTCCTCTAGAGAGGATCGGAGATAGATCTGACGGTTTCACTCGTGGCTTCCCATTGCCTCACGCCCATGGGTTGGGAGCGATTTGGATTCAAGTGATATCGAGATCAGAGGTGAACTGTCTAACGACAGGACAGGCAAACAGTTGATAGGATTTTGCCCCTACTCATTGGTGCCTGCTGGATTCGAACCGGGCAAATCAGTACTCCCACTGAAAGTAAACAGCTAAAGGACTGGTGCCTTAGCTCGCTCGGTCCCCCAATTCCACAGGAGATCGTTGTGTATCGAAGCTCCTGTAACGAACCACAAGTCAAGTCTAACATTCCAAGTTTTATTTCCAACCGTGCTTGTTCGACGGTTATTAAAAAATTTATACATCATGGATCCATCCAAGGGAAACTCCACCGATGGGCTTTTCCTCGGACAATGCATATCAGGGCTCTTTGGGAAGATTGCCAGAAACTGCTTCAGCTGAATCAACCCAACTGGAGAGTGGACAATAAGTTATGCAAAAAAGTCATTATACTTTTAGCCTGCCCCAGCAGAAGGTACCAAAAAATGTTGAATTTGAAACTTTCCTAGCATATTTAATGGATATCAATTTTGGAACCTTGAAACCTAATCCTGTGATCCGCCTCAAACTGTTTGCAGCTTAAACTCGCATAGGTCGCAACAGTCCAGAGCCGATTTATAAGAGATAGGTTGAACCACATGTTGAGTCGCACGTTACAGCTTGGACATTCGAAGTTTATAAGTTGGGCAACAGAGTTTTTGACAGTCCACTAGCAATTCAGTATACGGGCTCGTGAAATGTGAACGGTAATTTGAGGCAGCAGGTCTCTTCGGATATAGCTCAGTAATGATGGAAGACAACACCTGAGGAAAAGTGGAACCATATTGAATTGCCTTCCAACTGATCGAAAACGTGAGGAAAACATGGTTTTTTCAGGTTTACTGATATAGGCGAGGGGGGGGGGGTCATTTCCTAGTGTGTTTGGAAACAAAATCGACTGGGATAGGTTTGAAGACCGTACAAATTCGCAGATAACAAATAATCGCAATTTCTGATCCACAAACTAACCCCCTAACGATGACACGACACGAATCATCAAAGAAATAAGAAACCCATGTGTTAGAACTGGCAGCGTTTCGCACTCACACGACATCTTTAGGGATCTGAGACAAGTCCTTAACGACTCAGCAGACGAAAATAACGTAATTTAGACATTGGGCTACTTCATAATGAACTATGGCACCTTCTCCACTACAACACCCAACTTGGAAGTTTGTTTTTACAGTTAACCGTAGATTATTTGATATGATGCATTGAGTGATGAAAAGAGAAGAGCTTGAGAGGGGCGAGGACACGCAGGTACGCGAGAGGGAAAGTAGATCCCCGTGTCCCGGCGTTTATTCCCCCGAGGTTCGACATATGATGTAATTTAAGGTGTCTGTCCGCCCGAGAGGAACAAAGACCCTTGCATTACCCCCTCCGCCCGAACCCTTCAGAACGCGGACCCCCAGGGTACCACACATATCTCGGGGTCCGAGGGCACCCCTCCACAATAACTATAATTATGTAAAGGTTTCGCCTTGAGGATCATCAATAATTGCCGGGCTCGGTGTATTCCCAACCTGTATAGCTGTAGGGGCGCCTCAAAAGGCAGGATTTCCAGAGCTGGACGATCGTTTTCTCCCTTTTTTCTTCCCGAAGCCAAAATACGAGAAAAACCACGACAAGATCTCTATCTGTACCTTCATTACATGGCCCTTTCGAGAACTCACAAATCGGAGCCGAACGTTGGTCCTCTAGGTGGAGAGAACGGAACCAGACACGCTCTCCAGCAGTTGAATGCCCCTGTAGCATGATCACCCGGAGTGACTGAAGAAGACAAGCAGACATCAAATATACGCTGAAATTGACAATCAATCAGCTTGAACTTATGAAATAGTGGCGAAAGTAAATGAACGAAACAGAACATTGACACGAGGTTATTGTAATAACATTATGTAATAAGACAATGTTGTTGTACAATTTTAATGTTAACATGTGTGACATCATCATGACAGCTACACAACTAATAAGGCTTTGCCAGTTAACCTATATTAAGCGATACAGTACATGGACATAATGATGCAACTATCGGAGAGCAATATAAATAAATTGACTACATCGAAATATTAATTCGATACAACGGTGAAAAGTATTGATAATTCGAAAAATCGGTCTACGACATTATTTCATCAATTTTTTTTTTCAAGAAATCAAAGATAAATGTTTAAATTATTCATCGCTGTCCCGATTTAGAAAACTAGAAACTCTCACTTCAAACAAAAGTTTTGTAATTCAAAACTTTTGATCGGTTAGACTCCTCTCTTTTTCATTTCCCAAAGAAAATGGAGAAAAAATGAGATAAACTACCTATTTGTTTGTAAATTAGTTGAAAAAACGCCGCAAATACTACAGCCCCGCAATTACTGAAGTCATTTGGCTTGGGAATGCTATAGAAGTTTGGTCTGTCGTGCTAAATCTACAGCAAATAAGATGATGCGATCTCGTTGAAATCGGTAAGAGGTAGTTGGGCTATTTTAACCGGACTGATTTCTAAATTTGAGAAAAATCTGGCCAGTACTACCAAAGAAAATTATGTCTTTTTTTCTTTTTTGTGGATTTTTCATTCGGTGGACTATAGATTTTTCAGCGAATAAATGCTGAGGGAAACATCTAGATTCTGAACCACAGATTCCCAGAAGCTTTCATCAAATTCGGGTAAAACTGTAAGAATTGTGCTTGTTTCAAGGATTTGTGGCCATAAGGGCAGACACGAACACACACAGACACACGATAAAAAAGTTGATGAGAATGGAAATTTTGATTTCTAAGGAAAAAATGTTTCATCTCCAAGAAATAAAAACGAAGCTATAACTAAATTCCAAAGGAAAATCCAACTGTCAGCAATTACCTATTGGTAACTTATTTGGTACTACTCGGTAGGTTTTCCTGAAAGGAATACGTGGTAACAATATAATGAACGTACCGCGACTTAAAGTCAGAGAATGTCACGACTGTTACTGACCACAAGACGTGATGTTCAAAGTAAGTCGGGTTGTAAGTATATCAGTGTATTTTTATTTTTTAATTGTGTCTAATAGTTGGAGTTAGTTGGAGAAACACAGGTTTGTCCCCAAAGTTTGGGGGGAAAAATTCATCAAGAGTGCTACCAGTTGTTTTGGCAGCACTGCTCATTGAAAATGGCGGAAAAGAACTTCGAAACGTTTCACTGTGATTCCTGATGTCAGTCCACGTGCAGCCTCGAGGCAGGAAGAAGGTGGCTGAAGAGCATCATACCCAAAAACATGGGATTTTACAGAAATTACCTTGATAACTTGATTAAAATTATTAAAACTTGATTAAAACTTTAACGGCAATGAGAAGTTCAAGGACACTTTTTCGGAGCTATCATCTCGTATCTATCCAACACATGGTTAGGTTAGGAATAGTGTTTCTAAGGAAAACATCATGAGTGTTAATCATGATTCAACAAAATTGATTCAAAATTCAACAGAGTTCTGCAAATGCATCTAAATAGACATTTCTACAGTTTTTAATAAAAAGCCGTTCGTTTCACAGTAGTTTTCTTATTTGATTTGCACCTGTCACGAGTGTTACCATGGATAATTTTGGTGCTTCAAAAACACGTCCAAATCAATTGGCGAGACATTTGATAACATTTTGAAGCTGGTTTAGGAACAGAAAGACTTTTTGGGTGGTTTTCTGAGCTTGAAGACGAGTGCAATTTAGCGATTTGCTCCCTGCCGGGGATCAATCTCCATTTAGATTGAAATGTTCAAAATTAGAATTTAAAAAAGTACTACTACTGGAAAAACTGACAACTAGCACTGATGTTTTTTGTCTTGAATATCTATAATAATGTTCCACATCGAATTTTGTTCAAAAAGTCTTCTTTTTACCCATCTTGAATGATTCAGGAGAACCAAAAGGTCAAACAATATGAGAATGACCCTACTGTTCCCGAAAACAATATAATTTACCAGTTAACTTACTCAGAAATACAATTATTCACCATTCGATTGCCACTGGTCCGTGAATTCACACAGCGATGGGAAGGAACGAGGCGGACTACCGAATTCATTAGTGCGCACACATCTTCCCATTGGATGGAAATTCCTCCTGAAGCTGCTCTCGTGTGCCCTCACGACCTGCAGGCTTCGCAATTTTTAATCGGGCGGATGAATCATTATTAGATTTGCCCTCCGCCAGGGCCCTGGGGCTGATGGGCCGCGTTTGTACGTTGTTTGTTCTTCTCTATTCCCCACCCGGGGGCCAGACGGATGCATTACATTGATTGACCTAATCAGCTTTAGAGCCGGTAAATAATAAATTCTCCGTACCCGATGATTAGGAGTAGCCATCGGAGGCCACGAAGACAATTACATTTTCATCCTCTGAGTTTCAATACATAGTTAATTACACCGTCGAGCATACAACTAAATTCACTACTTTTGCGGCACTAAGTAGGTACATTAGCAAATGAAACTATTCTCTTTTTAGACCATCCGAATGATTTTTGGGGATTATCCATGCAGAGCCATGATAATAGACAGAAGAACGTAAGTAATGTATTCGAATTCGTAAATTAATTTCGGATTAGATTAAGGGCCAGTTTCATCAACAGCCCCTAATCATAGTGAAACTATATCATTGTTTCGCGGAACCACAGATTTGAACGTAGATTTAAAATAAACGGATTTCAACAATGTAATCAATGGTGACACTGATATCAGTGAACATCGATTAACAGGATTTTCCATAAAACGAGGTGACAGTGACAACGTAACGAAAACCGTTTCTATTTTCTTTCTATTCCCGTTTATGTTCGATTACTGCTTGCTTTACTTAATAATTCTCTTACTTTACTCCTTGTTTTCCTTCGGTTATAGTGTTGTTTGTTTATGTTTATCGCTCGTTTGTTAACATTGTTGCAGTTTTATATCACGTAGTCATGAACGTGGAAGCGGAGGAAACTTCTACTAAGCGCAAACATGAACCGAAATTTGCTTAATACCAAAAGCAGTACTAGTGAGTTTCGTGCAGAATTCATTCTCGTCAAACTCGTCCTCAAGTACCAATGCCCTAATCAAGTCTTTGTTGTTCATTTTTCAACACAATTTAGCCTAAATCCCCTGTAACAATAATAACAGTAATATCCCAATAGGTAGAAAAATACTAACATAATATATCAACAACGGAGAACGAGACCACAAAATAGCAGATTTACCACAATGAACCGTAACGCAGCAAAACAACTTCGGAATCCAAAGAAAGATGGCGGAAAGAACTACTGTTAATCGTTGTTTAGCAATAGTTGTTGTTTTTAGTAACAGTTGTTCGATAGTACATACTAACTGATCGATTAAGCGTGTTGATCGTTGATCGACTTTAACTAAAAATTAACGATAAAACGCGCTAAATCGTTTATAAAAATCAATCAACCTAATTTGCGTGCTTAGAATCCTAAACAACGATTAATAACAGTTCTTTTCACTTTCTGTGTTTCCATTCCGAAATTCTGTTTTGATACCTTGCTGTTTATTGGGCTATTTCCGATATTTCTGGCTATTGTTTTACGTTTTGTTCGTGAGATACAACGAAGTACCCGCGACGAGATGCCAAACTCGAGTAGCTCCGTGGCAGTTTTCCCGCACCAAAATCCCCGCCATGACTCAGTTGCGGTGATAACCTGTCAACTAGTGTACACATTAAGCCCAAAAACAACTGTACTTGCATCCCCCCAACACAAAACGGTCAGTCCCTCAAACTTTACCTGCAAGAGGCTGCCACCCTGGGAAACTATTTGTCCGGTGTTGGAGATGAATGGAGTGACAGGGGATATCCAGGGCGATTAATTGAGAGGAAAATGATTCCAGCTTATGTGAATAACCAAAAAACACCACTGCCAACCACTGATCGAGTTCCTCCGGTACCGACATTCCTCGTTGGTATCCACAAAATTGATTTAATATCCGGAAACCTTCAGCCAATTTTAAACTCAAGCTCCCTGACCCAAGATCCAACGAGGTAGTGCCATACGGACAGGGACAAATTTTGGGGGCGTACTATCCCGGCAGCATCTGTTCAGTCTCAACCTCAGCAACACCGGGTCCTACATCCCAGCCAGTCTGAAATGTTCATTTTTAAAATTTGGGATCCGTTCCTATAGCTTCATTTTTTAAGATGATTCGCTAATAAACCAAAAAAGTAGGTTTTACGACTTCAAATTACGACCTTTTTACAGACCCCGATAATCTAACTGGCTATTTGGGCAAGCCAACTACTTTATACTACGCTGTTTTATTATTTCATGGTTCAACGACAACCACGTAAAAGTTGGCTTTTTGAATTTAAATTTTCGTCCAGGCTAAACGCAATTGAACATATTATGTTCCTTAAAGGAAGTCTGACTAAAGAAAGCCCATAAAATGTGAACCATTAACTGGTTTAGTGTTGGTAATTCGTTATCATTTCCACATAGTTAAACACGAAATTTGATACGGGAACAACTTTTCTTATACCTGTGTAGGCAACCGTCTTACTTATTCATTTTTTCTTTTAAATATAAAATCGAGAATCGCACAACTATTCACATTTGGAATAGCTACACTCCAACCACTCTCTTAGTGGCATTATCTCAACATTTTAGAGCAGCGGTGCTGCTTTTGTTCAGAAGTATATACCTACCTATTTTTTAAATATTTCAATTGAATTTAGCGTGTGCTGGTCTGTTGTAAAGACGACATGGCAGGTAAAACTGTTCTTGTACTATGAGGTGCGTAAATGAAGTTATGAGACCTTTTTTACATTTTTAATCAAACGAAATAACAATTCAATATTCTCTCCCCCAAGTAGTCCCATTGGGAAGCCACAGAAGGGGGTTTATTCAATCATTATCGTCATGCTGAAACTCGGACACTGGAATAGCAGGTCGGTTACAGCTGTGTGGTTGTTTTCCAGTGTTCAAAATGAGTTCCCAAGAGGTGGTTTTTCAATGTCGAAAAGAAGGAAACGTCAAAAGAACTAAGTTATGGCGAAAAGGAGGTTGAGATGACACAAGAATGTTAGTATTGGCAACGGTTCGATCGCGAATGCAGTGGGACATGGCGCCAACGCCACAGCATAGAGTGGCACAGCCAGTTAAGAGCAGCCCCCCAAGAGGCCCAAAAAATCACGTTCGTGATTTTTTCACAATTGCTCATTCTAGCAAGTTCAAGATCAAGATCTGGTTTGTTTATTTTGTTTTCATGTCAAGGGAATCTTCCTCAAAGAGTTTGTGCCTCAAGGCCAAACGGTTAATCAAAACTTCTACCAATACGTTCTTGAGAGACTTCAAAAAAGAGTTTTCGCGAGCGACCTAACATCAAAACCGACTGACTGTTGCTTTACAACAACGCTCCTTGTCACACAGGAATCTAAATAAACGAGGTTTTGGCCAGTAAACGCGCATTCCTGTGGTTCCTCAGCCTCCGTATTCACCAGGCTTGATACGACTTTTCCCTCTTCCCGAGATTGAAGAATCACCTCAAGGGAACTCATTTTGGGGCACTGAAAAACATCCAAACTAATGTAACCGAACAGCTCAAGACTATTGCAGCATCCGAGTTCCAGCAGAGCCATAATAATTGGACAGACCGTCTTCAGGGCTCTGTGCGGTTCCCAAAGGAACTGCTTTAAAGGAGACAATATCTCCTTGTAATTTTATTTTGATAACAAATATTTAAAGAATGAATCTTATCACGTTATTTACGCACCTGCTAGTTAGATGACTTTTCAATTGAATCGGTTACTAATAATTATCGTACATAATTATAATTGACGGTATTCTCAGCGGCATGGTTAATTTCCATGACAAACCCACTTATAATTAGCAAAATTTACTATATTCTCCCAGTTTTAAAGTGTATTTCGAGTTTTGGCATGAAATATCCTTCAATGAATTGCCTAAGGTTCTCTCTGAGAAACTGCAAACGTAAAATTCAGTAAATTCCATTAATAAATCGATTAAATTATTGTGGATTAGTCAGGTTGGGGTCAAGAGGAATTGACTGAAGGAAATAGTGTTACGTCACTGCCAGATGAAACTTTTAAAATATCAGAGACAGAATACTGATGTGTAGGACAGAGCGGTCGATTGGTGTGAAAACTTTTTGGGATGAAAATTCCATTCAAAATCAGTGAAAATGCACTTTTCACAGCCATGGTTACCGCTCAATCTTTGAAGTTAATGTTCAAAGTATAAGCCACGGCTTTGTACATTTGTGGTTATGAAATGTTTTGTTGCCGAACATAAGACTATGGATTCATTGCAGCTGGAGGGACAGGTGACGACTGAAGGAAATCAAGTTTAAATCAACTTTCTTGTCAAATTCAATGAACTCATGAACATCGGTAGGTGTGCCTTGGATCAACGCAATACTATAAAAATATATTCTCATTTTTAAAAGTATTCTACAATCATGCATTCCAGAAAAAAAACGAAGTAATGACAGAGTAACACAAGATACAAGTTTATTATTCATTATTCTTCTGCACACAGTCGGTTCAGTAGTGGGAAGTAGTATTACGTGCATAGGGTATCGATAGTCCTTGGTACTCCTAGCGTTCTTCGGAGGTAATTCGCGTTTTCTCAGAGGATTGCACTTTCGAGGCAAGCGATTCAGCTGTTGGTGCTCCACAGATATCCTATTTGAGCCATCAACTATTCTTAGGGATTTTCTTCGGCATCCTCCGCTGCAGTTTCTTCCGCATCCTGCGTCGTCGCCTTTTCACCGGACTCACCCTTGTCAACTTTTGACTCGCTCTTGTTAACTTTGGATTCGCTCTTGTTAACTTTGGGATCACTCTTACCCTTGGGCTTCGCTTTCTGTTCTTTATTTCCTTTCTTCTCAGCTTTGCCGCCTTTACTTGTTGGTCTTTCAGTTCCTTTGTTCTTCTTTTCATCCCGTTTCTTCTTCCTCTCTTTCCTCTTCTTCTCGGCCTCTCTTTCGGCTTTCCGTTCTTCTTCTTCCCAGCGATCCAGCTCGTCACCGACCATCATCATTCTCAAGAAAAAGCACAATTCCTGACCAACAGTCGGATCGTTCGCATAAATGTACTCCTTGTACGGCGGTTTATCTTCTGGTTTATGTTTACACACGATAGTCGTGTCCTCCTTGCATTTGCACACATGTTTCGTCTTCCCACCTGTTCCATCCTCTTCCTCTTCCCCTTCAATTTCTTCTTCGACTACATCTAAAAGCGCATTGTCGATGGCATCTTTTTTGTGTTTCTTGCAATACCCAGGAAGACATTTGAGTAAACCAGAAGCCCAAGGAAGTCCAATGGGGTAGTCAGACGGGTCCGACGGCTCGTTGCAGTATGGATGGGCGCATTTTGGTCCGTCATCAGCTGTAACGCCAACGCCTTTCTTATCTTTCGCGTTCTTATCTTTGTTGTCATTTCTGTCCTTACCACCACCTTTGTTACTTCCGCCTTTAGCTCCTCCTTTATTCACATTGACGTCAGACGAAGATTGCCCGCCGCTGTCCGGCTTCGCTCCAAAAGGATTGTCAACGTGTGGGGCAGCCATTTTAGACGTTGATGATACCCTGAATGAATTTTATGATGTTGAAACTGTGCAGCCCAACAGGGTTGACTTGCTCTTGTAACTTGTGTCTTGCTGCTAGTATATTGCGAAATGTAGTAATCACTAAGTTTAAGGATGATGATTATTCGTTACCATCACAGGTAAACACCAGGTGGGAATTAGAATACTCAACCCGAGGACTAATTTATAATCAGCCCCCAATTTTTTTTAAATCCAACATAATGTGAAGTTGATAAGAGTGTTGCTTGTGAATGAGTTAGGTAATATCTAGCATTATTCTGTTGTACGTTGCTCCCTACTTTATTTTTCACAAATTTATAAGTATTTAACAACGTGATAATTAATGTAATGTAATTGAGGAAAATCCAAGAGGAAAATGAGGAAATAGTTTCGTGGAGACATTGGCGTTGGTGACACACTGTTGCATTTCTGTACAAGAATATTGCCCGACCTGCTGTAATGGTTAAGTTGAAAAGTATTGCTATCCCTTCTGCATTCAAAGCCACGGATAACGAAAAGCATTTAAAAGGCAATAGATAAGCATAAACCTAGTTTTTCCTACCTCAAAGAGAAGGTTAATGGAGAAATTTTCGCCGGCTCAAAGATAAGGCAACTGTTGACGGACGCTGACTTTAAGAACAAATTGAACACCAAAGATACTTGGGAATGCTTCGAAGAATAAATTTTTGAGAAACTAATGCATGCACCATTATGAAGAGCTCCGCTGATCTCTTAGGAACGTACCGTGACATGACGTAACATGCAGTGTCACTCAAAATACGGTTTTTGCATAACCATCTCGATTTTATTTATGAAAATCTTGGAGCCATTTCTGATGAGCATGGAGAAAGGAATAATAATGGTACCTACTTGTGATCATCAAATTGGAACCAAAAGTATCTAATAATTTAAAACCAAGAAGTTAAAATATGGGAACATCGTTTGATTTCAAATCTTAATTTGTACTAATCTAAAAATGTAATTTTTTATAAAATTATAATCTATTTTCTTGTTCATTTATGAGCTATGCCTGCTTCTGACTTTGTACAATATGCAGATTTTTTTCAAGGTTTATTATAAAAGCCAATTTTTATTAATTAAATTCAGGTCTTTTGACCTTCCGCGACGAGCATCAAAAATAAATATCAACGGCATGGACCATTGTAACCGGCAAAGTGATCGCATCGCGCGAATACAAAATTAATTGATTACACTCGTTATTCGATTACTTTTACGAATACTTTTGTAATCGCAAATGTAATTGTAAAAGTATTCGTTAATCAGGGACGCCCATCTCTGCCCCCATATGGTGGAGGCTGGAGCGATTTGGATTTCAGATTTGGTATTAACTTCTTCGGAATCACCCAAAATTTCTCAGTACAGCAAAATAAGTTTTTTTTTTCTTTTGTGCGAGTGCAGACCTGCATTATGTAACTGATTGATCAACTTCAGTGTAAGCAAAGAAAATAGAAAAGATCCTATTCCACGTTAACCACATAAGTGAGACCGTTTACCCCATGGTCAGACGTCAGTTCGATTCACCACATAAATATGAATCACATAGTTGATCCACATCGATGATTTTTTTGGAAGAACACATTCGCTCATACAGCGGGATGCAGCGAAAGTATCTCAACATATTCACAGTTGGGAGGCGGGAAAAAGTGAACAAAACACATGGAGAATTATGCAATTCTAACCCATAGATAATTCGAAGGATGATCAAAAGAGTTTTCATGGCTTAGTTGTGCTATTATTTCACAAAATTTGAAGCATAATTCTTAATACGCATACCCCAGGTGTGCTATGAGTCTTCTTTTGTTTTCATAAAAATGTGAAATCAATTAAATCAATTTTTTTTTTTTACAGTAGATATAATAGATTTAGTCCAATTCATTTGGTGTACCATGTGTGAGGAAAGGCACAGTCCGTTGACTTTCCTTATCCTGAGGACGTTTGAACTTCATTTGTATTAGTATATTGTTAATATTATACCGAAACACAGTTTATAGCGAATTATCTTGCGGCAGCTTCCGTTTTAGGTGACAGTTCATTGTCAACGGCGGCGGATTAGCAAGTACAGCGACTATCAGTGGTTTGCTGTGGTCTGTCATGCTTCTGTTCATTCTCGAGTATCTCTCTCCGATCAGCGTTGCTACCGTCGGGGTATCGAAACAGCGTATTCTTTCGCACGAACCATCCCGCTCCCGTCATGAGAGGAAATACTCGATTTTGAGTGATCTGTATCTTGTTGATATGTGTTTTAGCAGTGGAACCCCATATTTCGCATGCGTCTAACAAGATAGGACGAATTATTGTTAGGAATATCAATCTTTTGGTGATTAGGAGAAACTTTGACTGTTTGTCCAGCAGGTTTAACTGCTCCATTCAGCCTCTTACCTTGCCAACCAGGTATTTTGTACGGATTTCCGTAGTGTAGAGTCAAGTCGTTTGTTGGGGAATTAGGGTACCACAAAACATTAGGATCGATGTTTTTCTGTCGAATTTATAGAATTATTATTATTATGAAGGATGTAATAAAAATCATTACCCAAAATAAACAAGTAGAAAAATAGAAGAGGAGATTTATGGAGTTCGAATCGCTAAGGTGATTCACGGAAAATAATGACGGTCTCCCCGACGTTGCGGGATCGAGAAAAAGAAATTCTTGATAAGGAATAATGAATACTAATACTCACAGGTCCTGAATTGTAAAGTGGACGGCCTGAGGTTTCATTAGGGGTCATTAAAGAGCTACGTCTGTTTAATGAAATCCAGAGGGCTATTATTTACGGGGGGGATCGTGAAACAAGACGCCACACAATTTTTCATTTATTCCAATTAAAGGTGGATTTTCGGATTGACAGGGCTGGCAGTAAAAACAGTTAAAGGTCTCCCCTCCCCCCCAATACTTGCGCTTCTCATCATTCCAGAAAGAAAGAAAACACACACACGTGTGTGTATATATATATTTATCTAGCTTAGTTATGCCCTGGAATAGAGGAGCAGGTAAGGTGCGCGGGTGTGATTGGTCTAATGAGGTTGGAGCTCTATGGGAGGCTGGCAGAGGGAAGCGGATGGGGGGGAGGGACCCGGCAGGGTTGCCGGTTCTACCGCGGCCTTCGGGTTGCGGAGGAGTCCCGTCTTCGGGGTCCAGTTCACGGATATCTTGACCTCCAAAGGCTTTTTCAGGTGGTTGGTCGGGGAGGCATAAGAAGCTGACAAAGTGGAAGGACGGGTCTTCACTTCAGTCACCTCACTTTCCAGTTGGATCTCGTGAACTTAACCGAAACGACGTTTGCCGGTAGCTAGTTGATAAAATTGAAAACGCTGTGGATAAATGAATTTTAAGAACGAAGTGTATTGTTTCTACTCTACCAACATATTAATGAAGCGTAAACCTATTTATGCATCTTAGTAGCAAAAACACCTGATATTAGAGGCAAATAAATTGTTACAGTTCAACACTCCCCCGAAAGAGTCAATAAGCGTGAGTCCAGTTGCTCTCGAAACACTAAGAACTTGGGTCCGACCGCAGCTTTGGTGAATATAGCATTTCCAACTCATATTCAACCTGGCACTGTTCTAGTCCGTCCCCGCACCCAACCCCATTGCAACCTCCCACATATATCGAAAAAATATCTGTCTCCTATCGATATAGGTCCACGCTTTCGATTTGTGTTCGAATGTTTTCTGTGTAGTTTGCTGGTCTGGATGCTCGCATCTCAAAAAAAAATCATAAATCAATCCTTCCAGTAAAAAATAGATCAGTTGGACAAATAGATCAGAATGAATCATGAAAAATGAACATATCGATTGCATACTTATTTCTGAGTCTCAATCCTGCTCATCTCATTGGTTCATTTACGAAACTATCGATATATTTTTCGATATGTGTGAGAAGTTGCAATGGGGTCGCATGCGGGGCCAGACTAGAACAGTACCTTCAACCATTTCCTTGGTTGGATTTGACTCAAAAAAGATTAAATTTGAGTAGGAAAATTTTGATTTTTTTTAAGGTTTGATTTGACTTGAACATGCTATTTATCTGCCGTCATCTCCTCAGTTGGACAATACTCGAATTCGATATACCCGTGTTCACTTCACAATAGTACTCCTTGATTGCTAAGTGTTTCGATTTGTCTTTGTTAAAGAGATTTGTGGCCTAACTGAATGCAGCTTGGTTATACGTCAGAATGCAGATTATCACGGGTGGTGCATCACCCACGGGCAAGTTCTTCAGACGCATAGCCGCCATTGCTGTGCCTGGTAGATCAATGTATTCATCCTCGGAAGTTCACAGTTTACGGTTTCCAGACCCCCAGCTTATGGCTCCTAGAACGAATGAGAACCAAGTCCCAGTACTTTCCATCTATGCAATTTCCCCATTTTGGTAACCAGAGATTGGTTTTCCAGTCTGCTGATACATTAGACATAGATATCTGATCCGTATCAAATACAGCAACACTCGCTTCGCTGCCAGCCAGAGTTAATTTTGGAAACGTGAATGGAACAGGTTGGATTTGACTTGGAAAAGGTTGAATTTGACTAAATGCTATCTGCTATCATCCACTCAGTTGGACAAAACTCAAATTCGATATCCCCATGATTTGTGGCCCAACTAAATGCAGTTTGGTGATACGTCAGAATGCAGATTATCACGGGTGATGCATCTTGCACGGGCAAGTTCTTCAGATGCATAGCCACCATTACTGTACTTGGGAGAGCCATGTATTCATCCTCGGAAGTTCACACTGCAACAGTAGGTTGGGTCCCGAGCCCCCAGCTTATGGCTGCTCCAGCGAATGAGAACCAAGGCCCAGTACTTTCCATCTATGCAATTTCCCCATTTCGGTAACCAGAGATTGGCTTTCCAGTCTTCTGATACATTAGACATAGATTTCAGATCCGTATTAAATACAGCAATACTCGTTTCGCTGCCAGCCAGAGTTAATTTTGGAAACTCGTATGAAATCGTGTGACAGGTTGCTCACACCAAACGAAATATCTCGTCGAATCTTCTGGCCATTCCCCGTCAGAAAATTTACGCAGTTTCATGTCTTGTTTCATCGGGATTCTTGCAATGATCCGTATTAGATTTTGGTGATAATCTTTAGAAAAAATTATATGGTTCAAGTATTCCAAACACTGTTTCAAGTTCAGGAACGCAATGAATGAAGTGTAAAACTTCTAACATAATTTTGGACTCGACGGCAAACGGTCTCCTCCTGCTTGGAGCGCTGGCTGAATATCTCCCTCCCATTTGTAAAAGGCATTGTATGGAGAACGCATTGCATTGAAGTACTAAACGGATGCCATAACTTTTCTAGTTTTCTCACAGATCCTGACCTATTTGCCTACTCATTGGATCGTTTGATTTGATATTTTATACTACCTTTGAGCTGCGAGCGTAACATGCATTCACATCAGCAAAGCAACATTCAGACTACCGTATAAAAAGCACCAAACTGAGGTTTGAGATACGATGATGTCATACGATATCAGCGGCAAGTGAATTATTTCACCTAGTTCCCCACTAGTTACCATAGTTTGTTTAAAATTTGGTATTTAGAGTATAGTCTTCATAACATGAATCGTACCACTAGTAGCAGTATGTAGATGGTGAGATTCTACCAATTCCGATTTCGTTATAAGTTTATGGGTCATTTCAAAATTTCGGTCACATTTATGTCACTGATCACTATTGCCGTCAAATCTCAAATAAATACAGTTTTATAAGTGTTTAAAATTTTCTCCTATGTGGATAAACATGTTCCATGGAAAAGAATGTGGAAGTTGTGCCTACAGGACCCAGGAAATACCAAAGTCCGTATTTCTCACTCCCTACAGCTGTCACTAGCCAGAGGTATACAACTCCCATCGTCACTACTCAGCGAAATATTTATAGGGACTGTTATCCATGGGCATACACAATGGATACCTGCCTCAGTAAAAAAAAATTGGATCAAATCAAGTACTTAGCCTTTTCAGCCCATTATTTCAGTGTCACACAGTTTTTCCTCACTCCCTACAATGTATTGAAAAGTAGCCCCCAAAAGTCAGGAAAGGGTGTTTATGAAGTTGCTTCTGTTTTGATGACATCCCTTCAATCATTCAAGATGGTCCCAACGCTGGTGGTTGGATTTTGCCTAGACGTCCCAGTCAGTTCTACCGGGAAAATCATCCCTGGAGGTAGAAGTGTGGGTTTTTTTAACTCTCACTCCCTACTCCAGTAACGTTCTGACTGTGGCAAGGGAAACTTGATCTCACTTGTTGACAATTAGTGTAGTTGTTGGAAGTTCGTTGACTACATTTTGGTTCAACCAGTTTCAATTGATTTGAAACCTAAGGCGGTGAAAGGCTATAACCTCACTATGTAGCCAATAGCCTTGAATTGTAGGGAGTGAGATCTGCTTGTAGCAAGTGAGATTTTGGCAAGGATAACTTAATATTTACTGTAGCTAAAATTAAGCTAATTTGTGCTGTTCCACTCACCTAATTTGAAAGACTTGAGCGAATTCCCTTGGAAGTTGGAGGCTCATAAAAGTGAAAAATAGTACTATATACCTCACTCAATACAAAAGTTTTTTTTTCTTCAAAATGGCGTACCAGCAGTAAGGTTCAAGATTATGTATGCTCACTTGGGTAATATGCCAAGAGAACCTCAGTGATTGATTAGGAACAAGAAAATTGATCAAGTTTCAAATTTTATTTTTTAGAAAAGTCGATACACAAATGTGACCGAAATTTTGAAATGGCCCTTATACGAAATCGGCCGTTTAGTTGAATTGATTCAGAAACCCGGAAGAACAATTGATGTTAATCACGGACAGCAGATTGTAATTCATAAGTGAAAATATTTGCTGATATCAAGACCCAACAAGCTTTACAAAATAGATGTTACAAGCCTTACCAAATACGACACAGTTGCACAGAAGATAGCGACATACCTGCAAATAAAAGAATAACGTTATTAAATCAAATCAACAATTGAGCAGAAAGTAATTTTATATAAAAAATATATACCATAAAACATGTGCTAAATTTCATATTACAATCAACAACTTGAATTCTGGAACTATTCTGGACAACTGGAATTATTTTTTCTGGTTTACAGAAAAAAGAAAACAGATTGTGGGAGAAGCTGACCAAACAGCTTAAAGTAGAAGTTCGAAATGTTAACATTGAAATCAAATCCCACTTATATAACAGAAACTTGCACACTATATTTGAAACGCGACATATTCTGGACGGCATGCTTTCACTGTGACTCGAAACTAATTTTCAGACACAGACTTGGAGCAATCCACCAAAAGAGATGTCGCTAATTTTAGCATCTGGTAATAGATGATATATCTGACGTTTAAAATCTGCAATATACGAGCTATTGATGTAATGCAATGGCATGGTAACTTGGTAGTATTGGTAAATTCGTATTTCAAGGAAGAAAAAAGAGAAGAAGAATTCTTCTCTGTTACACACAATTTGTGTAACATAGTTTACTAGTCAATAAGCATTCATCAAACGGAATAAATGGTAGTATAAAGTTGATGTTAAGTGAAACGAAGATATGAAAAAATGGCGGGAGGTATTCTCAGTTGCAGCGCAAAATCATAACCTAAGAGAGCACTGCCAACGTCCACAGCTTGCTCGATGGAAATTCATATTTTCACACCATAAGAACATATTTCCTGATAAACCTCCAGACAAAGAAAAACAAAAATAACCGGAGGGAGGGAAAGGCATCCGTAACAAAAGGCTCTAACTTTGAATTATTGGGAAACTCATGACTCCACCCCCTGGCATCTCTTTCCGTTCATGTAATAATGAAACAGAAAGCATAAAGTAATATGAAATAACAATGAGTTTTGGCCCCTCCCGGTTTTTTGGTTCGCTTCCAAGGGTTTCCACTCAAGTTACAGCTCGGCGATCCAAAACACCCTCACCCCTTCCCGTGGATGTAGAATGTTGTAAACCCTGACGCAGAGGGTTGCGTATTTTAGTTTTAAAAAACCTCGAACCCATGAAATAATTTTGTTTCAATCTTTATCTTCTTCCCTTCCAGTTTCGCTCGGAAAGTTTACGATGCAAGTTTCTCGTCTAAAGATCGGACACCCCGCTAGCTTTCGCGCATTTATGTAAGAATTGATGAGTTAATACTGCCCCCATCCCTATAGTTCCAATGTCAGCCTTGTATTCTGGAGTTCGTTCAGGGCAGATTGCACCAAGGTTGAATGTTGTTCAATGCAACTGCTTCCAAAAGATTACGTAGTATTTTGCTAAGTTCGTGAGTAATATTCATGCTGAGTCTCACGGATCATTATTTGACTATGGTCTGTAGATTTTGAAGAAAATGTCCCTTACTGAGTAAGATAATAGTGCGTGAAGGAGGTAGAACTCCCTTAACTTCAAGACTCAACACTGGCTTGAAAATGGAAATACAATTTTCAGAAACATGGCCAACTAAAGCATTTCTTTTAAAACCGACCAAAACTCAAGAACCCTTATAAACTGATTTATTCAAAACTACCTGTTTTTAAGGAGAGTTTTTTCGAGGTTTTGAAGTAGCTGATGCTATCATCAACTAAAAAAGTGGACGACATACTTTCAGAAATGAAGATTCAATTCTAGGCAGTGCATGGTAAATACATCTACCACATCTTACTTCAATCTACACCTTGAACGTTCGAAGTAATGGGAAGACAAATCATTATTTTCAATTAAATATTTACTTTAAGATGAAGACATTTTCAGGAAGCCAGAAAAAAATTTTCAAATCTGAGATGGAAGGAGACAACTGAGAGAGGGCTGGGGGAAAAACCAGATCTGTGGGTTTTGGTTGGTAAACTATCAACACATCGTCAAATAGTAGTTGTAACTAGGGAACACAAAGAGATCAACCCAACACCAATGCAAAATCTCATTCAACGGTAAGTGAAATTTCAATACAACCAACCTCTTACATGCTGCTATTTGAGTCACCAAAAATACCGGATGAACTTTAATTAAACGATACATTTTATAACAGATTACGTCCAACCAGTTCAAAGAAAGCTTCAGGTTACGATCTCATAACGGTGAAAATATAGCCTAAAAAAGTTTGAAGAAACGTCTAAATCTAACTAATGCATCTCTAAGGATACCTACAGTACGTTCCGCAACAATGGAATGTAGGAGAGTTGATAAAGTTATCCAAATCAGGTAATCCATTTATACAAAAAGTCTCCTTGTAGTATCACCTTCTAACCTATCAAATCAAAGCTCTTTTCAATGCTCCTCTACGAGATACTAAAACCAATAATTGAGAAAAATTAACGTAATCCCTGATCATCAATTCGGACTCAGAGAGCGACATTATGCATTAGACCAGGTACATCGGATCACCAACGTGATAGAGGATGGCTTCGAAGAAAAGACAATCTGTTCAGCAGAACTTTTATTTTTTTAATGATTTTAATAATATTATAAATTTGGATAGCTTAAATTCAAACCTTAATATTGAAGATATTAATATGCATTAATTCATCCTAATTCATCTAAAAATATTATTAAGATCATTATTTTTTCTTGAACTCTCTTGACTTTTTCTCCAACCAATCCATAAACTCCTTCCGTACCGAAATTGTTAAAATTTTTCGCCTCCAACAGAGGAAACACATGTATACATTATAAATGTTGTAATTGGGCATTAGCCCGTTTTGTAAATAAATAAAAGCAATAATCTAGAGGTCTCTCATGCATTTGACAATGTCTGTCAAAAGAGGCTTCCAGCAAAAGTACCAAAGGAGTTAAGCGTCATACCTAACATACAGGTTTCTCAGAGTAAAATACAAAGACTAATACTCACATGTACGGAGAATAAAAAGAATTTACGGGAGAGAGCAACAAGACACAGTGAATAGCATCTATCAATAGACGTGAAATGGAGCATAAAATATAACTCAAAGAAACTATGTCAACGCACATAAATTCGGCTTATAGGAACATTACCACAATACCTTCAGCAATAAACTTGTAGATTGTCACATCTGTATCTCGGTATGACTCTGCATGCCGAACTCCGTTGAAAGTAACACGTGAAGAAAAAACGGGAAGAAATGGACCCGGAATTTAGGGATATTCACTGTCTCATTGGAAGAAAATACCAAATGCCAATGGACAACAAATTTCTACTGTTCAAGCAAGTGATCAAGCTCAAGCTGGTTGCATCAAGCAGTGCAAATTGAAGGTCATTCAGACAGCACAAACCGGAATTCTCAGGAGCATAACAATAGATCAGCACAGTAGTTTTTCTATCGCTTCCATGCATAGCGGGGTACTAAACACCCCAATTTCTTCAAAGTAAAAACATTTTTTTTACTTTGATTATTCAATTTTAGTCACTTCCATGCCAACGGAAAAGGTTTCTTGAATAATAAAAGACAAAAAACTTGAATAATAGTGTATATACCATTTTAAAAGGTATCTTTCGAAATCACTATCATTCACAAAACAAATATAGTTAGGAAAAAAAGAAAATCAGATTAGTTTGGCAAAATCAATTTGAATTTTTGGCGTATTATCAAATTGAAAATTTTGGCAAATTAATTTGAACCTTTTGCACAAATCAATCTTAATATTTTTGGCATCTCAATTTAAACTTCCGGCGACTCAATTTCAACTTCTGGCATACCACTTCGAGCTTTTGGCATATCAATTTATACTTTTCACAAATCCCAACTAACCCAACATTCCACCCCGTATAATGATCAATAAATGTTTTTTCTCTCATTCACAAAACTAGAAACAGTATTCAAATTAAGTAAAATCCTTCCTTATGAAATACAAAGCTTTTCAATGACCTTTTAAACAACAGGTACTGCACGAATATACGAAATGAACAATCACGAAAAAATATGGATTCATTGCAGGGATATGGAGATCAGCAATTGTGGCATTTCATGAGCCGAAGCTCATTGCAAATTGGTTGATGACAGGTATCACAGATCGACTTTGTTTTGCGGTTCTGACAGCAATCACACAATCCACATCTTGCGAGCTTTTCAACCTGATGTGGAACCTCTTTGCGATTCTCATTTTCGTTTTTGTCGGACAATATACTCTTGATGATGACCGCCAGGCTCCTGGGGACACCCCTGGTTGATGCCTCATCAATCCACTTGCTAGCTCCGACAAAAAATCTTACCGTCTCATTTGGTTTCTGCCAGTCCGTTGAAAAAACCTTTTTGGAATCCATACTCGTTCAAAACTTCACTCCCGGAAAAAGGAATATGGCCAAATTTTTCTAGCCGTTGCACGCACTGTGGGGTTTCGTAAACCCCAATCCAACTTTGAAGCCAGGATGTGTGATTTCTACTGTGATTTCAGGACTAGTATTACTTATTGGTTTTGGCTTGATGGAGGCCACAGAAGCATACTGCGTTCAAAGAAATTTTGTTTGGGGTGCCAGAAATCCCACTGTGCCGTTCTAGGGATAAGATATAGTCCCCTTGGACGTCCCCATGTTCTCCATAGATAGACGAAGTAGATAAAAGTCGAGCAACTGATCACGAAAACCGACTCCACAAGCACGTGAATGTTCAAGAGCTGAGCTGGTGAGCAACTATGTATTAGTCTCTCTTCCCATCTTGCCTCGACAAGAGCGTTTGGGATGGATTTTGTCTTGTCAGATTTGAATCAATATATTTCCATGAAGATATATTTTTTTTTATGAATCCGTTACTGTATAAGCAGTATTCATAGTTTTTGAAAATTAAAAGTCTGTTAGCCAACTTCTCTAGGGTGTGATTTTTTAGTTGCTTGAGTTTGTGAGTCAGCTGTTTTGTTTTCGTGACCGTAAACATGTGCAGTTTAGGAAATATTGAGATTTCTTGCGCTTTATTGCGTCAACGGAATTTTCAGAAACCGTGCTGAAAAACTACCATCGGGAGTTTTTTGAACAGTGGTTACGGTTCGTGTATTGTAATATTGAATCTGAGTATTGCAAGTATTAAGATGTTAAAAGATCATTTTAAGATGTATTCATTTTTAATTCAAAAAAATTGGAGTAACTTTCTATTTCTAAGATGTGATGCAAATAATTTATTAAGGTACCCAGAGATTATAAACTACGTTATTTTGTCCCACTAGACAATTTTTTAAAATAATCTTCTAAAAAGTTTTATTGAAATAGATCACATCTTTCCCGCGGTAATTTAGTACAATAAAAACTTATTACAGCAATGCAGAAACCATGGACCGAAGAGGTTTATCCCGGTAAATCGGGCATTCGGACCACTGTGGTCTGATGAGTGGTGGTATTTAGTGATCGCAAAACGTAATATAGTTATCAGAATGAAGTTACTAAATGTGTATCAGTGACCGTTGTAGAAAAAAAAATTTAAAAAAGGGTAAGGTACCTGTCCTGATATGCTAAGTAGACATGTGAATGTGATAATGAGTACTACGCAATATCTAATCCATTGAAGAAAACAGCACTTCGAACTTAACACGAAAGACAAACTGCTGAAAACAAGATGAAAAGAATGTCACCTACCTCACGAACTACTTCAGCACAGCTCCTGACCACCCTCTCCGGGAACAAGCTCATCAATCAACATCAAAAGCCCGCACTGCCACTGTAGGTGTCAAATTTTGACTGTTAAAATTCCAACTAGCGACGCACGATACGTGGCACACAATTTGAAACTTGAGAAGAAGGCTACAATCTCAACTGCCGACCTGGGACAGACCGAATTAAATCGGTTTGACGAGGCGTAGAATAACAAATTGGTTCGTTTAATGATGAAAATAAATAGATAAAATGCCATGAACCGCCTTTTATTAGAAATCGCGATGGATTTCAAATAGTCGTTCAATTATTCAAACGCCATGCAATATCCCATTCAAATTTAAGAATTTGAAAAGCAATAAAGTACGGCATATCTTTAAACGAATAGCTTCTCCAAGCTGTGACAGAATCAAGTTTCAGTTCAGTTTATATTGCCATTGGGTTCGCGTTTGAATTTTAATAAATAATAGCCACGTTTAGTTGTCACAGCGCGGGTTACATTTAAAAAAAAAAAACTCAATTATGGTTCTAGATGACCAGAAGAACATTTTAGGTATTTGATTTCGCGTCAAATGCCAATAATGATTTTTCTTTGAATTGTAAGAGTGTTGTACAATTTGATCACTAACTAGTGTTACCCATTAGCAGATCTGCGGCTAGAGAAAGCGAGCTCGTTACAACGTCGTTTTTGCAGTTTAAAGTAACTCAGAGATTTCATTTACGGTGTTAATATTCGATGTTATTGAACCCTTTTGACGGCTAACAAGTTTAAAATTACGGCTGAACGGTATCCGTCCTGAAGCCATCAACACCAGTCAAACGGACTGTGACTCTATAAACAATATTTTCGAGAGCTTCATCGGGGAGAGTTCCACTTAAATGCGGTCGGTAGATCACGTAGGTGAAACACTGCAAATTATTACATAAAAGTTTGTTATTTCTGCTTACTCTATCCGTATATAGAAAATCATTATACAACGTATGGTTCATCATTATCTACTCATAGCAACATATATGAAGAGCCCAGGGGAAGAAGGATATTAGTCCGTTTTTAACACTTTCCCAGGAAACGAAAAGTTAAAGTTCCACAACTGCTTAACCAGGGGTACCCACAGGGGGGGGGGGGGGGGTCATGAAGCAGACTGCGCCATTGAAATTGTTAGGAGGGGGGGGGGGGGTTCCCAAAAAATTGTTGGGGGTAAAGTTGATTGGAACAGTGTTTAACGTAACGACATTCAAAAATATATCACATCACTAAAACGTAAATAATAATGAACCTAGTAATTAATTTAAATATGGTTTGTTTTTCTATCTGAAAATGTATGAATGACAGTGACAGTGCTCGAATATTGTCCGTGATTTTGGCGCCGGCACGCGGCATGGTTTTCAATACCTACATGAATCTTTTAGTTTTAGATAAAATCAGGGGTGGTTACGAGTATTCTTTATATTTTTGTTTTGGAAAGGGGTTACTAACTTACATGGGGGCTGGTTCTAAGTTTAGGAAGAGGGGGGGGGGGGGGCACCCCTGGCTTAACACTGGAAATCAGAACCATACCAAAGAGAAGAGAATCATACCAAAAGAAAACATTCAAAATTCTTCAAAATAAACCCAATAACTCAAAAAATTTTAGAACATGTCTGGACTCCGATCTTTCTTCCCGACAATAAGTTCGGAGTGTCATCTTCGTCAAGTGGTACATTTTCGACATATTCACCATCGCTTTCTTGCGAATTTTTGCTTGATTTGAGGATATCATAAAATTGTACAGATGACGGATTCACCAAAAACTTTTTCAATTGTTGAACATCTTTATATTTCGCAGCAGGGGAATTTCAACTTCTGGTTAAGGTTTTCGCCCTCTTTGTTTTTAGCCAGTTTCTGTCAGTGTTTGGTCTTCTGTTCCAATCGGTTTTCGGACGATGGCAGACTTGTATGCTCCGGCAAAATTAAGTTTGTGGAACATCATCCTCGAATGGTCCTTTGAAAGTTTCAAAACTCTGATGGGCCTCGTGGGGAAAGGACAATTTTTAATATAGTAAAATGAGAAATATTCAGTCCAGTTTTGGAATTCTACATTTTTGTCGCAGTCAACTACGGTGAAAGGGGACAGTTTAACAATCGCGTTACGGAAAACCTCTCTCCATTCGTCTGGTGTTTCCACGTATGCTTTAGAGTTTACAAGACTCATATTCCTATCGCTTTCCATATAAGAGTGGCCACTGGGAAAACCATTCTTAGGCTTGTTTCACACTACTTCGGAGGTCGGGCAGACGACGCCGGTCACCCGGTTGATAGGTCCACGATGGAATTAGACGTTTCACATCAAGCCGACTGAAGTCGTGGTCGTCTCTCCTTAGGTAGCGATGTGTATCGATACCCGATATTTCAAAACATCGATATTTTTGTATCGATACTGAGCCCTCCGATAAAATTTAGTATCGATACTTCAATTCCGATATTTCGAAATATCGGCAAATTCTTTCTCACTAGCTTAAAAAAATTGGTTTTAATATTTTTCTTGGGTTGATTTTCTTACTAGTAAAAAAACTCACCAACCTATCTTTGGACACTTGTAATGGAATCTGGAATGTAAAAGAATAGTGGCATTAATACTAGGAGGAAAACAGGAAAAGAAGAAGAAGTAGTTACTGTTACCTTACCTCCCACAGGTTCCAAAAATCAAAACAAAGATTATCTTCTGTTCTGTTCAAGTAGATACGATTAGGTTTTTTGCTGTTTAATTTGAAAAATTGATGTTGAAAACGATACTCGATATTTGTAAATATAGACACTTTTCTTGACCCATACTTGGAGTATCGATACCTACCTTACCTTAGCAACGTTATTAGTCCAACAGCCCAAGGCAAACAGTACACATCGTGGTTGTTTTCTATTATACCAACGTGGTTGACATTCTATTATAAATTTCGAATTTCTTCGGTTTTGAGTGAACAATGGAGGAGGTGGACATCGCAATCCTCATTACCCTAGTCCTTGACCGCCCAGTTTTATGGGACAAAACAGCTGAAGAATACAAGGACAGAATCCAAACAAAACAGGCTATGTGAGGAACGTTGCCAGGCCCCTGTCGTTCCTGTGTGAATAGACCGAATTCCCGTGTCGTTGCCGGGTAGAAAACCGGACACCCGACTGCCGGAGTAGTGTGAAACAAGCCAAACAAGCCTTACTGTGACAAGCTTCTCTATATTACCAGGCATCAGTTCACCCTTTCACCTTTTTAATAAACGTTACAGTAGGTAGATTGTTCTTATTTACATGATTGATGCACATAATGTTTATTTTGAATATCAGTATAATTCGCATTATGAATATGCGATATGAATACGAGGAAGTTGAATTTTGCAAAAAATTTGCCAGATTCTTTGGTTGCAATAAAAATAGATACAGTAGCCATAAAAATGAATCCATCACGGCAAATATTAAATCAGTTTGATGATAAATAATTTTTCCCAAGTATCTAGACGTAAAAGTGGAAAAAAATAGTCGGAAAGAGATGTAAAATTTTACCATTGACGAGCAATAACTCGACGCGCTTAACTTGGAACTGCTGGCGATCTGACGTGAGACCACCCAAGAGTCAGAGGGAAAAAGTCGATCTGTAAACACTTGGGGAGGTGACGGACTCAACTTTTATGGCATCTATTGTTAGTCAGTGCTTAAGTTTCTAACCTTACTCCACTCCGTAATCCTCTCCGTCGAGATTCCATCCCCGAGTTGAATGAGAACATCGTTACAACGTGATTCTAAATCAAAACTACGACGAATTTCGATCTTTTTGTGGTAAAATTCCCAAGTGCCATCGTCAAAGGGCCACCCGGCGCAAAAGGTAAAATCGCAACTTTTTTTTTTTATCCCGCGTAGAAATGTAGAGAGCTGGGGCCACCCACTATTGCTGACTTGTACGAACCTCAGAAATGTTCCGCTGATACGCATTCATCATTTTTCTTCTGGTACACCACCACTCTTCACAGTGTGTTATCAGGTATGCGGCGCAGAAATGGTGTTTCCAGAGGTATGATGAAGAAGAATTTCTCATTCGTTATTACTTATTTTTCAAGTATGGAGCTTACCGGAATCTGCTGCCAACTGGGTCATTTTCTAGGGATAGGTGTAAACTGGTCTGCATAGGATTTTTCATATTTTGGTTGAACTTGCATAACTTTAAAAAATTTCCCATTATAGTCATCATGGGAAAACATGAAGTTCATGTTTGTTACCGTTTGCTAACTGTCGAAATCGATTTAGCTGTGTACTCATTATTTTCGTGGAAATATAGACAACTTTCCATTTTACTCCGTTTTTATTGAAATGGGTTTCCATAACTTTGTCGCGAGTGACTGAGTCCGTGTTAGATTAGAATTATTTTGATTTTCATCTATTTATTCAGTTTTTTAAAAATATTTTTCAATAATGAACCTTTGACATTTTTAGGCCCCCCCCCCCCCCCCTCAACATTTTTTGTTTTACTTTTCAACATATAAATGGGTGTAGATTGGATTTATGAGTCGTTTCCACCCATTTTGACATCAGCTCTTGTTTCGTACGGAGGGACTATAAAAATTTGGTGTTCATGGAGTTAACAGAGCCTTTGGGTCATCTTGAAATCAATTACAAGATATGCAGACACACTGATCAGCTGAGGGTCCTTGTGACTAACGTTGTTCCTGATCGATCAGCCGAGGTGAAATATAAAATGGGGGACCGTTTTATGGCATCTACAATGCAATTACAAGGTATGGAGTTTAGGTAACGAGTTTAGATTATGTACCACATACCACGCCTAATATTCACGAATCAGTGATTTACTATACAGGAATAAAAAATCAATCCCCAACAACGCAGGCCAAGCCTATCTTAGGGAAAGTAATTCAAAGCAAAGCTCAAGTTCCAAATCGTACCATCCACACAGCATTCATTCATGCACTCATTGTATATTCAAGATACCGACCTAAACCAGCTAACGAGATATCCTAGATTTGAGATAACTATTGAAGCAATTTACCTGATTCCCGGTGAGTAATCTAGGAAAAGTGTTCCCACTCAAATTACGCCTTGTAAAAGTCCTTGAGCGACAGAGAGCGGTGCGCAACCTTGTCCTGTTATGATTGGAGGAGATGAAGCAAACAGATAGAGGCGTTCTTTCTTGTATTCTGAATGATCCCCACAACAAGGTGAATCAGGCTAAAATTAGATGATGGAGATGATTTGGCCGGCGATCAGGAAGAGAGGACTCGGAGATGGGGACGTTTGATATTGTTTATGAAAGAGCGGCGAGTCGCAGTGCATAGAGAAAAATATCCAGTTTGAATTGACGTTCTCTACGTTAAAACAAAACTCTATTTTTATGCGTATTCATCTATTACTATTGGTACAAGGTGAGCATGATTCTTGAACAGAATACATCAATATGATACTAAAAATGTTTCAGTCGCATCCCGGTGTCGGATTACAAAGTTATTGTGATATCAAATTTGAAAAACTTTATATTAGATATCATAAATTGATAATTCGGGGTCGATTACAAAGGCCCATTATTGAAAATAAAACCAAAACAACAGGAATTGCAGAAATGCAAGTACAAATGAGTTTTTCAATTAAAAAATTATAGTCAAATGACTTTTACCAGCCAGTTATACACAGTTCTAGTCCCAAGAGCCGTTGTAATCAATAACGCTGATTGTTTTGTTGAAGTTAGCGCGAACTAGACGGCGTTTGAGGCCTAGAAGTGTCGATATAATAACGTCCGGGGAACCATCTGATTACAAAAGGCGCTTCCTGCAGCAGAGGAAACAGAAATCGCTCAACTATAACCAAACACACGGACTGAGAAGTAACACACGGACTTTCTCAACGAAAACAATTCAATAATAACACACTGTAAAATAATGTGTGCATAATGATAAACCGTAGGGGCCTTTCTTAACAAGTCCCTCTTTTATTCATGAAAATCTAAAGCATAATTAAATTCGAAATATAGCATCTATATTTAATTTCATCAATAAAATTGCAACTGACCCGAAAACCTAATATTAAAAAAAAAAAAAATAATAATCCATCCTTCCCCATCGTCCAGAGCTTATTTCCGAAACTACTTTACCAAAGTTGATGAAACATGAATCTAAAACCACAAATGGACTCCATTCAGGACTGAATTCTATTCTTCAGTTACTGTCAAACCCAAAAGGTGCACTCAAAGGGGTGAAATATTCAATAATCAGAACAACGGAAATATTCGAAATAACAGTACTGGTTGCCTTTGATAGGCATCCCTTCAGCCCACTCGGATTGCTCTACGTCGCCTTCCTTAGGGCGTAGAACTTTGAAAGAAAGAAACGCAACACAATCGTGAACGTGAAAGTGTCTCACTGGGCGAATCGACGGACGATGTCAACAATTCATATACAATTAGCCAACCCTAATCTCAGAATCTCTGTTCTCGGAAGGTCACAGCGATCAACCAAAAGTCGGAGTAATGAAGATAACTGTGGTAAACAGACATCATTTTGTTCTTAAAACTCAGCTTGAGTTATTTTATGTTGAAATTATAATATGTTATAAGGTGGAAGAACGATGAATCACTCAAAATGCCAGCCAGGGCCAATCATTGAGTACGTAGCACTTAATGAGGGAAATCCAAAGTCACAAACATCCAAGTCACCAGGGCTGACGAACGTGCAGTGATATTTCTTTCGTTTCACTGGCGCATTTGTCCGATTTCGGTGGCAGGCGCAAATGTCCACAAAATTCTCCAATTAAACGCACCTCTGGCGCAAACGTCCGACACGGGTCACCGGAGACGACTTAGTGCTGTCCAAGTTAGGGTGCCCTCGGCGACCAGCCATCAGCCCAAGATGGGGTTAGTAGATGTGGTAGTCCAATGGGTTCATATCCAAGGCTTCCTGAGGGTGGCTGGACAATACGACATGATAAATTTGGGAACGTTCGAGCCTTATGACCTGAAGCAGAGTTCCGCTGAAAGACCCAGTATTTCCCTCGAACAGTGTCCCATTCAGGGGCTTCGTTACTGAGCGGCGATTTCTAGATCCATACCAATAATAAGCACTGAGTTTAACAAAGTCCACTCTCTCCTTTTTGGGGATGACCAAGTGATTCTGTTCCAGGACCGACAAGACGCCATGTGAATGTTGAGGAAGCTGCACAATGCCTTCAACACCGCTGGGCTGAAAATTAATGCATAAAAGACAGAGTACCTGGTTGTTGGTGGGAACAGAAAGGATATGTTAATCCCTGGATTGGGAACTGTTAAGGCCGTGGACCATTTCAGGTACTTGGGTTCCGTTATGGACGCTTCAGGCTCTTGCGAGGCGGATGTAGAGCGACGTATCCAGTTGGCTAGGGTTGCAGTGCGATCCATCAATGGTATTTTTTGGAGCAGGGAAGTCAACCTTCGCACCAAGAGGCTCCTTCTGAACGCCGTCGTGGAAAGCATGTACGGGTCAGAGGGCTGGTCGTTGACCCAGCGGAATCAGCAGAGACTCTGTTCTGTTGAAATGGATGGCCTAAGGCGCAGCTGCAAAATTTCCAGGTTGGACAGAGTCCTAAATGAAACCATTCGAGAGATAATTGCTCAACCAGAACATGTTGTTGATCGAGTGGACAGAGAGGCTCTCGAATGGTATTGCCGTATCAGGCGAATGGGTGACACCCGTTAGCCGAAAAAGGTTATGAACTGGTCGCCTGAAGGTCGTAGGAGAAGAGGTCGCCCACGCTAGACATGGAGAGGAGGAATCGTCAGCGCTATGCGAAGAAGCAAGTGGCAAGACCACAGATCCTGGCGTCAGGCTGTTAGAGGAAACCCCTGGCAAGGGGACGCACCTTCAAAAGTAAAAAAGTAAGTTTAACAAAGGCTCAGCGTGAACTCGTTCCAGGTGCATAGTACGTCGAATGTTTTTAACGAACTTTATGGCACGACTAGATAATTTATATGTCTGAGTCACATTTCCGTACTATCTATGTTTGGTGGTCAATTTACAACAGGCTTCCATATTGTATCAACTACCGGTTGCCAAATTACTATTTCAGATACAGATGGATGGAATTAGGAAGTTCGAAGATCTGGCCTCATTTAGAACTGAAGGAAACAAGTTATTTTGCCGAACAAGAAGGAAACCAAGATACATATCTCGTAGCGTAATGGAAAAATAATTATAATATAATATTCGTACTAACAGAACAAACCACCGCAGGTCTAATTTAGACAAATGGAAAGATTATGTTTCAGGTTACAGAACATTAGAGCACGTGTTGGGGGGAGGTATCATTAGATGCAGGCGGGATATCAGAAGGAGGCAGGATCGGGTCGGGGAAGAAACTGGTTTGGGAGATGGGGGATATTTTTTGCACGGCGAAAGATCACACGTGTCCAGATTTGCTTAGATCGAGATTATGAACCTAAGAGCAGAGCCACTTATTAGCTGGAGAATTGCAAAAGTTTCAAGCGTGAAGTCGTCGGACGCACAAGCCGTTGTTATAAGAGATGTTTTTTTCTTCTCTTAATCTGTGACGATCTCAGCAAAACTGAAATGATTATGATTTTCAGGGTGGCGAAAATTGAACAATTAGAAGAGTTAGCTGGTAAGAGAAGATGGAGAGAGGTCGAATGGAACGGTATGCAAATGACACGAACTGGTCGGCAATTTCGCAACGGTTCTGGCAACAGATGAAAGTCTCGTTGAACGTTACTGCTCATAGCTACCTTCTTCAAGAGTAGCAAAGCGTTATACGTGGATCATTCTCATATCATTTGACCTTTTGGCTTTCCTAGACCATGTACAATGGGTTAACAACAAAATACTTCTTAAACAAAATTTGGTTTGGAAAACTCGTATAGATATTCAAAACAACAAATGTGAGTGCCGGTTGTCAGTTTTTCCAGTACTAGTATTTTTTTTTTTTTAATTTTGAACATTCTAATCTAAAAGGATTTTTGTCACGAGTGTTACTGTACAACAGACAGCAGGGAGCAAATTGCTAAATTGTATTCGTCTTCAAACTCAGGAAACCACCAAAAAAGTCTTTCTATTCCTAAACTAGACTCAAAATGATATCACATGTCTGGGTATTTGATTTGGACATGTTAAACGTATCAAAAACTATCCATGGTGACACTCGTGATAGGTTCAAATCAAATGATAAAACGTCCAAATAACCAACGACTTTTTATTAAAAATAATTATATAATGAAAAATTGTGGAAATGCCTACTTTTAAAACATTTGTAAAACGCAGTTGAATTTTGAATAAATTTTGTTGAATAATGAGTACCTAACACTTGTGATGGTAACACTCCTGATGTTTTCACATGGAAACACTATTCCTAACCTAACCAAGTGTTCGACAGATATAATGTAATTTATTTATAAATTATTTATAAGATAATTTTTGTGACATCCTAAGTTTTTGGGTGAACTACATGGTGCTCTCCAGCCAGCTTCTTCCTGCCTCAAAGCTGTCATTTTCAGTTAACAAAGTTGCCACAACAGCTGGTAACACTCGTGATAAATTTTTTTCCCTAACTTTGGGGACAAACCTATTTTTCTCCAATTAACTCAAACTATTAGACGTAACTAAAAAAAAAAAACTTCGTTCATATAAAATTATTCAATTCAGAGTTTTTCTTTTCAGAACACGACTTACTTCGAAGGTCTATACTTTGGGACAGTAACACTCTTTTGACACTTTTTTACTTCAATTTCTTTTTTTTCGAGGTTGCACAAATTTATTAAACTGTTACCATCGTAAGTATTCCTTTCAGGAAAACCAAACAAGTTTTTCTTTTGAGGGGAAGGGGTTGAAAACGCATGCGAAAAACGATTGTTAAGGCCGGGGACATTAAATGGTCAAATGATATGACAATGACCCAGGCGTTTTTCCATCAAGTGCTTTGATTTAAACTCCATGAAATTGGGATAAATAATAAAATATTATATTGCTGATAATTAACTCAACACAACTCAGTCAACTATTATGGATAATGTTACATTGATTGTTTGAATTACTCTAATACTAATAAACAAATTCAACCTTTTCACCATTTCAGGCACATTTTGTTTAATACTTTATTAGCATTGCATCTTATTAGCAATTTGATTTTGATCTTAATTACTACATACCTATTGCAAATCAATGATACAGAACATGTTTTGACCAGTTAGACAAATGATTAATTATTTCATTATTACACATTCACTGTGCTAGTTCGTGTGGTTTTCTTCTCTTCAATCTTCTAAGCAGGTCACTTGCATCAAGCAAATGGACAGCTTCAATGTTGACATAGTCGCTCTTGGTCAGCGATCGCAATCCTCCTGATGGACTGATCGATATTTTCCACCTCAAGATCGTGGTGAAGTCTATCGTTCTGAACGTACCACGAACTACGCTCCTCAGCACACCATTTTGGAAGGTTTGAATAACGTTTCGATTACTCTGCCACAGCTGCGCTCCATAGGTCCATACTGGCTTTAGGACTTGGTTGCACAAGGTTAATTTATTTTGTAGAGACAGTTTTGATCGCCTGCCCATTAACCAGGACATTTTTCTGAGTTTGGAGTCAGCTCTGCTTTCTTCTTTTTTACACGCGATTTCCAGCGCAACTTTGCATCTAACGTCATTCCAAGATATTTCGCTTCACTGGCGTGTGGATTGACTTTCCCATTGAGATAAGCAGGCGTCTTACGGTTCGTAAAATCAACATGCACCGACTTTGTCTCATTCATTTTTATCCTCCATTTGGCTGTCCATTTTTGGATTCGTGTAATAGATTGATTAAGCTTGCAAATAGAGGTTTCGATATCTTCTCCTTCAGCCAGCACTGCAGTATCATCTGCGAAGGTGGCGGTTGTATTTCCTCTGATTTCAGGTACAAGGCACATGACGAAAAACATATAGCATACAAAGCACGAATAGCTATGTGTATATTGATTTTTTGTTGATTTCCTTTCTAATAAAACATTATTCTGTTTAATGTAGGTATAGGTATAGGTGCCGATCAACTTTCTAAGCCAGGTCCCCAATCACAGACATCATCATCATTTGGTACTACACTTAGGGCTTGTGCGTATTTTTCGTCATTTCCCTAATAATGGTGAAAAGGTTGAATTTGACTTAGAAATGCTTTACATCAACAGAAACGAAGCTCACATGGCACTCGCCGATTTCAATTATGCCCAATCACATTCACATTAGTGTTGCTGTTGTTTTATCTGTCAAAGTACCCCCTTAGGGGTAGCGAACGGATGAACGTAAAGCGGTCATTCATTTGATTCAATAAAGGCTCGTCTATCAGTAACGAGCTGCCGATCAATATCGAGAGTTTTTGACGTTCAGATTATCAAAATTTCATCATTTTGATTTCAGCCTTTAGGATTAACTGATAGATCGATGATCAGAATTCAGTCTTAACTAGACCCCGAATTTTATTTTTAGCCCAAGTTTTATTAATCTTCGTTTCATTAATAGTCTCGGAGAACTGCTGCAGACTGTTTACGAGGATAAGTGGGCTATTTTGAACAAAGCGCTAAATCATTTGAGTAGGACTTGAGAATTGAGCATTTTATCAACCATACTCCGAGTGAATTATCATTAAATGATAATTAATTTACTAAATTTTAGTAACCCACGAGGTCCGTTCAGTGATGAACGGTCTGCGATAGAGCGGAATTACACACTTGGCCGATAACATTACAAAACAGTTAGCGGATTCGAATTTGAGACGCATCGGCGGGCAGACTCGCGTAGGTTTAAGCCGATTCGCTCATATCAGGCGCACACCACGCCCAAGGGCAAAGACGTCAGTGCCAAATGCATTACAACCGAATAACAACGTTACAACTCCTGTCAATTACATACGACGAGCCAATTAGTTACTCCAACGCCCCAACATAACGATAATTGCTAATGCAGATATCAATAGATTCCGGTTCGCACAATCAGAACACGTGTGCCCCATTTTCATCTTACATATTAGTTTAACTGAGAAACGTGCTAACTGGAGTTAGCAGTTCATTTTCCGGT
Organism: Creontiades dilutus; assembly: GCA_031894815.1. Taxonomy (NCBI): domain Eukaryota; kingdom Metazoa; phylum Arthropoda; class Insecta; order Hemiptera; family Miridae; genus Creontiades; species Creontiades dilutus. The sequence goes on along the minus strand of JAVIWC010002807.1, from coordinate 259,896 downwards.
AGAGCGGATGACTCTAGAATAGTCTTAAAATCGTGAATAAACAAATTTTGAAAACGGTTAAAACACATAGAAGAGAAAAAAACCCAGTTAAGCAGCATGATGGTATGAGCGAATTTTCCGAAATAATCGTTTCACATTTAGGCTAATATAAGTATAAAATAAATAATGAATTTGTGTACTTCACGCGCTAAGAAATTGTGAATTATCGATTTCATTTCGAAAGAAATTTTCCTAAACAATATCCTCTTGATTCAAACAAATATTTTGCATTTTTATTCAGTGTTTAATTACTTTAATTAAAAAATAAATACAATTTAAAGCAAAGGCTTGAATTTAAAATTCTAAATGATCTCGTTCATAGGTGATGCACTAATGGGTAATATTTTGCAAACGATATAAACTTACGATTTTAAGCCGTTTTTGTGATTTTTTGAGTAAGTTTTTCAAAATGTGACCAAGTGGTGTTGTAAACGAACTAATCCTTTCTTCTGCGTGACGCAAGAACCTAATTTTTATCTCAATCTAAGCCTCAAAATTCAGTAACCAAATTGAAAAACATCAAAAGATAAAGAAATCTTTGTAAGTTTTCATTTTAAAATTTTCGGAATCATTGAAATAGGTTCAATATCGTATGAGAAAATTTGCTAAGAACATGTTTTTAGAGATCACCGTCTAATTAATGTATTTTACAATGAGATGAGCCTTCTCCAAATAATCAATATCTCAATTCTTATTCGATTCGATTTGAATCTTGTGTGGATGATTATTCTGCAGGCTTTTTCGGGGGGGGGGTTGTTTTCCAGGAAATCAGCGCAAATGTCTATAAAACTTTCCCCCACCAAACGTATCAATTGATTTTCTAGTTCGATCGAAGATACTTATTCTTCTGTTTCGTTTTCATAATGCACGTAAATTGAAGTACAAACTGTTTAATAGAACACTTATTTTTTTTTAGAATGAAATCAGTTATGATTACGAGAGAATGGGAGTTTATACCTGATAGGAAGTACTAATACTGCTAATTTTCAGTTTTTTCTCATGTGATTCTTTCAAAATCAGTTATTTCCAAAATTTTCTGTATGGTTCTTTTAGCTCTGAAGAAGTATTACAAATAGATCGAAACGATGGCACCGAAATTACAGTTCGCTTTGAACTTCTGACAGATTTTCACGATCTCAAAGAAATTTACTAAGATACAATAATAACAGCCTAGAACTTGTACACATTAAATGTAAGTATTTGTATGCGTTTTGTGCACAAACGTATTCTGATGAAAAATCATTCCAGAACAGATCTTATAAATCACGTTTGGCATCCGGCAATTCTTTCGATTGAACAAGCTCGGCTGAGCAACCCCGGCCGAAATCACACAGAGCGCTTTATGACGGATTGAGACGCCCTTCGAGTCTCTGACGTCAGCCAATTATGGGAAGACCTGAAACTCTTTGTCGCTCGAAACCATCAATCATGTCTGATGGGAAGGCGGATGGTAGAGGACGGGCGAGGGGTGAGAGAGATAAAGACGGAAGATGGTGACGGGCCGGGGATGCGAGGAAGAGAGGAACATACCAGGTGTACGACGTCCCTCCGTTCCTCATTGACTATTCGAAGGCCTTCATAACGCTCTGGGACGGCTCGGTGCCCCTTCGGTCCCTCACGAAAAGAACCGATCTGATTTAGAGTTGAGTTCCAGTCAACAGCAGATGAGGAAAAGGGCATAACGCTGCAAATTATCACACAAAGCCATTATTTATGTTTCCTCCGTATATGCAGGGTGTCAACAAAACGTGTTTCATTCCTTCAAGGTATCGATTCTATATGTATAATAGTACAAGTACTTTCTGAATTTCGTGGTGGCAGATGGACAGCTGTCCTGCTCAAAACGGTCGTGTAGTCATCGATTGGCTAAATCGTTGTTTTGAGAACAGGTTTGTTTCCCTACTTTAGTGACATAATACTTTCAAGGACATGTTTGGCAAGCAGCACACCATTTTTACTTCTTGCGTTTGTAAAATTAAGTAGATTGGCCGTCACGGCCCAGAATCTTGGGCCGCCAGAAACCCAGATCTGACGCCTCTGTTTGTGGTGGGGTACGCTAGAATCTGAGGTCTATAGAACCAGAGTGGACGCCCGTGAAGAACTTAAAGAAAGAATTTTCAAATGTAGGTATCTTCTATGGGTTTCACGGATTCGGCAAGTAGAGCGGGCATTCGATACAAAAATTGGATTGTAAGACTCTGTTTGGAGACTCAAGGAGGGCACTTCGAACAATATCTTTAGCTGTCCGAAACTCAGAATGTTTCTAGTATTGTTACTATTTTCTGATTTTCTAAATAAAAGATTAATATTAAAAATACTGCGAAATCGTGATAATTCTATGAGTTACCCAGGCCGCGACGAAATTGAGACAGGTGATCGATAGAAAGTGTCACTATTTATTGGATTCGCTTGAAAAAATACACGGAATTCCTCGTCAAATTCATTTTTTCACGACGAGTTATTTTTCTTTTCTGTGAAGTCGATTTTACTGTGTGAAACTACGTTTTTCTGGTCTCCAACGCAACTTTCTCCTCTAATCAGCAGAGTAACATCAAAATTGATTATACCGCTGGAAAGCTGTGATTCTGGCGCAATTTTCAAGCTAAGCGGCAATAGTTCATTATCTCGAAATATTTTGATATTATGGGCTCTGAAAAACGGAAAGTTTTCAAAAAGTTACTAAGTTCACTTTTCAGATTGCTTTATTCCCCTTGAAATTCAACTGAAACAAATTTATTTGGTATCAGGAAGATAGGAAATTTTAAGGTATTTCCAAAATTCTCTTCAAATTTGAGATTATTTTGGAAATGAGGGAACTATGCCTGTTTTAATGAAGTAATTTCGGTAACATGAAAAAAACCTTAAATCATCAGTAGCTCTGAGTGCAAGCGCTTGAATAAAAAACTTCAGGAGGCATTTTTTGTAGATAATCAGTTGTAAAATCGATCACTTGAAGGAATGAAACCTGTTTCGTAGATCTAACTCGGTAATGACATACTTAATCGTGGAGTTATCCTACATCTTGTTTCATACTCTGCTCCATCTATCTTCATTAACATTTTCTTTTGGATAATAATTCAAACATTACAAAACTGGTTTTTCAATATTAATAAAAGCACTATTACGATGCAGTGCCTCAAAGGTAAACCATAATCCGAGTTATGCGAAACCCCAACTTTTCAGCAGAGCCAAAAGAAATTCACAAAATTCATTTTATGTTGTCATAAAGTGTTACGTTTCAAAATAATGATTACAAGCCACAATTTTTTTTCATTCACTGTTCCTCCTAAACTAAGAACATTTTTTTTTTCATAATTTTCATCAGTTATTAAGGGGAGGGGAGCACTTATGATAGTTGTCCTCCCAATTTAATGATTTCTCCCCACGCTAGTGTAGCATGTACGACATTCTTTTCAACATGAATTTAGGATATCTCTAGCCCGGTTCTCCATTTCTAAGGCTCTAATCATTGGAATCTTCTGGTATTAAGAGTGGGAACAGGAGGCACCCACTTCGGAGATTTCTGCAAATCCTAAAGGAACCCTGTTCCTTGATGTCTGTCTGTATGGATCAGAATTATTTTCTATTCAAGGGTGAATACTATACTCAACCTGTGTGTAGCGATGGGTTCTCCACTATCTCCTTTCCATGCGGATATTTACATGGATCATCTTGATAAACAAATCTTTCGAAAATGTAAAACTAAGTTAACTCTTGAATTAGTGTAGATACGTAGAAAACGGATATGCGGGAGAACTTGTTGATTAAATTTTGAATAACGTTCTTAGGAAAAAGAGTAGGGAAGGGGTGTGGGATTTATTGAGAGAAATTGAGTTGGAAGAGAAAAAGTGGATTAGTATATATTATTATGGGAAAATCTCGGATACACTTGGTAAAATTCTGCCGCCCAGAGGTTTCAATGTTGGACTCAACAATAAAAATAATCTTAAAGCTTCTTTGGGTTCGGTTAAGGATAGAATTAAACTATCACAGAGTGTGTATGTATGTACCTAGTAAACTACCACAGAGAGCTTACGACGGTTTACCTCTATCCTCTGTACACACGTGTGATGGTTTATAATTCCTGCTTTCAGAGGTCGTTTGGTTTTGTAAGTAGGTTTTCCTCTAAGAACCTATGACCGAATTAAGTTTTCGAAATCGAAAAAATTGCACTTATGATAATTTACCTTTGAGGTACAGAATGGTTGTCGTGTTATTTGAGTATTTCATGCCAATGATAGTTAAGTGGGAGGCAAATAAATTGTTTTGGAAAAGATTGGGAAATGTGGGCACGGCGGATATCATCAGAACCCCAGCTCTAGAAATGAATTCGAGGAAGATTTTGCAGGATGAGAGCCATCCTTCAATACAGCCCTAACGAGCCTGGCCAGTGACCGGAACCATAAAACAATGTGGAATCCAACGAAGACGAAATTAGGTGGGCCGCGGAGACAAGAAGAAGTGTAGAGAATGAACGAGACGAACAGAGAAAACGGTGGCAACTTTCCCAAATCACATCTCAAACTCGAAACTAATAAGAGGACTAAAGTTTAATTAAGGCCCGGATTACGAGACGGTTGCCACGGTAACAAATCTAAACTAATTCCCTCCACTTTATTACCCCCTCCGATTTTATTACGGGGAAGTGGGATGGTTTTATTATTCATAGGGTAGGGTGGGGAGGGGGGAAAAGGGGACAGATGACTAGAGCTTGAGGGAAGAGGGATACAGAGCGAGGCAATCCGTTTTGATTAGAAGTTTTCTGTCTGACACAGCGGGAAGGAACCCAGGATTTTTTCCCCAGTTTTATCGACTTGTTCTGACCGACTGATGTGAAAACAGAAAAAAAAACTTAATAAACCAGATCGATAAATTTGAATCGGAATCTAGGAAGTTTTTTGTGTGTGTGTGTCCCCTTTCTTCGCTTGTTTACGAATTTCTTGACCACTCTCATTAGCCAAAGCTTCTCTTCTATTGGGGAGCATCTAAAAATATTTATACATACAAAAATACGTAACTTGCTCCCCATAGAGGATTCAACACTTGTTGAACAATTAAACGGCAAACGAAATTCAGAAACTCGTGGCACTCAACAACTGACATGTTACAGTCTGAGCTTTGGAAAAACGAAAATCTCCTGCCCTGCCATGATTGGTGGGAGTTTGAAAAAAAAATTCCTGAGGAGTGAGCCAAAATCGTTGGACAGAACTTCTTGAAGCTCTGAAGACAAATACAGGACGTGGCTTCGACCGACAACGGCTTTTTTGGATAAAATAGTACCACTTCAAGGGGCTCTAATTCTAAAACTGAAGAAAATTCCTTTAATTAGCAAATAAACTATTTCTAAATACACTGCGAGAGAGATGCCACAGCAGCTTCCTCGTTACAATCAAAGTGACACCATTATAAAATGGAAAATGAAGAAATACAAGTTGCTTTTGCGGTTACTCGTCAGAGGCGGGGAGTAAAAACGAAAATTAATTAATTCCACGTAAACGCATGCACACAGCGTATCGCTAGTTCGATTATGATGAAATACATATGAGACCTTGAGGGGGGTTGTACGTATAATCCTTTATCATATGAGCTAAATGGATTCAAAATTGTAAAAGTTATACCTGTTTCAAGAATTTCACGTTAGTGGATGCGCAGAGCGTACCGCTGTTTATATTGAGATGAAATTCCAATGGGACTTCAAGAGACCTTATCCGCATAATCCGTCGAAATATGAGGTACATTCACTCAAAATTGTGGAAGTTATGGCTGTAACAAGGAAATGTGGTCACACGGAACGACCTACAGACACGGAACCAAAATCGGTCAAAGTAGGCTATGAAACACAGAATGTGAGTGGAAATTTTGAATTCGGACAACAAAAATGTTTTGGCTCCCGAAAGTGAACACAAGGCTTCCGCTCGGATGCAACACAGAAACCTCCTCGTAGGGGCACCCTAGGGAGTGAGGATTTTCGTGTTTAACCAAGAATTAAGGTGCTGAAGAAAACGCTTTGTGCCTTGATTTATCATGTATTCAATCAAGCTCAACTAGATCTAGAACCTAGAAAAACAAAGAACGTTGCAAATATTATGGTTTTTAAGAAAAAGGCTTTGGACAAGAATTGTACTATAATTGTGAAATTACCCATAAACCGTCAAGTAGGAGTGAAAGGACATTGTGGCCTGTCTATTTTTTATTTAATTTCTTTGTTTCATTGTTTCCTATTTTTGAAGAACTGTCGGTTTTGAAAGGCACACGGAACGGCCTTTTCTTTCTCCCTTGACGGTAATGGTCGGATGTGGTCGGTTCTGATACGTGAGCAGCTGGCGGCGAGATGTCGTGAATGGAGTTTGCGGTCATCTCGAGGAATGAACCAACTGGAGCGTTGAAATTGGACGCCCTTCGATTACAAACTGTGTGAATGTAAAATTATATAATCCCGTGAACAACGACAAGTGGTATTCTCAGCCATCTTCAATAAAGTTGGTGACTCTACTTACTGTTCCATTATATTACAGTAAAGATACACAGTACAGGTACAGTACAGTACACAGTTTGAACCATAAACTAATAGAATTTTAGGGGCGATTTAAAAAAAATTTCCCCCCACTGTAACAATTACAAATTTAAAATAATAAACGAAACATATATAAAATATTTATTCTTTTTAAGCACCAAAAATGTTTGTTTTCTAGGAACCTTACCACACACAACTTGGCAGACGTTAATTTATTTTGTACTTAGTCCGCTAAATGAGTTGTATGGACATTTGTGACGTTATTGAAATAAAATGAAAAATTTTCTACTCCTCCATGGTATACAATTAATGATGCAATGATAAAATTAGGAATTTCCTCACTTTAAGGAAAACCGTTCCGTGCTAAGCGGGGGAGTTACCTTTCACAATGGTATTAATATTCTAATTGTTATGGTTTAATTTAGTTATTTTAGTAAACACGTTTGGTGTAATACTTAATTAGGGTCTCACAATACTATTTTATTCGTACATGTTGGGTATTTTCAACAGAGTGAACCTACAGGTACTTTAATCAGAAACATAGACACTAGAAAATAGGTCCACGCAATCACGATTGCCCTTCCCGATTAAAAAGCTAAAAACTTGTTTTTTTTTTTTTTTTTTTTTTTTTTTGTACTGGCTCGACTATTTGCAGCAGGCACAGCAAGGGCTCCAGGCAGTTGTTTAATCAAAATAGGTAAGCTAAAAAATAAATGGCGTGAGGTATATTTTAGTCGATTTGGAGGCACAGGATTAACACATTGTGTAGTCAAACGAAACGCATATGAGGGCATAGTCTGGGTGTAGCTGAAATCATGGGAATGCTTATGGAAGTACGTAAGTGCAGACTTTATATTTAACTGGTTAATTGAAAATACTGGTACAATGGTGAAAAGTTGGTCGGATGGGAATCTTCTAGGCTTGGAGGCTACTATTTTTAGAACTGCTTTTTGTGCGACTTTCAAAGGATACATAACAGTTTGTGAGGCCCCGCCCCAGCCCAAGATTCCAAAACTCAGAATGCTCTGTACTAAAGAATTATATATGTAGAATAAGGAGGAAATTTAATGGCACTAGCTTTCTTAACCTATCAGACAAATAATTGAATTTTGCTACACGCTTTGTTAATGAGGTAATTTGTGTATGCCATCGTAGATCTTCGTCTATGTAGACACCAAGGTACCTTGCACTCTCAACCCTATCCATCATATGTTAATGCTTAGCCCTGTTCATCAATATAAGAGGCTAATAATGTTCAATAAAATTACGCCGTTATTATCACAGCCTGTGTATTACAAACAAATTCTTAGAGAGAAAATTTATTTTTTATTAAATATGAGTTTTTTCATAATTCAAGATTATGAATTTAGCATGTACGTGCTGTTTCTGCATTTATAGCATTCTATGTGTATGAACATGTTTTAATTTTAGAGCATGCAGTGTGTTGTATGGCTAAATGTACCTGCAATTTTTCAGGTACAAAAAAAAAACACTATTCTGTTTTTCAAATGTTGGTGAGATAGCTCATTAAAAATCAACATTCACTGGAAACATACTTCGAATTAGGTTGTTTTCGATGGGTGAAACTCTTGGCGCTATGAATGTTTGAGACAGCTATATTTAGTTATAGCAGAGCGAATGGAGGGATATCGCAAGATTGTAAGTCCCCGCGACCATATATCACGACGAGTACGTGGACGTATCAGCGATTCAATGAAGGTATTAAGCGAAGAATGCAATTATTGTCCCTAATAACAGGTTAGATCCAGGTAGGAGAGAGACACGGCCTTTTTGTGAGCGATGACGGGTTGGAGAGGCGAGGGCGGATTGCTCGGCGTCTAGCGCCCTCAGCCAGGAGGAGGGGACAAGTTGTAATAATTGAGAATTCGTGATGCTCACCTGACCCCGGATAATCACGGGGTTTGACCCCTTAGGGACGGCCTTATGAAACTAATTAACTATACACGTGACGAAGTTGAATAATCGGTGGGGGCCGGCAAACGGTTGTTGGAGGGGGTTAGCGGAAGGTGTGGAGCGAGCCGTGAAGGACTGGACCTTGCGTTTACCTTTACACGACCGCCTCTTTGCTAGGAGGTACCGCGTACCTGGGAACTGTTATCCGTAGGTGTAACTGTGAAACGCCCAAAATTCATCAAAATGCATTATGTGTGTACTTTAACATCAGCAGGGTATTGCGGAGTGGGGTGGTGTTTTAATCCGGGAATTTCTCCATTGATTAAAGAGCTCAAGAGTACTTCCCTTGATCTCCCCTCAAAGGCGGAGGGAGCACACCATAAAATAAAAAAAGTAAAAAACTAAACAAAATAAAGGGGGGGGGGGGGAGGACGCCCAGGTCTTATTCGCAAACAGTAACGAAATAAGTATACCAACTGACGTGAAACGTTTATTTCCAGAACGTTAAACGAAGTCAGCCTTTAGTTTTGATTCTCTGACGCCAAATTGTTAACATTAAATTCGTGCCGGTAATAAGCGAACAGTAATTATCAAAAATAATTAGAAATGTCGTTGTCGCTTCAGTGGCAATGTTCCTCCCTTATCCCACCCATCTTTCCATTAGAGGTGAAGGTGCTCGCATAATCTAATGCAGAAGAATTCATTAACATAACATCACACGGCTGGAGTAGAGTTCGAAAGCAGCGGGCGTTCTAAGGTCCACGAGGTCGCAAATAACGTAATTTTATTGCGTTAGTGACATCTTTTTATTGCACGACCGGCTCATTAACCATCCGTATTTACTGAGCTTGTGAATATGCATCGTCCGCCAACGCCTCCTCCGTTCACGGGTTCCCGCCCCTTCACTAGTTCAAAATGCTAAACTTTGAATGCTAATCTTTTCGTTTATTACAGCCGCGACTTGAGCCCTCGAAGTCCTACTTTGAGATTTGCTAATTTTTATCGCGACCTATTCATTTTGACATTTTCATGTCTTTGCTTTGGCACATTAACTGAAAAATCGTCACGAAAAATTGCTCACGAGATACCAATAAACAAAATAGACTCACTGTGTTGCGTAGATAACAATCAAATGTTTTCATGTTTTGATGAAACGTACAGGAACTAAGAAAACGTCACGCTTGACGCTCGCTCGAAATCGCTGACGGATACATACAACTTCAAAGAATTGTAGTGAAGTTGGTAACTACAGTCCTCCTTCCTATTTCCTTTCCTTTCCATTCTATTTAGAATAGAATCTAGCAATATTTCTATTCTATTAGGCCTAATAGTATTAGGTAGGAACCAAAACCTATTGTAGTGAAGTTGGTAACTACAGTCCTCCTTCCTATTTCTATTTAGGATAGAATCTGCAATATTTCTATTCTATTAGAATATACTAATCTAGAATTGTTTCTATTTAGAATTTAATTTATAAATATTGCTAGGTCAAGAGAGCGAAGAAGTTTATTCCATTATTTTTAAATTTTTCACCAGCATTAATCGCAAAATTTAATTTTCTAGTAATTTTGTATGTATTTTGGTACATATCGTCGCTCAAGTATGATCATGACACAACTCAATTTTGGCAACTTTTCAGGATAGCGAAAGAACATTAAATGTTTAAAATGAGACAATTTTTCTCCAGCAGCCTAATTAGAAAAGCCTTGAATTTTTTATATTTTGCTCTATCAATTCATTGGTTGAGCGGCATGGATTTTTCACGGAAATTCAAGCCATAGCAAGCATTAGTTGAGCTGTGTTATGATAGTGTGAGTTCTCTTTGAGTTATGTCATGATCACTCGAGCTGTCATGATCAAGTAAGTACTACGAGTAGTAGGATGAAAATTTCACCTTATTTAATAGGATTGTATGAAAAAATTACTCGATAAAACGTTTGAAAACCATTTATTACAAACATTTGAACGAGAAAACATCAATGAGTATTTATTGCCAGGTAAAACAAGCCTGAAAAGTACCTATCGCACATTACATGTTTCAATCTTTAAAAATATCATCACATTATTCTCTTGCAGAATATTAACATTCTTTCTTTGAAAATATTATCACATTTTTTTCTTACTAAAAGCTATTGCAAATTAATCATCAAAAATTCAATTTCAAATTTTTATTTTTCCAACAGAGTCAATTGACCATTTTTACTTTCTAATTGAGTCCATTTTTAGTGGTTATTAAAGCATTTCCCAACAGAGTGAAAAGTATCGTCTATTTCTACAAACAAACAAAAAATTAACGTCCATTTTTATTTTCCCAACAGAGCATATTGCCCAGTTTTACCTTACAGAGTGGAAAGTAGATAATAAACATTTCTAATTTCCCAACAGAGTGTATTTTTAGTGGATGGTAATGTATATTTTTACATTTCCCTAAGAGTCCCAACGTTTTAAGTACCTACGAGTACAATTGGATTTTCTCCAAAGTTGTCGATCTCCAATGTTCACGTGAGATAAATAATTATCGTATTACCTTAGCCATCAGCCAGATATGGGCCGGATGACATTAGCTGACATAAAAATAAAGGGCACCGATGAGCACATTTCGTTCGGACGGCCGCAGAAATTATTCATCAGCTCTAGAAGCAATCGGGGTAAAGAACTTACTAGAATGGAAGCAATTAAGTGGTCCACACCCCATTTTAGGGAACATAAATTTGAAGTCATTCAATATTCAGGCCCATGGCTTGGCGCATATGGAAAGCGTGAATGTTTCAGAAGGAACGCGCCCTTTCCATCAGAAACCTTAAACTTTGGAAATGAGTTGAAATTAGTTTGTGAACCTTGTCTGAAAGCTTAAATAAACCGGTGGCTCTAAAAGCGTTGCAATGTCTAATCCGTCCATCGAAAGCCTCCGCGACTCAGTTGGATGGTGATTTATAAAAGGGACGAGAAAAGCGGAGGTCAAATCCGAGACCATCTCCACGAGAGATAGTGGATTAGACTGAGTGGGTAACTCAAAAGTTGGTGGAATTCCGACTGCGCTGTTATGACTTTGATGGTAATGCGACAGAAATTACCACTCGTCAAGCTGAGTGAAGCTGTGTTTTCATGGAAATCGAGCGATGGGTGACCGCGGGTTTAGCTGACCTGTCCAATGTGCGCTACTGAGCGAATGGTCGTTTTTCGTCAGCTGTCAACCAAGCAGTATGACTCTTACGAGGTCGTGACAACGAAAAGCATACAGAATGGTTTCAGGAAACAAGAATCAGGACAGATTTGGGAAGGAGGTAATTAATTACTTTCTGTAATTAATTACTTTTTAATTACCAATTACACTACTTGGTAGTTACAACTCAATTACCAATTACTTTAATTGGTAATCGGAGGACGAGTAACTACTTTTTTTCAATTAATAAACTGATTCTAGAGTAATTAATGCAATTTGGGGTAAAAATTAGTTTTTAGAGTTAAAATTACTGCAATTGGAGTAATTAATTACCTTTGACTAATTTAATTACGAAAAATTCCAAATTTCGTGCAGAGACTCAATTTGGGTCCCAAAGTGCGGCAGCCTGTCAACCCATGGTTGCATCCCCTGGGTACAGGTAAAAAATAGGATTTTCGAGGCCTTCAAAGATACCTAAGTAATTGGTAACTGCAATGAAAGTAATTACAACTACCAATTACGCAGTTGTGAGAAGTAATTGCGCAGTTTCAAATACTAATTGATAATTGCAACTACTTCCCCAATTAGGTTATTGTAATTACTTTTTTACCAACTCTGAATCAGGATCTTTATGGGAAAAGGCGAAGGGACGTAATTTACAGCTGGTGGACTGAGAACACTCGAACATAGTTGAACAAAACAACAGTTAGAAATCGAAGAGGGTTTTTGCAATAATCTCAAGTATCGATTTCAGGATTATATTTAGAGCGTTAAAAAAGTAGAATAAACAAATTAAATCGTGAATTCGTCTTCACTTGCCCGAACAACAAGAAAGATGCAACGTTATTCCGTGATAGTAGCGACAATCTGCAGTCATGAACGTCATTTCCTAGGAAAATGTCTCACCGCTGCACGGACTTGCACTTTTATTTATTCAAGTTTACACATAATAATTCAATAGGAATAGAATAATCGAAGAGATGTTTTAATAAAGAAGAATAAAAATAAGAATATGATATGACAAGTTATCAATATGCAAATGTAGGTTTTAATTAATTGGTTAACGGAAGTAGCTTTTTAGGGTTTATCTCAACTTCCTCAGGGAATTCAAAAATAAATCAATTTCGTAGTAGACATATGATTTGAAGATCGAATCGCGCGAAGAAGGAAATTGTTGAACATTAGGGGTAGTCTGTACATAGACGGGGTTTGAGGAGCGAGTGCGATATTGAGGTGCATGTGGGTTAATTCGCTACACTAGGGCAGGACAATCGATTACAGAACTAAGAAGGCCGATAACAAAATTTGTTAACATTTAATGTGGAATCCGCTACAGGCTACGCTGACTAAGAGAAGCCAATTTACATAAAGCTAAGTTATCATCAAGATCAAAATCAGGCCAGCTCACACCCTGCCCATAGGCGACAAAACTGGAATCTGCACTGGACCCATTCGAGCCGATCAGAAGCGTTTTGATAGTATGGCGACTACACGATGGACCCATACTCTAGTATCGAACGGACCAACGCATTGAAGAGCACAACCAGGGCATCCACATCCTTGAATCCCCTCGTATGGCGTTTCAGATAGCCGAGACTTCTTGTTGCTCGTGAGCGAATTCCGTCTATATGCAGCGAGAATGTAAGACGAGAATCGAAGATGATTCCGACGTCAGCAAAAGAACTCACCCTAGATATCACTCTACCACTCAAATTGTAAGGGTGCTGATATGGGGTTGAAGACCTTGAAAAGGTCATAATAGAACGCCTTAGTCGGAGGTGACATGTCTCACACCAGTGGATCAATGTGTCAAGGATGGCTTGCAATGCATGAGCCTAGGAGATTGAACCACAATCCACCTAATCACCAGCCTCAAAAGTATCGAGAAATTCTTCGTCTCAAAATATTAGAGAAATCCTTCGATCATCAACGGATTCACGCGTCATAGTCATGTGTTTCTAATAAATCACGAAGTGATTATTAAGAATCCATATTTTAGTACAATACTAGAAATACAAATAGATGTAAATAGGGCATTTCTAGGAAAAGAGCTCCTATTTTTTTCGAATTGTATCATTTTTTGCTATAATTTCCTCTCGTACACACCATACTAATAAGAATTTTCGTAGCCTTGCATTTTGTAGTATTTGAAATTTTCAACCTCGAAAACCCCACCTCCGTGCTATCTAAAACAGCTAATATGATCTGTCACCATCTCATTTCAACTAAATCAATCCGTAGTGGAACGAAAAAAATTCCAAGTGGTATTAACTATATTTCTTTCAAACCCATCACCTTGGATATTAAAGACAGATCTCACTTCATTCAAATACGAGTTCTGGTTTAAGTTGAATATACCGTTATGCTATTTCCGCTAGATCAACTTCCTTTCAGATTTTTGTTAATTTTGTTGATAAACATCACAAGGTAATAGGCTCCTTTCCGTGAACAGGTTTATAATTGGAAACTGAACCTCTCGTATCTCACTTAGGTGATTGCTGACCGTCATTCAAATCCATTAGGTCCAATTTTTGTCCTAATTGATTGCCTTCGGAGCTCAGACTCCATAATGTTGATTGGTTTTACTTGTTAAGGGCCCCTTCTCGACGACCCCTCGACTCTCTTTCCGCCTCCAAGTTTTTCTCTCGCGTCCATCTGAATAATTATTATTGATCGTCTCGGTGTAATGATTGCGGCCAACAAGTATAATTAGGGTCATAGTGATTCATGGGTGTTGCGTTTTACTACCGTAATGTAGATAATGAATTCAGCTCAATGTTTCGTAACCAACTAGAGAGCTAAGTAATAGAAAGTTTTGGAGGACAAATTTTAAAATAAATAAACCATTGTAAAAAAAATAGTCAAAATATAAATAGATCATACAACGAATATGCTTGGCTAGCTTTGTTGACGAACAAACAGTATCTTGGACAAGGAACACAACCACCATTAACAAACCACCAATTGGAAAAACTTGAAACATTAAAAATCCTGTTGTACATGAAACGTACAACGTACGTTTTTTAACGCTGGTTCTTGGTTCGAATCAATTTTTGCGGAATATTGACTGAAATTTGTTTATTTCGCGTGGAAAATAATCATTTATGCCGACTTTCAACTCTCAGGTTAAGATGATTTTTCACTTGATCACTACAGGTTTCAGTCTCCTATTTTACATTTTTCAACCAGACCTCGAAAATTAATCCCCGTGACAATCTGAAAACAGGCGCCTAAAACCTTATTATCGTAGTTTGGAATTTTTTTTCTGTGCTTTTTTTATTGCAACTGAAAAATTTATATACATTTTCATCTAGCAATATTTTTCATAGTATAGTAGACACAGTAGTAGGTTAGGTTTTCAATAAAACCTTCTCGTTAGCTAGTATACATAGTATTAATATAGTAATAAATCAGTTTATAGCACTTTGCACAACTAAGTAAAATTTTTTGTTCCTCTTGAGGCGCCGAAGTTCATCCTTATCACCAAGTGAAAGGGTGGCCGTGTCGTCTGCAAATGTGGCAGCCAGTGTGTCCTCAAGCTGTGGTATGTCCCTTGTCAATAGCGAATAGAGAACGGGACCATGAACGCTGCCTTGCGGCACTCCTGCTTTTATAGGTTTCAAATCTGAGTATTGGTCTTCTTGCTTAACCCTGAAGTGTCGGCACTCAAGGTAAGATTTCAAGAGCAGATAATGCTGGTTAGCCCTATGCAGTTTATACTCCAGTCCTTCGTGCCAGACCTTGTCAAAGGCCTGAACAAAGTCTAGGAAAACACTGGAACGTATTTGTTTACCTTCTAGGGCCTTTTCAATGATGTTGGTGATCCTATGGACTTGATGTATCGTTGAGTGAGTTGTAGTTCGGAATGTACCCTCTTTAGGACTTATGCTTAATGTTTTGGTCCTGGATCAGGTGATTTGCTCCTAAAGCTAATTTCTATGGTATTTATCATTCGAGGCTGCAATTAGAAATATAGAATCCTTAGGACCTTCATGGATAGGTTCTGGAATCTGCTGAGTGTCCCCATCAATAATTTCTTGCCATATCGATCGTATGAAAGCAAGTTTTGGCATCTACCCTCCTTAGGACAAAAACGTGAAGTTGCGTTGGTCTTCGATCAGCGTCGACGGAAAGGAAATGATTTATTGTGTAGTTAGCGCATTTAAAAGCTTTCCTCTCATTTTTGACATTTCGCTCTACTTTTTAATTTTAATTTATCTCATTGTTATCTTAACATTGCTTATAATAACTGTTATCTTTACATAAATCTAGATCAACACTTTACTAGTTCAAACTGTATTGGTTCACCACTGGATGGAAGAAAAATGACCTGGATGAGATAGTGACCTGTGATTTACATATAGCAATATGTTAGCACTACAATTCGGAATAGTGGTTTCCTGGAAAAAAAACCACAACATTTCCTCAGGTTTTAGCGGGCCTATCTTACTACAATTCGGAGTATAAGTGGGGAAAGCGGATGACGATATTGCCTAGAGTAGAAACTCGAATATCCGGACCTCAGTTATCCGGATCCTCGATTATCCGGACGTTGACGAAGATGTTGAAATCAAAGAAACAAACGAAAATAAGTGATTGTTTCAAAAGTCTTTAATTGTTCCATGTATTTGTATGTATTGTATTTATTAGGAGTGCATATGGATGTTAGATGTATGTAATTTGGTATCACTTCTCCTTTTTTTTAGTAATGATCGATTATACGGATTTTCGATTATCCGGACACACCCTGGTCCCAATTAGTCCGGATAATCGAGTTTCCACTGTACTGCATTTCCTGTCAACTTCCCGGATGAAGTGGTTGATTCCTGCGGGAACGTGACCCTCGACATTCTATACTAAAAACATCGTTGAATTGCTTAGGGAAAAGTACAACAAGGTACGTGGTACTTGAAAACAGTTCCGTACGGCGGGGAACTGGTCTAGACGTTGGCAGACACCGCCTCTCCGACAGCGACAGAGGGGGAAAACCAAGTCATAATCCGCCGTCCTCGACCCCCACCATCAACCATCAATTATTTACAGACAAATGGGGGGAAAGGGAGAGGCCACTCATCTAAAAGTGTACAGAGATAGGTAATAGCCTTTGGCTACCTCCGCCTGTGAAATATTAAACGAGTTTTACTGCAATGCAATGGGAAGGGAAGTGGGATCAATACGAGCATGAAAGAAAGACGGGAGGGGGGGTAGGTTTTATAGCCCAATTACAGGAGGTGTCCCCTCCCCCCCTCCCATCACAACTTTTCTCAATACGAGTAGTGTGACTGGTAGTCGGATGGAGGGGAAATGAAGGGTGCCCGGCTAACCCCCCACCCCTTACCCTCACCCTAATAGTACAAACCCCTTCAATGGGTCCCATTCAACAGACGGTCACGTAATTAAACAAATACTGTTTCTGATCGATAGACGCCCCCAGCTTGGGGGGAGGAAAAGTCCTTCGTGCTACGGGAATCTTCAATGTTTGGTCGTTAGGACCCACATTGTCTTCACTACGGCCCTCTCCGTTTAGCAAGCCTATCAACAACTTGACAACACCTTGTTGATTGGATGAGCATTCCGTGGGACTGTTAACAATCATTTTACTTCAATCCTCAGATTAGAAGGGTAATACGCAAGTTATGCAGACTCGTTCCTGTGACGTATTTCTGAAGTAATGGTGATCCATTGAACTGATTTTATTCGATGTCAACAAAGTATCATTGGGATCGAATTTAATTGAAGAACTCCTCCTATCCGAGCTTTCGGTGTAACCAACGCCTTCATTTGGTCAGAAGTGACAAGTGAAGAAACCGATTTTAAAGAAACTTACTCAACTTCATATATGTACGTATAGAGCAGTGGTTCCCAACCTTTTGTTGCCCATCGCCCCTTTCTGGAGGTTGACCAACACCTATCCCCCCCCCCCCTTGTATGGCTAATTTTAATTTGAAGTGAAATGTAATAATAAAGCAATTTTATTATTTTAAACAATTTTATAACTGTACATAAACACAACCAAAGCAGAATTTATCCAGTCACTCCTAAATAAATAAAAAATTAAAATGTATACATTTTTTATAGATTTTTTTTAAGAACAAAGAAGATAAATTAAGAAAATTCACAGTTAAAAGACTGAAAAAAATGAAAGTTTGAAAACTTAGTGTTATTTTGCCTTTTCAATGGCTGCCCGGCAACTTCAACTGTACAGTACTATTTTCATTTTTCACCCTTTCGATACTCATCGCCCCCAACTTATTTATCGCACCCTGATAACCCAAATCGCCCACTTGGGGGCGATCGCCCCCAGGTTGGGAACCACTGGTACAGAGGGTGTCCCACGAGTTGTCCCCCCCTTCCTCCTAAAATCGTCCAAATGGGAGTAAGCAAACAATTTTTTTCCTTAATATCCATTTTCTTTAAGGATCTCTCCGAGCAACTGCGCAACCATGCGCAAGTGAGACTAACTTTCTTATTTTAAATGAGATCCCCAATTTTTTACGGCAGATTTGAATTCTAACCAAAATGTCATGCAAATTTTACCCCTCAACCAATTTTTTTTTATTGCGCGCAACCGTTCAGCGAGCACGCAAAGTTGCGCAACCCCAAAATTGTCAAGTAGTGGATGATGGTGAACTGTAAAGTGTGGCACAAGAATTTTCATTGCTTTTAACGCTGATTCACGCGATGCAATCCGTTTCTTGATTTTGTTTTATGGAGTTTGTTTATTCCGCGTCCGTTTTTTCATTTTCCAGGACCAGAGCATTTGAGTTTAAGTCGTAATGAAGCTACAGACCCTACTCCAGCTTCGTATAATAGATAACACAGACATTAGGTTTAGGAGCAACTCATCTGATCCAAGACCAATGCACCAACAAGTATTTGTCCTAAAGAAGGTACATGTTCAATCAAATGTTGCCTTCATAAGATTGATGTGGCAGGAAATTGTCAATAGGGAAACTCAGTCCTAACAACGGTGCATACCAAGCTGCAGTTTTGTGCGATAAAAGCATTGAAATTAGCTTTACCGGCAACTCAGCTGATCCAGGACCTATCCATGTAGTTCCTAAAGAGGCTGCTTACCTTACTGCAGCTTCGTACGATAAATAAAATGGAAATTAACTGTAGGAGCAACTCAGCTAATTACGGATGTATGCATCATCAAACATAAGTGCTAAGGACCGTACAGATCGCACTGCAGTTTAGTACGATAAAAAGCGTTGAAATTAGCTTTAGCGGCAACTCAGCTGTGTAGATCATAAGGAGGCTACGTACCAAATTATAGCTGCATACGACAAGTAGCTTGGAAATTAGCTTTGGGAGCAATTCAGCGGACCACATCATTACGCGCAATTATAGCTTCTTCCGATAAATAGCCCAGAAATTAGTGCTAGCATAGAAAAGTGCAAAATGGTGCCATGTTGTTTTTTATTATTGCTATACCATTATATTTTGAAAGAAGTTAAACAATTTTTCAAAATACCCTAAGCTAAAGGACATATTCATGTCAAAAGACATCTATGCCTTCCTGCTTGTACCTCCTCAACCGTAAAGCTACAAGCCAAAATATGTGATTCGTGCTAACTATAAATGGTTTGAATAAGTCTACTAAAGTTAACCAAGGCGTAACCAATTGACATAAAGTAAATAACAGCTTTGGAAGATCTCACACCACCTTCTTAGACCTTCAAATGAAGTCAGCACGTAGGCTGCAACTAACAACAAACACAAGAAGACACACAGCCAATGTGTTTTGTAGACAATCAATTACAAGATCCCGTCAACGTGCAGCAATTCACAGTCAACGTAGGCGCTTTAAACGCTGTTTTCCAAGCTCCAATAACTCGTATTGCCAACTAATCCGAGCACCGCGGAGCGTGAGGTTCTAATTAACTCGCAACTTGCAAAGCACGTGAAACCTGAAAATCCGTACGTGGATAATGTTTCACTTTCTACTCTCTGCGACAGTCGGAGCGTTTGGGGCAAAAGACAGGACATGAGAGAAATAACACAACCGTAGTGCGTGAATAGAACGAGACACGTCCCACAAAAAGACCTCACGGCTAATGAAATCGGTGTTGGCTCGCATTTGTTCACATAATTAGTAAATGAATTATCCAACTGCCGAGTCGTTTGAGGGCGTTTGATGGAGAAAAAGTAACCCACAATTCTTGACGCCCTCCACCATGATGTAAGGATCTGCACGTAGAAAATTAGCGACTTCGGTAATGTTTTCTAACTTCAAAATGAAGAACAACATTTGATGGACTGCACGAAATTGTCTAACGCCACGTAGAAAATTAGCGGCTTCGGTAATGTTTTCTAACTTCAAAAAAAAAAGAACAAAATCTGATACACTGTACAAAATTGTCTAACGCCACGTGAAAAATTAGCTGCTTCGGTATTGTTTTCTAACTTCAAAATGAAGAACAAAATTTGATGGACTGCACGAAACTTTGTAACGGCAGAATACCGATTTCGTGACAATCACGATATAAGTTGTTGAACTTTTTTCCACCTACTATAGCTAATCAGTCAGTCTTTCTTCAGCAGAGCTTCTGAGTTTGTAATACTCCAATGCCCCATTCACTATCCGTTCGCAAATCATTAATTGAATGCAATGCCCATGCAATTGCATTTTGTGCACAAGAGATTGCCAGAAAACGACTCAAAGGTGCAAGGATTTACATTTTATCAGACAGCCAGGCAGCATTAAAGGCCATTCTGCCTTCTCAATAACATCAAAGCTGGCCTGGAGTTGCCTCACCTCACTCAACGCTGCAGCCCACGGCAACAAATTAACGTCGATTTGGGGACCAGGTCATGAAGGAATAGATGGCAACGAAGAAGCTGATCGACTAGCTAAAAAGGGATCAGAGTCCAGCCCAATTGGACCTGAACCGCAACTAGTGGTTACCAAGAGTTATATAACTCAAGAGGTCCAGAAATGGGAGGACAAGCCTCGAACAACATATTGGCAAGATACTCCGAAGCAAAGACAAGCCAAGCGGTTTCTTACAATCCCAAAGAAACGCGCACACTCCCTATTGTTACTGAGGCGTACAGACCTCCGCAAACTTGTGGGACTCCTCACTGGCCACTGTCCTCTAAGGTACCACCTCAACGAAATGGGTAAGGCCAGGACAATAGAATGCCGGATCTGTTGCGAAGAAGCGGAGACAGCTGAACAAGTAGTCTGCGACTGTCCTGCTGTTGCATCAATTAGATTCCGGCATTTCGGAAATGGTGACCTAACACCCGCCGATATTGCCAAGGAAACACCTGAAAACCTCTTTCACTTTGTGAATGAAGAGGCCATTAAAAAGATTCTGAAGTGAAACTGGGAATGTGTCACAGTAAACCACAGTGGTCTCAGTGACCAGGGGTTCCTCCCACCCCATATCGGAAAAAAAATCATTAATTTTACTAATAATTTAGTGCCTAATTACTCATCGAATCGCCGCGAATGTGATACTACAGCGATCGAGCGAACAGTGTCAGCTGAAGGTGATGCTAAGTTGGTACAAAAATTCGAGGAAGTTGGTTGATACTTTTGGTTATTGTGCACAAGCTCAGTTCAAGAAACTTTTATCCGTACAAATTGTATTTATCGGTCGTTGGTATCGGCAACGCAAATGTGAAATTCTGTTTTCCTCATCGATATCAACCGTTCTTGCATTTTATTCTTGAAAAGCTCAGTGAATTCTTATTTATTGTGTATAGCACAATTATTCATTCCTCACAATATTATAATGAAACGGGGTCATTCGGTACTGCATATATTGGAAGTTCTTTTAATTCAATAGCACTAAAAAAGAGTTATTGAAAACGTTTATTAATGAGCTAAGATATGTCCTCACCATTTGTTATTTCTCTATTCTCGTTTGTATGTTTTGAATGTATTCCACCCTGTTATGCACGTTATGCAAACCAACGATTTTGATTTGATTGATGAAGAAAAAGTTCCAGTAAAGGATTCTCTTTCGCATAAATCTGTCACGCATTCACAATGATCTAGTTATATTTCACTTATTAGGAGTTGAACACTGTCAGAGAACAAGTCGTGAAAAATTTGTAAATCTTCAACTTCAAATCTCAAAAATGATGAAACTACATCTGAGATGGACGAAACCATCCCCCTCCCCCCACCTCTTTAAAGTACAATTTCTAGGGTAACAGTTGTGAGCCATTGAATGATTTTGAATAAAATATCGATGATTTCGATTTTCGGCGAATATCAGCCTTATGACTTGCGAAAATTAAACTTATGATATGATAGGCACCAAGGTATTGGTAGTAAGTAGATACCGAAGGTACCAGAGAAAGGTAAACCCTTCCACTAGTGTAATAGTTGAGTTATAAACAAATGAACAATAAACAAGAAACTAAGAGGAAAATCAACGTCGAAATCTTCGACACTTTATTGATATTTACTCAAAATTATTCAATGGCTCACAAATGTTTATGAATTACTTTTTTTAAAAAAATCATTAAAAATAGCAATTTTACTCGAAAAACGGCCACAATTTACGGTGAAAATTAGATTTTACCGAGTCAATCCATAAAACCGACATCACCCAGAGAAAAACAATGAAATTTCACGTGCCACGCGTAGTGTTCCCCCAAAACAGATTGGGAAGTTTCAAAGTTGAACATCTTTAAAAACACGACTAAAAAATCGGTAGAGGGGTCAAATTTTCATAGAATTTTGTGTAGAAAGTGAATCTGCCATAAAAAATTGGGGTTTCTCTCACAAAGTTTCTAAAAACAACTTTGGTGTCGATTGCCCATGATTGCGCAATAGATGTTAAGATGTTTTTATGTAGATGTTTCAAGGAGCTAAATGTTTATGTTCCTAGACGAGGAAGGAATGTAGCGGACTTGATTCGGTAGACGATTTTTGAGTTCTTGCAAGGACAAAACCCTATATTCCCTACCTTCTGTAATGTGTTTAGTAACTTACTAACAACTGCATTATTAGGTTTCCCTTCTCATAGATGTTCATGACGTTAATGCATTTAATGAACTGATGTATCATTAATTGGCAGGTAGGATACGATAAAAAGGTAATTATTTCCACGTAAAAGGTAGTAACCTACAGTCAATGAACATTCAGTCCCGAGGGAACCTAGAGGGAACTTCGTGAGTGAGAATGCAGCGAGCAATGTCAAGACCAATTAAAATCGGTCTGCCGCCAAGTCAAAGAAAGCATGTCGTTGTCTTGCAATCTCCAAATAACAAATTTAACGACCAATTAGATGATGGAATTATGAGACTCCCGACGGAGACGAGAGAAAATAAATATGAAAAGATGTCGTTGTAAATAAACTCGGACCCCCCGAAGCATTTTGGCGGTGATCAAACGGTGGACGGACAAATATTGCGAAACTTATCGGACCGACCGTCTCCACCCGTCCCCCGCCCAAAGGGCTTCCCACCTCATTAAAAACGCAGTCCTCCTTCAAGCTAGACTTGGCAAACTTGGGTCGTTAAGCCTTTCTAATAATAAAACCGACTTAATTATATCGAAATGAACTTTTGATGCGCTGCTTGAGTTAGTGGACTGCAGTAAATTACTCCCGATAAATTATGAACGGCACTAAACGCTTTGGAACGTCCAGTAACTAGCGTGTTGTTTGAGTGAGTACCCCCTCCATCATCGAGGCCCGTTCATATTCACCCTTCATGCTCGCAACCGTAGCTTTACAGTGTGGAGGCGGTTGAGATAATTAAGGTATCTCCGGCCGTCTCGAATAAGCAATTTGACCTAGGTCGGTTCCTTCTGGACTTGTTTTTCTATCGACCGGCAAATCATGTTTACAATCAATTCAATCAGAACAACAGAAACATCTCGCAGAGTAAAATAATATGTCATTCGGATCAATGTTCACTATCCGAAGTTAATGTTTATGTTTAACTGTATGATAATGAAGTTGTTCTGTTCCAGTAAAGGCATAAAGGGTGCAACTCACACTAACTCACAGCATATTTTAGGGATACAGGCTACATTTCAAGAGTTGAATTGTATTAGACCTACAAAGTATGAAACAAGAAGTCATTCTGAAGATTTGACCAAATTCATTTTTCCGATTGATTTTTCACCAATTGAACCAAACTACAATATTTTTTGATACACTGGGGAGATAGAAAATTGAACGCTCTTTCCAACGGTATAATCAAAATTGAATTTTTTTTTCAAGTAGTACGAGTACATAAGGGAGTTATGGCCGTTCTGGTGAATTAAGATAGAAAACACGAAAACAATCTTGAAATTGAAATAACTCGAAAACGAAGATTTTTAAAAAATGTTTAGGAGGCACTTTTTGTCAGAAATGAGTTGTAGAATGTATACCTATCCAGCGCCAGGTTCCTCAGGCTAACACCCTGGGTATACATACTCACGTACACGGTGGTATCAAGAATTTTGTCGTTTTTTAAGAAAATATGTAAGTGTTTATAAGTGTGATCATCCGATAAGAGCGACGTCCCTGTAACACATTACTTACGAATATGTTGCTCCCGAGTCTGGGAAGCAGCGGAAACCTTGCGTTCACTATCAGGAGCCAAAAAATTTTTGGTGTTTGAATTCAACATGTCCACTAGCATTTTGGTCGGCCTACTGAACAAATTTGGTTCCGTGTCTGTCGGCCTGTCTGTCTGTCTATAACTTCCACAATTATGAATGAATTTAGCTCATATTTCGAGGGAATATGCGGTTAAGGCCTCTTGAGGTCCCATACGAATTTCATCTCAATATAATCAGCGATACGCTCTGCGCTAACGTTAAATTCTTGCAACAGCGGTAATTTCCACATTTTTCAATGAATTTAGCTCTAATTTTGAGCTCCACATTTTCTACATCTTTCATTTGAAGATTTCTTCATTTTTGCTGCAAGTGACCTGCGATTTACATAAGCAATATGTTAGCCACAATTAAGTTTCCTAAATTTGAGAAAACACAACATTTCCTCAAGTTCTAGCAGGCCTATCCTACTAAAATTTGGAGTATAAGTATAAGGTATAACTTTCAGAATTTTGATTCAATTTAGCTCATATGATAAAGGATTATAATATAATCTTATCTTCTAAGATTATACCTCTTCTTATTTATCTTCTATTTTATAATGGTGTCACTTTGATTGTAACGAGGAAGCTGCTGTGCCATCTCCTTGGCAGTGTATTTATTTTTTATTTTACGAAGTGCCCCTCCGAATTTAAGGGAAGGGTTAAAAACAATCATTTTGGGGGAAAGGTTCACGTCTCCTTATACCGTGATCAAACTTCAATTCAATTTACCGTACATGTAATACGATGTTTTAGGAATTTTCGTGTATACTCTATCCGCTGCATTACTGGGACTTGTGGTTTTTTAGATGAGCGCCATACTATCTGGGTTTACCAAGACTGGAGCTCTATGCAAGCTACACTAAGATGAGTCCATGTTCGGAGGAGAGCCCGCGTGCGCAGATGAGTGACCTACACATTATTCCCGGCTTTCAGGGAACTTTCGCGCTTTCACCAAGGTCTCGGAGTTCTGCCCTTTTTGCATCGCGTTACTGGCGCTCAATTTATGTGTTTTCCCCTCATCTGCCTACAAAGTCGCTAAGTGCAACGCACTGAACTGATGGTCGTCGCAATCTGCGGGGAAGAGGAGAGAAACCGACCGGCATCGCGACGGAAGAATACATGCAGTTATAAATCACGCTCGTTAGAAATCGGTAGAAAACCTCATTTAAATGCAAATGAAAAATATGACGGAACAAATGAGTTGACACCGAAATCATAATAGTATGCTAATTGACTCCCGTCTTACAAAAATTTTCATCTTACAGCGAATTTTAGAAAGTGAAGCTGTAGTGAATCGAGCAATTTTTCGAATAATTTGATGTTTTTCTGAACGAAGCACGTATTTCATAGCTTACCGATACATCGTTATCAGTGCAAGGGCTTAGGGTCAAACCGGACTATAGAAACTTCTGTACATGTAATATTTCACCCTGACCCATTTATACTGATTAGGGGTTATCCATCTGCATCCATCACTGCTTGCTCTTTAAAATGTCATAGAATTAAGAATCACTATTCAACATGGAAAAACGTGAATTTTTTTAACGAATCAGTTTTAGCATGAGATAATGCCTCTGGTGTTGGGTGGAATTGAATGGGACTTGATGTACAAAAATGGTCCAGAAACCAACTAGTATGGTACCTGGAGGGCTTCAAGACAATAATAATTATTGTGTTTTGTCAAGACAACACAGGAGAGGAAATACTGGTTGAAGACTTTCGAGAACTTCGTAGATGCTTTTGATGAAATCAATGATACGGGTAAGCTCAAACTTCTCATTAATCGCTTATCTCCTTCAGTATACCAACAAATCGCTGATAAAACGACATTCGCTGATGCTGTGGAATTATTGACATCAATATAGGTTAAACCCACGAATGAGATATTCGCGAGGCATAAGCTAGCCACACGAAAGCAATCTTCAGAAGAATCTATTGATCAATACCATCAGGAATTACAGCTTCTCAGCAAAAACTGCGAATTTTCAGGGGTGGATGCGAAAACTCACCGTAAAACCTACGTTCCACCCTTCAAGGATTCTTTCGTTTACCACAACTTGCTCAAAATTCAAGTGGTGAATGAACATTATATACCTCAAACGTACATTCTCCCAACGAAGATAGAGATTAGGGAGATCATACATCAAATGGTTGATGATACGTGTATGTGAGGATCTTCAATATCGGCGAGCTGCGGTTGCCGTGAATCATAACCCCGATGTGGACAAGTTCTCAACTCCGGTAACATTTTATGCGCGCGGTCTGCGGTTCGAGGCTCAACAAGTCTCAGCTCACCGCATCCTCCGGGTCCCGAGAGCACTTAGGCTAATCTCGAGTCAAAGCCTCTTCAAGTGTTGTGTTTCGAGCTCGAGGGGGAGGAGGCGGCCAATTTCCGTCCAAGTGTTCAACAAAATTAGGCGTTCAAGGCCCGCGCTCGTCGCTGAAAGCCGCAGGGACCGACCCGTGTTCTGAGGGAAGGAAAACCTTCCAATCGTCAAAAAGCGCTTAGAACTCGGATTTTTCATCTATTTTATCCAAAGCTGCTGGCTGCGAAAAGGTGTTGTTACCTTCTTCAGTTACCGTCATCAGCAATCGTTGAGATATGAAGAATTGCGAACTTTAGCAATGTTTGCTACCAGAACTAAGTGAATCCTACAGCAACTTAGCTAACCGTATGACACTTCACAGAAATCCTCTAGTCAGCACTGGATGAACCCCGACCACCAAGAAATCAACGTCGACTGAAAAGAAAGTGGCAGAGTGATTTACTGTGTAGTTAATACACATTAAAAAACTTTCCTCTTATTTGAGACATTTTGTTCTACTTTTTAATATTTAGCCATTCCATTGTTAATTTCTTATTTATTCCTTACATTAATTGCTATCCTTACGTAAATCTAGATTAACCCTTGATGTCCCAAAATCCAAAACTGTAGATGAATTCAAATTTTTCCCGCGTTTTAAAAAAATTATTTTCTTTTTAATTTTCTTCTAACTCATCATTTCTTTGATTAGGATGCATGATTAAAATTCAATTTTATACGTATCTTGTAGGATATCTTTCTGAGGCATTCAAATGGTATCCTATAGTTCACCTTAATTTTTGTGATTTTCTTGCTTGTTCAGAGGACATTGGTGAAACTCGAGTTTTATTTCTGTCAGGTGTGATATAACAACACTAAAACATCCAAAGTTCTCAAATGAGTTTTGTTACGTTCAAACTTAACAGTTTGAGAACGGATCAAAACGAAAGGCATCTCAGTTCATGTTCTCTCGTATCTCAATTAGAAACAAGAAGAAACGCAATTACTACCGTTGGGAAATAACTTATGATACCAATTGAGTTTTAAAGTGGACTAAGATTCCATCTTTATTGATATCCTTCATTTTCATTTGGGCTAAATGAGGTTGAAGGGAAGGTATCCAGGAAGATAGCATGCGCCATACTTTACTAGTTAAAAAATTATTAGTTTACCACTCGTTGAAAAAAAAAAAATACTGCAAGGGACAGGCAATTTATAAAGGGCGTCTATATGGGCCCATTACGGAATTACAGCCATGCGGTGCGAGCTATCAAACAATTGAACCGGACCTTTCTACAGTATTTTCACTCTGCTTGAAGATGGTGGAACCCGTTCTTCATTTGTCAATGTTTCAGTGCCTCAAATCTTCGATTGAAACTTGAGGTTACCACTAGACCCTCCCTTTTTTATTTTAGTTTTCGATTCTACGTTAAATTTGGAAGAAAAAATGCATCGTTGAAAATTTTTTAGAGACTTTGTTTCGGAGTTATTCCACTTTTTGCGAACAAAAAAATCGACGAATTCTTTTAGAAAAAACGCTTTTCTCCAATTATCTTCAATATTTTTTAGATTTTGACTACATTTTTGAAATCAGCATCAAATTTTCTATCAACAGAAGCCAGTTTCCATCATCAACAATCATCATCAGAGGATTGACATTTCAATTCTTGCATCAATTTTAATTGGCACTTTTTATTCTACTAAAATTACCTACGTGTCAAATAGACCCTCTTGCTTCTGTAAACAGATTGCGAGTCGATCTCTCCCCGAAGAAGTTGTTCTTCGTACCACATCTGTTGGAATAGCTAAGCAAGCTTGAACCACATTACTTTCTAATGCCTCTGGAGTAGTGGGTAGCCTGGCGCACATTTTATGTTTTAGATAACCCCAAAGGAGAAAATCCAGCGGGGTGAGATCGGGAGACCTCGCAGGCCAATTGACCGGGCTTTGCCTGCCAATCCATGTGAAATAACTCTGAAAGGAAGTCTCTGAAAACAAATTTCAACGATGCATCTTCCAAGTTCAACGTAGAATCGAAAACTAAAATAAAAAAGGGGGGTCAAGAGGTAACCTCAAGTTTCAATCGAAGATTTGAGGCACTAAAACATCGAAAATCAAGAACGGGTTCCACCATCTTCAAGCAGAGTGAAAATACTAGAGAAAAGGTCCGGTTCAATGTTTTGATAGCTCGCACCGTATGACTGTAATGGGACATCCTGTATAAGCAATATGATAGTGATTTTCAAAATAAAGTTTCCTAAAATTAAAATAAAATAAAATTATATCTCGAGCAAAGAATATTGAAGTCGGTAGACACTACGTTTAAGGTGCGAAAATCACGTAGGTATTTCTCAACCTCTTCGGTTCTTATAACCGGTTACTGGTGTATCGCGATAACCGGATAACTAGTTTTTGGAACATAGCCCATCCGTAATTACGAAGTAAATTTCGGTGACCCCTAGTTTTATTTGTTCAACTAAACTGTGAATCACAGAACGGGACTGTGGGACAAAATACGTACAGGGAAAGTGTGCGGGAAATGCCTCAAATTTTCAATGTAACCAATTCTGAATAGCAATAACTGATTAATGACGTACCTGATTAACAATTTCAGAGCGAAATAATAGGGGGTACTGTGTCGTGCCCGTCCTGCAAAAGAGAGAATACGTTTTTGAGTTGTGACATTTGTGGAGTGCAGGAGAACATAATGTGCATGAAGTCAGTTGCTATTGTGATATCTTGAAATGTCCACATCATTACCACATAATAGAGCAGAACTTGATAACGTAAATCTACCAGTGAAAGTATTAATTAGTGCTGCGACTCGATTAATTAAAGTTCCCTTCCTACTAATATTACTTCTCCTATTTCATCAATTACGTGCTAACACGAGATTACAGCTATAAAAACTATGAATTATGTATAGTATGATTGATCTACGTTGATCATGCTATTGTGTTTAATCGAACTATGTACGCGTGTGCGTCTCACATTAAATGCTTATTAATTTAGGTAAAAGTATTACTCATCGTTTCAGTAAAATTGTTCATTTTCTGGTTTTTGTTCGAGAGAACGGTTCTTCGGACAGTTCCTGACATTGAATGGGGTTATTTCGTAAGTTTTCGTTATTCAGAGTTTTGCAATTTTAACACTTCGATTAGATCCTTTAAATTTGAGGAGTATACCTGTTAATTCACTTTTTTTCGAAATCTAGGTAGTGATGGTTTTTAAAGCATTGGCACACGGGGAATCCGTTTGAGTAGTCATTGCAGACGAAGAACGAGACCAAACGGGAAAAAATCGAGCGTGAATAAAATCCGCACCGATTTCTTGATATTTGACAATAATCTGATTGCACTTGTTGATAAGTTGATATTGGAATTCGCATTTTCTTCACTGGAGCCAATCCGGTCTGAGTCACCTTGCATTAGAGTCACAACTACCTCACAAACACCTTCATGTAATGAGCACTGATCGAATGCATCAAGAATTCGGACGAAAGAGCGTTGATCGCAATCATAACCTGTGAGATATTACGGAGTACACAAATATATAACTTATATTATGAAAAACTCGTTACAAAAGAACTGTTCTTTTTCATAACGTATTTTCGTTACTTCGTAACGAGTTTTTCATAATATAAGTTATATATAATGGAGAGAGTTAAGTACTCTCTCCATTGCAATTATATCAGCTAATTCTTTGGTCTCAATTTACTAAGCGACATACTAATCAAAAGTAGTATTTAGGGAGAGCTGAAGGATAAAGACTGGGCAGTTTCATTGATTGGGAATCTATCAACAACAAACATAAAAGCATTATTGTTACTCCGAAAGTTGTCAATATTCTGATTTTCCAATTAATAAGTCCTTTGATTTCACTCTGATTTAAGTTGAAGCCTTGACATAAATTGATGACTAGAACTCAGCCGACCTACACCCCAAAGGTGACTTTTGATCGAAGTTTCATCAACTTTGGTAGTTTCTCCTGTAGTTTCGGAAACAAAAGGACTGGATGGACAGTTTTTTTTAATTGGACTGTTTTTCTTTTTCCGATTATTGTATGCATCTTGGAACGAAAAAACCCAATCTTTAGGGGTTGTTGAAAACTGTTTTTTTCTTGGTTGATAACATGGAATATAAATGATCAATAATGAACCTAATAGAACCTAATGAAATGTTTTATTGAACATAATAAACCAAAACATGAAAGTATGGAACTGAAAGCCATTAAAATTCGGTACAATGGTACGGGGATAATACCGGTTGTTATAGTTATTAAATAGTTGAGATAAATAAAAGATGAGATAAATTAAAGACAGCAAATTAATGAACCCGTAGGAACAGTACCGGGGAAGAAGATCGTGCAGGCCACAAGTCGGTGCAGAACCAACTAAACGGTCGCCTCGAGCTCTATACGACGGAAACCTCATTACCTCAACTGGACGAGACGTAAACAAACTCAAATCCCGTGGTGGTCGTCGTCCAACACAGTGTCACTATTTTAATAACCGACCAAACTTTCTTTGCGATTCAAAAATGTTGGTTCATCATTCTCAATAATGAACCTTTTTAATCGACCTCGAAAACAAAATCTTTAACCCCCTCCCCTCCCCTCGCAGCCCCCTCAAGAGCCTTCGGTTTGCCCGTAGATTTCAAAAATTAAAATGAGAAAAATTCCGTCCTTTTGCCGAAGATTTTCTTAGAAACTGCAAGAGTCGATTTTACGGAATTTGGCTCAATTTTCGTCATCGGTTTGGGGTGTGCCAGTAACCTCGACCTTCATCAATCAACCCTAAGGGATTATATTTGAAGATTAATATACCAAAAAATAATAATTAATTGCATTGATCAACAAACGCTGTAAATTGATGTTTTCTGATGACAGTATAACCATTGATTAGTATGAACTACATTTAGGTAAAAGTTCAAACCTCTAGTTCAGTAAAACAATTATCTATTTGTAAAGATAACACTCGCCCGCTTCACTCAGGAAGTGTTTCTTTCGGAAACACTACTGCAATTTGAAAATAAGTGACAACGCGTTATCACAACGGCAACAGATAAACTAGTAGGAGAACATCTGAAAATAGGTTGTGAAAAATTCTTTAAATTCTTTAAGCCCGCGATTTCACAGAAGCTACCTGGAATAAGGACTTTGATTGTTGTGTCTTTTGTTCTTACAGGTTCGTTAACTCTTTTAAAAACTAAATAGTTTAATTTATTTATTTTCAATTTCCATTTGAAACATATTATCAATAAAACTTTTGTTCTTACCGAGAAACGCAACATCGTCTTTGTTCAAATCATTGTAAAACAACTAGCGATTGTTGGTGAAACCGGCCCAAGAAGTGAAATGCCAAGATCAAAATACACATTTTTATGTTTTTTTAAATTTTTTATTAAATGCATTTATTTGAGGAAAATGCAAATGAAAAATACAAAGAACTCTTATAAAATATATGCGTTCACCCCTCTATGAGTAAAAAACATGTGCTGAGGGGTAGAGTTGCTCTAAACATCTAGTTATAAGATGATGTAATACACGAGCTTATAAATTTTGTATTATGTATACTACAAAAACTTATTAGAATAAGATAGTATATAGGTATCCGGAAATAATATTAAATTTTTTTTTCCGATGAGGGATGGGAGGAGCCCCTGGTCACTGAGACCGCTAGGATCTATTGTGACACAATATTAAATTTGGTTTCGCATTTAGTGTGAAAATGTATCATCTGAGCGTTTCCTTAAGAACGTTTTCTTTAATACGTCGTTTAAGAGGGGAGGGGAATTAGATTTTTTTAAATTTTTTTATTAAAATAGAATTGTCAACAAACATTTTAAAACCACCCCCATGTTCGTATGAAGATTACTCTGGTCAATACAATTTTATGAAGCTGAATCTATCTAGGATCCGCCAGTATCGTAGGTTTTGATAACCTTCCTCTATTCTTCTTTTTCTTTGAATCGGTAGATAGTATGGTGGAAGGAAAAAGTGTGTAAACGAGTGAGTAAATCATAGATCGAGAGAGTCGAAAGAATCAGGACCAAAGCTGGCAGAAATGTTTTCACGTCGCGTCAGGCGCAGGAGTGAAAAACTTCAAACGCTTTTCCTGAACATTTACTTTTCCAACAATGTTTGACCCTTTTCCTCTGGTTCTATCTGACGGAATCCAACTGTTTTTGTTGTGTTATGTTGGTGATAAATTTCTCTTCCGATTGACTGAGTGGTGTTGGCCGATTGTTTTTTTGTATCCATCTAGCACTCCTACAAAGTCAATTTTTCACGGATACTTTCATGGTATCCTTCTTATCACTACCAAAAATCAGATTTTGCACGTGTACCAAATCCAATCTGTCTAGTTGCTCTAAATATAGTTGTGAATCGTTAGAAAAAACCAGGAAGACCCCAGATAGTTCAATAAAGAAGAAAAAGGGACAAACGTGAAAAAAGTGAGATTTTTGTCATTAAAAAAGATTAACTTTATCGAACATCTACGAGGTTTGTTACAAGACCAATTGACGAAATTCGACACTTTTTGGAAACTAGAGTTCCCGGCGGTGCTAATCCCTAATAATTAAGTTATTTTATGACTATAATCACCTACGTAATTGTGGATTATGTAAAACCGTATCGTTCCGAGAAGCGCTGAGCGTCTGTGGGTACCCAACCCCCTTAAAAGCTGGTAAATCAATAAGTGTCTTCAATTCATTTGGAAAGCTACCAAACAGTTTTATTCCATTGTATGAAAAAAAAAATCTGACATTTAGTTGTGAGTCTAAAAGGCAACTTCAGTGTCAGATTACCAACTAACCTAGTTTGCCCATAATTTCGCTCAAACTCCGATAAATGTTTGAATGTATATATGGGCACAATTTTTTTATAAGTATGAATGACGTCTAGAATCTTGAAAGCCTTGAAAACCCTCTAAGGTCGGAAAACTTACGTTCTTGCGTAGCAAAATTTTGATCATTCTCTTCTGTTTTATTTGCAAAGGCCGTTTGGTAGGCCGATAACCTCACAAGAATGCAGTAAGAGATTACCGATTGTACTAGAACATGATAAAACATTTTGCGGGTACCTACAGACATGAAATTTCGAATTTTCAGACATAGTGGTACGATTTTGCGAAGTCTATTGCACATATTGTCCATATGGTATTTCCAAGACAAACATTCGTCCAGAACCACCCCCAACTACCTGCCGGATACCCGACACGAATGTGACTTGTCAAGTAAACGAGGTGTTTGGTTATGCGTGCGTTCACCTTGACTCAGAGCGCTCCTACTTCAAGCCTACGGGTCACCGTCATCATCATTCCCCACCATACTCCCAATATAGGTAATCATTACTCGTATTATTATTATGTACCGTAACAATATTATGTCGACCCAATCATCGTGATTATTACTGCCCCCAGACTTAATTGCGTTTCATAACATCCTATGACGGCACGGTACTCAAACATTCTCCGTATAATCAATTAAATTACCCCACACTCTGAAGAGAAAATGAGTATTTTGATGACCCTTAAGTAGGCACATTGTTCATTAGACGAGAAAAATCCAATCAGAAACGAATCATGAGTACCGCGTAATGTATAATCATCAGGGATTCTTGGACGATGGCTTCCTTTTTTTGTGTCATCCAATTTGTTGCTGATGAGCTCTGCATTATCCCTAATTCCACTCATATCCTTCTAGATTGGGTTCGCTCCGCCGTTCAATTTCGAGACCACTTCTCGTTCTCCCGCTCTTGATTGAGATATCCAGACAGCTCAGAGAAGACAGCTTTATTTCTACAGTGTGTCGAAATCATTTATGGCCCGGACAATTTTCGTTTATAGATAAGTTTGAAATCTGCTTTAATATTCGGAAGGAATTTATATTTTATTCAGGACCGAAGATGCACCACTTGGTCCAATGTCTCCGGAACATACCACATCCACTTCCTATAGAAGCTCAGGGAGGTTTCAGTCGCTCAATGCGTCGAGGTAAACCTAGCACATCCACGACCTTTACAGCTTCCTTATTCACAAGATATGTTAGTTTGACATGATGACCCGCTGCTCGCTTTTGATCACCTCATCCACACTGTCCACCAGAAAATTCACGGTGACCGCCTTATTTTGGGAGTACCATGATGATACATTGATAAACAGTGATACATTACAGTTGAGGATTACGGAAACTTGGGATTAGATTTGTTGGTACTGTGCTCCGGACATCAAAACTGGTTTGAGTAGGTACGACCAACTTGATTGTGAAGAAGCAGCATGTTAACAATATTCATGGATGATCGTCTGCCAATTAGCTGGTACATTCTTCTAAATTTCCTCTTCCTTTTGATGTGTTCCTTTCATCTGTTTTAGCATCATTACATGTTTAGCATCATTCAATTCATCGATTGTTCAAATCAAGTAGCACCGATCTGGACTCATTTACTTTGATTGTCCATTCTGATATCCAAAGACTGATTTTGGAGATGGACTCATTGAGTTTTGATATTGATTCATTACTGCTGTCACCAATTGCCAGGACAGTAGCGTCGTCTGCAAGTGTTGCAATGCACTGGTGTACAGAAGGTACAGAAGTGGGCCTAATACACTTCCTTGCGGCACACCAGCATTTATTTGCATCGCCTCTGAATACGCATCGTCCTGTTTGCTGCGACAATATTGGTTTGATAGATAGGATTCCAGTAGCCCAGCACACTGATAGGGCACCATCTTCTTAAGTTCAATTTCGAGACTACTTCCAGTTCTCTCGGTATCTCTTGATTGAGGTATCCCACAGCTTTGATAAGATTGCTTCACTTCCACTATGTGTTGAAATCTTCGAAGCCCCACAAAATGTAGTTGAAGTTCTATAATTTTGTCATGTGATTGGAGTGTAGTCCATTTATAATGTTCTTAGAATCTAACTAATTTCAGGTGCATTAGCTCATCGTTGAGAAATATGCGAATTTCATGAACAAGTGAGAAAATTATGTTTGACGGCTTCACGTTATAGTATCGAACCGACACAAATTATTACTCAAAGAATCATTATTTCTGTAAATCCTTTCTACATATTTCGTAATATAAATAGATAATCAAATATAATATATGACATTAGATTGATCCAAATCACAAAAGATGACAAAATACGCATAAAAATCGTTATTGTTTGCTGCAAATAACTCAAAAAAGTGTATGAGCCATGAACAAGCTCATTCAAAAATTGATGCTCAATGTAATGCTAAAAACTGTAATTTATTTCATTAAAATGTCATTTAAAAAAAAATCCTAAATCATTGTGTGAACTGATGAATGTTATTTTTTAAGTACAATTTTTTTCGCAATCAAATTGATAATTACTTTTTTGCTTACCTTTCAATTTCAATGCTCCAGTTTCAACTTAGTTCAAGATAAAAAAGATACTAGAACTAGAAAATTCGTTCATAAGGCCTGCATGACTCGGACTTTTTTCTGAGACTGACAAAGGCCTGTCTGATTTATGTTACCTACATTCATAGAGCAGACAAAAGCAATATACACCGTTAGACGTGGTGGTTTGTTTGGTCAAGAACAAAAACAAAATTATGAAACCATCAGTCGCTGTCCGCGGAGGATTGTGGAAGTCTTGAGTTATCGAGAAAAGAGAGGTTTTCAGGAGAAAGCTTTTACCAGTGAGGGCGAGTGTGTGTGGAAATTTTAGCTTGTTTTGTCCCCAACAAGAATTTACTACGTTCTCGGAGAGAACGATCCGGAGCAGAGCGACACGCTCTATGCTGATGGGAGACGGATGTTAATGGCTTCAATTTATGTGAATGACTTTAGAAAGCAGTTCAAAACGTCCGAAAAAAAAAACAGCAGCCTCTTCATTCGAACTGTTTCTATTCGTAGGGTCATTTTACCGGGTCGTCCAGAAATACACGGAGAAGGACAAGGTGTACGAAGCTATAAACGAGATCCACATAAAACTCGAACTGACACTAATTGGGGGGCCAATTTAAAGTATATTTACGGTTTCACTCAAGAGGACAAAAATGTTTCTTTATAGAGACCTCATTCCGTCTAATCATAGATCTCAAATCGTCAACTGCAATTTTATACCAAGTTTTATGAATCATCCAGAGAAAGAACAGTTAGAAGTCACCTGCTCAACTGATGGGATCTGCTTTTAAATCACATGTTATTCACGACACGGATTACTCAGGAAATGAGAAATACGTAAGATTAACTCCACCTACTTCATAGGCAATTTCATTCTAACACCTACCAACCTCACACATATTTATAACCCTTTTCTCATTAATATTTTTGTCTTACTTACTTGAAAAACTATCAACGTTGTTAGGTATAAGTACCTAAGTACATTCATTTAAGCAAATTATGTTGGGACATTTTTTTCACGGATTCAATCCTATGTATTCTGAAAAATTCGTGAATTTTCATGAATTTACTCCCAAATCTGCCTGAATGCTTTATTTCCAATTTGGGAAGATGCAAATTGGTTTCCATTTCCACCCATATTTTAGGTTCAGAATATTCTAAACAACTTCCTGCGTGTCTGTCCGTCAGTTCGCGAATCCAAGAGACAAACTCTATCTGATTTTGATGAAATTTTCATCGAAGAGCGGGTTTCCACCGCTCCCAAATCGATATAATCGCATCAGTCTGAGCTTATGAAAAATACCCTTAGCGCAACTTTTTGTCAAGGCCTAGTGATCAGGGAGTGAGAGCGAGAGTGAGTGAGTAAGTGAATGAGAGAGAGATTGATTGGTTCATTCATTTATTTATAAATCTGTACATTATCGGACCAATGTCGGTCCGCACTTCCTAATATACAGAATTTATCATTACAATTATAAATTAGGCTGTACAACCTTATTATTCAACTATACAAAATATAAAAATTAAATTTTGCTAAATACTGTGCATCTACTACGCAAAACAAATTCGTTGGTAATTCACTTGGAATTTTAACAAATAAAAAAAAAAATAAAAAAAAAATAAAAAGAAGAGAGAGAGAGAGAGAGAGAGAGAGAGAGAGAGAGAGAGAGAGAGAGAGAGAGAGAGAGAGAGAGAGAGAGAGAGAGAGAGAGAGAGAGAGATTCTTTTATTGTTTTAATATTTAACCACCAGGTGAAGTAAGGAGCATGAGGATCGTCATATTAGAAAATTCATTTTACAATCATTTTAGTACTCTTCTTATCTGGTAATTACAATTTGGATAATAAAATCTTAAACACCGAGAAAAAATTTATTAATTAAAATGAAATTAAAACGTACAAAAGTAAGTGATTTTACGGCCATTCTCTAAGAGGTTTTTATGAATTGAGAATGTATTTCAAGCTTCTACGTTTGAACAGTCTAAATCACATGAGTGCATTGGGCAAACGCTGTAAAATTTGATCCGGAACGGGAAAATTTTTGAAAACCCCAATTAAAATTTTTAACAAATATGTACACTACTTACTCATACTTGATGAAAATATAAGATGAACTACTACCTGTATTGAGTGACCCAAAATGCATAAGTGACTTAGTCTCATGACTCTGGTCGACCTTACAGGGCATTTGAATGATCCAAATTTGAAACTTCAAGAACAAGGACAGTTGGTTAATGATTTGTACCGCCATGCAAAAGCGTTTCAGAACGCAATCTGCGGAAGGCACGTATGCTGTCTGGTACCAGCTATCATTTCACCACGATCTCTGAGTATGAAAATATTACATACTCTCAATATACTAAAGAACTCAAGTTACTGTCGCAGCAATTTTCAGTAGGATTCAGCGATTTCAACAAGAATTTCATTTTATCTGCTACTTTAACAGAATGTATTGTGCAAAATGCTCCAACACACTTGCAAATGGGGTTGATAGAGATTCAAGAAAAATCATTCCCAAAATCTAAATTTGAAGACGTGGAATTGAGCATTTCTACAAAAATACCTCGAAGAAGAAAATTTACCGCAACTTGCAAAATTTGCAAAAAGATTTATTAGTACGTTTGGCAGTACTTGAAAATACGAACAGTTCTTTTCATTGATGGAAGTTAGGTAGTTAATCAAAACATCGTACAAGGCTGACTGTCGATTTTTTGGAAAATTCTTTACGCATTTCTATCAGTGGAAGTAATCTAAACGAATGAATTAGTTTCCTAAATTCAGGCTCAAATGTCTCATTGATTTAGGTGTTGCTGTTTAAATTTCCTGGTTTGCAACAATTCCAAATTTAACGGCCTATTATAATAACATTGGCGTACTATTTCTTGTCTGATACCTATCTATTGCTAAAAAAAATATGAACACTACTTGTAGAGACTTCATGACTAGACAGTGAGATGGAGAGTCAGAATGAATGAGACAAAGTCAGTGCATGTCGATTTCACTAATAAAAGGATCAACTATGTGCCAGCCTTTCTCAATAACAAGGAGATACCATACGCTAATGAAGCGAAATACCTTGGAATGACACTGGATGCCAAACTAAGGTGGAAATCCCACGTCAAGAAAAAAAAACCAAGCTTGTGATAAAATTCCGAAAAATGTACTGATTGATGGAACGACGCACAGTGGGCTAAATCACCAATTTAGGTGGACAAAAGTCAAGTCAAAAGTCTGGAATTTCTGAGTGCTTTAGCTTTTTATTATTAGTTAGTGAGACTGTAAATACTAATATTTTCCTCCATACCGTGTTTACAAACAAAGAGTAAAGGACTGAATCAGTCATGTTTACGCAAGTGCCTGATAATCGGCAGTGGGATTATCTTTATTCGATGGCCATTCATTATGTTAAAGATGTGTGTAGCGCGAAGTTCTATTGCTTTTATTCAACAATGGACATTGCTGAGACAGGTAAGACATTAAATTTCTGCATTCGTTATAGAATATACATTGCGTTCTACCTGTGGATTTAACTTAGCAACTTGTAAATGTATGCCCCTATTCAATAACGAAAAACTATATTAACGCCAAGTTATTCCACGGATTCGTTTGCAGGATTTGTTTCATCAATCCTTCTAGTTTTTAAATGTTGCAATGAATTTTTGCGATTTTTTGCGTTTTGGGTGATACATAATTTTTTTTTCAGTACAATTTTGGCAAATAAATTTGATAATAGACCACTTTGTGCTCGCGAATCGTGTCAAAAAATTAATTAGATTTTTAAATATAATTTTTCCCGTATTCTGGGACTTCAATCGTTGAATTTAGGAAAGTTTTAAATTTTAGCAAATCAATTTGATTTTAGACCACTGTGTGCTCGCCAATCATGTCAAAAAATTAATTTGATTTTTTAAATAATTTTTTCCGTGATCTGGGAACCCAAAGGTTGCATATGGACAAGTTTCAGAATTTTGTCCACCTAAATTAGTGATTCAGCCCACTGTGCGACGGTCAAAACTGTCAGTCCACAATAAGTTGATACTGCACAAGCAAATCCTAAAGCCTGTCTGGACTTTGGTGCGCAACTGTGGGGGTGCACGGCCCAGTACAACCGCGACATTATTCAGCGCTTTCAGAATAATGTCCTACGAAGTTGCGTAGATGCATTCACATATTTTAGAAATGACAGACTTCACTACGAGCTGCAGATTGAATCTGTCAGTGAGGTCATTCGAAGCCAAGCCATGCATCACCTCTTGAGGCTACAAGATCAACACAGAAGATCTGCTTAGAAGACTAAAGAGAACCAAGGCACACGATTTAATTCACTTAGTTTGAGCATCATAAAGCGCAAATATCAGGACAATAAGGACTAAGTGATGTATCGTAGATTTCTTAATGTACGCCAACTAAACTTGGTGCAATAAAACAAATAAAATTAAAAAAAACTTGTAGACGCCGCCCGCGAATGTATTTGCACACTAAAATTTGGCCCACATGTCAAAGGTTGCCTATATTTGGCCTGAATAAACGCGGAAATGTTACATTTCTCCACAGTGTTACGCGATTGTATTGTAGGTGCGATTGTGTAGTAGAACGACTGAGGAGAAATTAAATGGCAACTCAGACAAGAGAGTTGAATTTCGACGAGGATGAAAAAGGAAATAATAATAAAAAGAGAAGGAAAAAAAGGCGGCGGAGGAAGGGAAAATCATGAATGGGGAAGCTTACTACAAGGGTAGTAGCGTCGGGGAGGTCGCCATGGCAACGTCGCACCCCTTTCTCACCCCTGCGTTTTACACCATGTAAAAAGCTTCCTACTAAAGCCATGTAATGTATTTACCTTCGTTTAAAAATACAGCGGACTTTCTCCCCCCCACCAGGTCGCATCAAGGCAAAGCGAGATGTTCTGTACCAGGTTAATCTTTTCCGTTGGCGACACAATACTCCCATTAAAATCCGCGCCATACTTTTCTCGCTCGGGGAAACCACGTCAAAACACGGCCGGAATGAGGTCTAAAACGGAAAAATCGCGGTCGCACGAATATTAATTTGCCGGGGGTCGCTTGACGAGTATTTGCACCTTGTGGGAATCATACGATGTATAATTCAAACTCAAACACGAGGTCCGGAACGTATGCTCTGATTCATAAAACATCGCGGCATTTAGCCCGTAACACGAGGTGCTTTTAAAACTCGGGTGTTTTAGAGGATCCGTGAGCAGCGGGCATAAAAACCGTTGTTTTGACACCAGGGAACCTTTTTTTTTCCTGCCCACGTGAGGGAGGGAGTAAGCGAATATACGACCGACCGAACCCGTAAAGCACATCCCGTTAATTTTTCGGTCGAGACGCTAAATTGATTTTTCTCACATTTTCTCATGCAAATGCGTGAATCGAGAGAGTCGTGTGAAATCCCATTTATGGCATCAACGACGGTTCAAGGCAACAGCAGTATTCTCAGGAACTTTCTTTAAATAAAATCAGGTTTCGTGAAGCTCAGATGTGGGCAACTAAAAAATAAGTAAAAATTGGTTTCAGGAAATTCTTAGCCCAAATACACGAAAATAGCATGAATGATAAAATAATGAATACAAAAAATGTATAACAAAGCCCCCCCCCCTTCCCCCCAAAAAAAGTTCAGAACTAATATTCCGATTAGGTTTTCCGTACGTATTCTGGTGTGGTACACACGAATCTAAAGTCAGGTTTTCCGTTTACCCCCGTACTACTAGAAAAAACCTGTTTGGACACTTAAAACTTACAAAGTACTTACGTCTCAGATTCAGGAACCCTGATAACTGGACTTTAAGAAGGAGGAATTAGATATTTTTTTCTAGTAGTACTTCAAGTTTCACTGACCTAGAAAACTGGGAATATACGTCAAATTTAAATTTTTATCGGAGGAGTTTATTTGCCCCCAAATGTCTATTGGGTTATTTAGGGGAAGTAGTAGTAAGAAATTTTCTGCTAGCACTTTTAGGTTCAGTGATCCAAAGAACCTAAGAATACACAGCAAATTTAAATTTTTAATGAAGGCGAATATTTTCCCCCTTGGGGGGCTTATGGAGGTTTATGGTCTAAGCAGGACCATTCAAAACTTTTTCTCCGTCAGATTTCATTTTTATTTCTTAAAATTCATGCTGTGAGCGGAATCTGACCATCTATTTAACTTTTTTATTTTTTTTTCAACAGTTCATCCAAGTTTTTGTTGTAAAATAGACATTTTTAGAGGGTTTTTTCGCCGTAGCGCAAAATTTTGAGGGTTAAACGGCAATTCTGACTTACATTTGTTTTTACCACACCAAAATAGGTACGGAAAACCTAATCAGAATATTAGTTCAGAACTTTTTTTTGCGGGGCTGTGTAATTAAGCGTGTGTATGTGTGTGCAAAATTACGTGAATACGATTTCATG
The DNA here is from genome assembly GCA_031894815.1 of Creontiades dilutus. Classification (NCBI taxonomy): domain Eukaryota; kingdom Metazoa; phylum Arthropoda; class Insecta; order Hemiptera; family Miridae; genus Creontiades; species Creontiades dilutus. The sequence continues at coordinate 217,611 of JAVIWC010002807.1, read as the reverse complement.
CAATATGAGGGACGATTCAGAGTTGGGGCTAGTTGACTAAAAAATTAGTAGAACCAAAGTGCAAACTAAGAACTAATTTAGTTGAACTAAATAGAACTAATTTTGGAACTAATTTAGTTTTAGTTCGTATCCATAAACTAGGTAATTTAGTTTTAGTTTTTCCAATCTAACTAAGAACTAATTTAGTTCTGGCCGTTAGTTTCGACGACAGACTGAAACTATTAGTTTAGTTTTCGAAAGCAATGAAACTAAACTAAAGTAGTTTTAGTTTATAGTTGAAAATTAGTTTTTACCCAACTCTGTACATAATTAATACAATTTTTAAAGAAACTATTTCCGTTTGTTATGCGGGATTTCTATTGACAATAATGTACTCGTAATGCTAAAGCCAGTGTGAATAAATCACAGTTCCCAGCAAAAATGAAGGTATTAATTTTCATTTCTGAAGTTTTCGCTGTTGTGGCTCATACATGAGGGACGATTGATATAATTTAATCGGGCAAAATTACGTGAATACAATTTTCAAATAAAACTTTTTCCGTTTGTTTTGCACGATCTCTATTGACTTGAAATTACTCGTACTGCTAAATCCAGTGTGAATAAATCACAGTTCACAGCCGGAATGAAGACATTAATTTTCATTTCTGAAGTTTCCGTTGTTATGGACGCGGTAACTCTGGTGTTCCCCCCATCACGGATGATGACCTCAACACAAAAGGACCCCCGCTGACGGGTCAGCAGATGCGACTCTTCCAAATGCACGTTTCTTTTCACGAGTCGCTAACTGCCTTCCAGCCCCTCAGTATTGTCAGGTATTAGCCCAAATCGACGGCGTTCGCATTTCGCTTTATGCCTATCTCCAGTTTAATTGATACATCCGCACTTCACAAGTCATTAGTTTCCATTGGTGTCCAAGCTCCGTAAAACTATCCCCTCGTCGCCATTACTGGAGCCCTTTTCGACGTTTCGTAACATATTCCCTTCAAAACCAATAATGATCACTCCCGGAGTTCGTATTTCCGATGAAATGGAAACCGTTTGCGGCTCCGGCTTCCATTATAACGTCATTGGTTTGCTGCTTGTTACTGTAATGTTACACGCAGGGGACCAGGAAAATCGTTGAACTTGCTGAGTTGGTAATGTGGAGCTCTAGACGATTTTATAGTGGCATAACTGCCGTGGATGATGTTTGACGTGCCCATCGCACTCCACTGTCCGAATTCACATCGTATTTCGATTTGGACCCAAGCAGTTCGGCCAAAAACGCTGTCCCACCACTAATGATACAACTGATTCAAATACGACTGACTGAAATATGTTACATAAATACAAGCTCAAGCGAGAATTCTCTACCAATTTTGGTGATTCTTTTATGTTCAGTTAAGATTTTGGTTTAGTATTTAAACATTTTTCATTGCATTGAATTTTAATTATGAAAGGGGGTGAATGGAGGAGGTGATCGTAAAAATTCATTATTTCTCCACTATTTTTATCAAATTTTATTGCATTCTTCATTTTTTTTTTTTTTTCTAGTGCGAATCTCGGAAATTCTGAATTTTCTGTCGAGAATAGAGGGAGCAATACAAGATCATTTCAAGGGCTGTCAGTACAGCATGAATGTCTTACAATTTTTCATAGCTGATTAAGAACACTGGTCTAGTTTAGAAATATATTTCAGATCTTTCAAATCTAATTGTGGATGGGGTATTTAGATGGGAGAATAATGATAAAATGTTATACGTAGGGTTTCCAAATTGAATTACCGGTTTTCCACATTAATTTAACGGGTTTCCATATGGATTTAATGGTTTTCCAGATAAAATTAACGGTTTTCCATTTCAAAATAACGTTTTACGATTTCAAATTGATATCTTTGAAAAGATTTGGCTATGTAAGGACTACAAGACGTATTGCGGTGGTTTGGAAAGAGAATAAATATTGCGAATCTCAGTAAGTAACTCACTATCAAGTAGTCACTTCACGTACAACCACTGATCAAGTTTTCTGCAAGTTAGTCAAGTTTTCTGCAAGTTCAAATTGATCCGAACCATAAATGTGAACATCAATTACTTACCAGGTCACTCCCCCCTGAACCAACCTGTAGAGAAGGCGTTCTCAAAAATTGAAAATGTCCGAAATTTGTTACTCAAGCCAGAAGAACATTCTTTACCTGATTCAAACTCCCGAGGGGACCCCTTCACTACAACCCCGTATCATCCCCTTATGGACACCAGCGATTCACATCACCCAAAGGTGTGAATCGTATTCGTATTCACAATTGAAAATATAAATCCATTCGTATTTACACATGTGAATTCACATTCATGTGAATTTATTCGTATTCGGATTCACACCTTAGGGTGATGCGAATCAGATTTGTATTCGTATTTACGAACACGAATTCACCCATCTCTGGTGGTCACTTATCATTGAGTGCCTGTTTATAGTTTGAATCGTTATTTTGATCTTTCGTCGATGGTTAATTGTGGATAAATGTGTACATACAGCAGAACCTCTGAAACTCGATTCCCGAAAACTCGACAGGGCTAGTGATTTAAAAAAATATTTTTCTACACTTTCTATTAAGTAAAGATTTTTATTAGTGCATAGGCCGCCCGAGAGCGCTAGGGACTCAGACAAGGTTACCGGGATTTTCCAAGGTCAATTTAAAAATTTAATCAAAGTGCACATTAATACTGTAACATTTTCGTTTTATTTTAGTGATATGTATTCTGTTAAATTGATTATAAGTTATAAATGTTTATATAAATATATAATTGCATACAATAAATCAATAAATAAATAGTCGAGAAGGGAAATGGTCGACCCATTCAAACGCCGCCCGTACCTACTAGAAATCTCAGCTGGTTTTCGTCCTTTTTCGGTTGCATCAAGTATTTGGTGTAGTTGTACGAAACTATTTTAAAATGTTCATAATTATGTTTTTATGAATGGTCATATAAAAAAACCGGACACACGGACTGCACGTGTAATGCATGCTTCGTACTGATCTGTTTCAGGAATGGGCCTCTTCATGTATGGATCTTTTTAATCTGTAATTTCACGGAATACATCGCACGATGTTGAATTCGCCTCAAGCCACAAAATTGTCCGATTATCCGCCGAACTATTTCAAACTATTAGCCTAAGTGATACGAAATAATGAAAAAATGAGATTTCCGCCAACCTCAATTGACCCCATTGTTGTGTAAGGTCAGTGGAAAATGGGCATTGTATTACAGAAAAGAATCGCTCCAGTGAATTTGAGATTTGCATTCTAAAAGCGACTGGAGGGGTCTACGGTCAGTCGAGCAAACATCCGCCGATACCTCCTCCTCCTCCTCCGACGTTCTCTTTTTTTCCTCTTTTAAAACCTCCCGAGCCTCATCCACTTTTTTCTCCTTTTCCAAGTCTTTTCTTATTCTTCCGATTGACGGAGGCGCTGGTCTCAGGTACTTCCACCATCCCCCCGGTCGCCCCCCCATTGTGGTTAATTCTCCAGACATTCGCCCTTTCTCTCCCGTCACCAATCCTTCGGGAGGCCCTTTTTCCTCCCCCTTTTCAAACTTGAAATCTTTGGAAAGGTTTCCCAGGGTTCTCTATTGATCCATCGTTATTCAATTGCGTTGAAGGAACTCGAGAAGATAAATGGGGGTGGGACCTAACAAGAGGCGTAAGTGGACAGACGGAGAACACTATTCAAAACGGCACTTAGCCCTAACAGGTAAGTCTACTCCCAGTTATTGGCTCTGTTTGGCGGATTCAGACTGGCGGTCCATCTGCAGTTTTCTGCTGATCCATTCACTCGCATCTGTATTTCTCATCTTTATTGGTGAAGAATGTTGTAAATTGCTCTCCGAAGGGAGGACCCTCCGGCGGGCACCAAGAACTCCAGAAGCTGTTGTCTACATCGCTTATCATAATCAGTTCAGATTGTTGAATTTACTTGATATAAATGTATTGACGAAAGTCAGTTAACCCGGGGGGCCTCTCAAACAGCAACTTAAAACAACTTCTCCATGATATAAATGTCCTTTTCCCTATTCACCCCCGCCGGGCAACGTCGTTGTTTGTAGTCCTACATTGTCTTTTCCTCCCCTATAAGATACACCCCATTGTTCGAAAAGCAATTATTTATTACAGCAATAAAACTGTGTGTTACATGCAGTATTTATTTAAATATTTTGATACGGGCAAGCCCAATTTACAATATTCAATATTCAGGTGTCAGCGACAAGAAAACGGTGTTCAATATAATCTATGTAATATACGTATTAATATATAAACATGTGAATGTTATTATCAATATCTGTACTAGGGTTGCGATGTGAGGAAGCTGATTGTAGATTCTTTGATTTAATGTTTAGTGAGGAATTGAAGAGGTCAAGAGTAGGTGAGTTATTGCGATTTACTATTCATTCCCTAGCATCCCATACAGCATCCCTAGGACAGACTGCACCTGATGTACAAACATAGGTGATTTACGAAGGACTTCTGGCTATCCAATACAGAAACAATGAACCTCTTTGTTTGCAGCGTTCTTGTACTTCGCATGGCATGTTTTTTTATAGTTGTTTGTTGTTGTTATATCTTCTTTTCGCTTAACTCCTTTATAAAAACGAGTGAAAATTTCAGTAGTGGGGTCCTATGTCCAGTTAATGACACGAGGGCCACAAATAAGTCCAGTTAATCCTGTACCTACTGGGGGGGATGGGGGGGGGGGTTTCCAAAATCTGTGTTAGTTGTCACCTATGGATATATCCCCTCCATAGTCTTCGTTATTCATTCCAATCTGAAATTTCATAATAAACTGAAAGTTTTCTTTCGTTGTTGATTTTCGCTAGCTCCAATATGCCCAAACTTCCTAGCTCAAACCTCAGTCTTTCAAGAAGTGGATACATGCAGACAGTGATTTCCCCATAGAGGAAGGGAATATTTTCTGCAAGTTGAATACAAAAATGGTAAGTTTTTAAAACGTTCTATCAGCATAGTAGGTAATGATGTTAATTTCTGAAAGTGCCAAATTTGGACAGAATTTGATTGATGTGGTCTACATTTAAAAAGAAAAGTTGTTTATGATTTTAAGCAAAAAGCATTTCAGCTCACTTGATGTTGTTCTTCAATAATAAATAGATAATAATATAATTTGTTTTTCTAAATTAAAACTATCACGGACTGAGCCAGTTACGACGAAGTTGTGAAAACCCATTTCAATAAAAATGGAGTAAGATAGGAACGTTGTCTATATTTCCACGAAAATAATGAGCTACACAGTTGAATCGATTCATCATCAGTAACAAACATGAACTCAAACTGGCAAAAAGAACGTTCTAAAAACGGGGTTTTACGGACTTGGGCAAGTGAGGGTGTCTTGTAATTATGGACGATAAATCGACTGGGATAGGATTCTAAAGGTTTGTTTTGACAAGAGATTCCTAGCAGTTCGGGATAGAACCAGAACCTACAGGGGGAGGAATAGAACCACCGAGAACTTTCGGTATTCGTTCTACTTGTCCGAACGCTTTCCGAACTAGTTTGGAACCAAAAACCTGAACGTCCCCTTCCCGCATGGTTCCGTCAGACATCGAGACCAAAAAAAAAGAGGCATCAGCAACACATGCTAATAACACATAATAATATTCCTACAAAAATCAAAACAACTTAACTACCGTACTGATCGACGATTCCTAACAACACACGCCGACTCAATCTAAAATGCTCGATAAATTCCACTTCGTTGTATTGAGCAACGGTTTACAGATAATTCTCTGTTTTCGGGCGCAGCCGTTGATTAACTACGTACTCCACTACTTTTTCGTCAGACGAGCTGAAGTCAGGTTCACTGATGACGGTGTGGTCCTCATCACTCGAACTTGGTGACGAACTAGACATTGTTGTAAACCTCGGAATTTATACTTGAAACAAAGTTTGTTTTGACAATCTCAACGGTGTAGGTAGGCCGTATTTGGGCGGGAATAGATGATAACCGCTGATAACGCGATAAATCTACTGCGCATGTCTCGGACTAAAAGTTCTGGCAAAAATCTTCGAACCACTTGAACTAGTTCTAAGTGGTTCTGGACTCCTTGTCCGAACAGCGAACCAAGAGGTTCGAGATTTTTCAGAACTAGTTCTGGAGTGTCAAAACAGTCAAAAAGGGGCGTGTTCGGTTCTGAACCTCTCGTCAAAACAAACCTTAAATCCGCAGGGATTCATCAATAGCAAATAATACAATACAATACAGTTTCTGAACCAAAAAGTGAACTCACAAACTACACAATGGCATGAACAATCACCCATTAATCAAACAATAACTCAACTTATGTGTTAAAATTGGCAACTTTAAACCATGGTAATCTAGATCTGATGGTCACATCAAATCTAAGGCCTTGCGACGGACAGAGGACGAAATTGGTGGGATAAAATGTTTTTACTATACGATTACATAGGGTTTTTATCGAGTATAACAAACCAAAGAAACACGGATTTTAAGTTGAATAAAAAACTCGGCGCTCCGCTTGTTCCTCTTTCTATTTATGTTGTCTGTAAAAAACAATGAAATGTTGGAAGAAAAAGAATTTTATTGTTTATGTCGAAGTGATAGACAGAATAGGTTTATGATAACTAAAGTTACCCACGATGGTAACTTATATGATGTAGGTATTTTTCTATTCCGGTGAGCGTCTACTCTAACCAACATGACAACCAAGTGACAATAAGAAAACAAGCGGCATTGTTTACTACATCTATATAATAACATACATAAAATTAAATCACGACATAGATACCAACAACAAGTACGCGTGATAAATCGAGAGCTTTCCAACGAATGGAGAACGATTTTCGTCCGTCGAAAACTAAACAACTTTCATTTCCCTAGAAACAGCTCGGTTGTACGTGAAAACTATCAGAACAATTTCGTGACACTTTCTGTATAACGGTTTCTGTATAACGATTACTTTTTTTTACTAGATAACAAACCAAAAACATGTTCCATGTTAAAATGTTATAGTGGAACTTAGTGTGGCAAATGGTACTCTGGCCTCTGGTAGAAACCAAAGGTTCACACCCTGTGTGATGTTGAGTGATATCGGATACGCAAAATCACCCAGTGTTTTTCTCGTGTTCAAATCCGACATGGATCAGTTATTCTGATGCATTTCCCGATTTGCCACGGCGTCCTTTCAACCCTAACTGAAAATAAAGTAATTGGAAATAAAATGTGGAACTAAACTGGGTGGGAAAAAAACCGGACAGAGAAGGCTATTTCTTAAAATAAATCAGTTTATATTTGGAAGACCGTTTGTGAACGGAGCGTGTGGGGCAGCACCAACTTTTCGAGGTAGTTTGTCACTTTTCCTGCTTTAATTGCGAGACTATCCGGGGTTTCCGAAAGGTTTAATGATTTTTGAAGGCATTACTCATTCCGTGACGCGCCAGAATAGTAAATTCCCCCCGGGACACACCGGACTGTTGTTGAGCAGTTTAGCCTGACAGTTCTGGTAACGTATAGCCTTGATTCATTAAGTGGTCTCGAAAATTAACGCTAGTCAAAAGATATATTTCTACTCTTGTAGGTGAGTAGGTACTTTCTTCCTCGTTTCTCGTGAGAGAGTTATTCGTGTATTCTGCGGATCAATGACACACAGTTAAAACGAAGTAAATAGGTGACCCAGTCGTCACCTATAACTATATTCATGAACCAATAGCGATGAGCCCATTTATAACGCACCTACCTCATGAGCGAGGAGATGATTGATATTCGATCACTAATTTATATGGTATTTTCCAGTTGAATTAAACCTGTTTCCGAAACAATTAAACCTTTTCCTAATTGAATTAAACCTTATCCCAATGCCATTACACTTTTTTCCAAAATACTTAAACCTTTTCCCAATAGAATTAAATTGGTTCGCCATTCATATGTATCATTCGCAGTTTGAATTGAACCTTTCATGAATTGAATCAAACTTTCCGCAAACTGAATGAAAACGAAGGAAGATCTTTTATTTTGATCGAACAAAATGTACAATTTCAATAAAATGAATGAGTGGCTAGTATAAATACGATTGGTGTAACGTAAATTTGCGTTTATTAATTGGCAGAGGTAATGTTAATTTTAACAAAGAATTTATGCAATTACAAAGTTGAACCACTAGTCAAAGCCAAGTATTCAAGTTCTTCCAATACATACCGAGCATATCTATCTCATTAATATTCTGCAATTTGAAAAGAAGCATCTTTGGGGCTTCAATGATGAGCTGTTTAGGCTCTGAGCATGATTTCTTTATTCTTCTTCCTGCCATGATGAAAAATTAAACGGCATTTTCTATTAGGGTGCCCTCATTCTTGCGCCCCATTTAATTTCAAAAACGGGCTTCCCTGATAGTCAAGTGATTATTTTATTTCTGAAAGGTAAGTATTGCTGAAGATTAAAACAAGTAGTTAGCATTATTTTTGCAATTCCCAATATCAGGTAAGTTAGGTACTGAAAAATGTTCCTTTTTTTTTTTTTTTATTTTTAAGTAACAAAACTATCCGGCTCCGATTGCTTGGGAAAATTGTCACTGTTACGTTCATTTTCGAGGTGGGATGCTGGTTCTTTTACAAACTTCTATCGTAAATATCAAAAATTTCACTCTCGCATCCCATGGGTTTGATGCTCTTTTATCTGAAATGCTCACGGGATTGCAGTAGGTAGCAGCTCGTTTCTCACCATTGGTCCCAGTTTTTCGTTGGTAAACCCTCCAGAAATCCAGACTTTCCCACTTCAACAAAGTCCGATGACTTGGGAGGGTGTCCCATTACATTCTGTTTGGGTAAAAGTTGTATAATTAATTCCACGGTAGCGGATGGGGCGGAGAGGGGAGGACTAGAGAACAAACAATGGAGCGAAGGCCATAATTCGTCAGGAGGATAATGCATGGAAGAGAGTAGCGGTGCCGAGGGTGGTAAGGAGAGGGGGGGGACGCTATGGGGCTGATTACAATGTCAGGGAGCCCCTTAAGCGCAAACTCATTCCACAAACACATAGTTCTATAGGAGAAGCAAAAGCAAGACGAGGCAAGCGGGAGTGGGGGAGCAGAATGGCCCGGGTTTTAACGGCAATTCTCCGGCTGAATTACACAACTTGCCCCATTACGTGATGGCGGGGAGGCCGTGTCCCCGGCAAGGTATTTGGAAAAGACAAAAGAACGACGGCGGTTTTTGGGAGGGGTGAACGAGAGAACGGCCGATCTTCCCAGGACCGCTGGGATAAGGTCGTAACAGTTGAGGTGGGTTAAATTAAAACAGTTCCGCTCAGTCTAATAGAAACTAACAAGACCTAACGCTCCAATCTGTCCAATTCTCGGCAGTCAGGCTTTCATTTTATTTTTTTCGACTCAAAGAGCTTGGCGAGAGCTTTCTGAGAAATTCGATATAGAGGCGCCGAAGAAGAGACATAGAGAAATCATTTTATTGGTTAATAAGTTCTGGGAGCGCAGCGTAGAATTTTTCGATATCCTTATCCTGGAAGCTGTCTTCGTAGATGTCATTCGATTGCAGTTCAATGACTTCCAGTTGAAGACCAGGAAGTCTTCAACTGTTGCAGAGGGAGGGTTTTGGAAAATCCTGATGATCGAAGATGCTTCCTCAAAATCTTGAAAACGGGTCTCAAACTGGTTTTGTATACACCTGATGAGGTTTATCGAAAATTCACTCGGAAATTATCCATTTCCGGCTTTAAGGTTGTTGCAGGTTGGGAAATGGACCAGGTTTTCATTCACTAGAAAGCGGTGATGAGGAACTACAAAAACGATTGTTGAGGAAGTTCAAAGATGAAAATGGTCGGCGGTCCGGTTCTAGAAGCTCGGCAGGCCTTATGTGGCCCGCGGGCCATAGTTGGAGACCCCTGATCTAGAATATGACCTACCTCCAATCTGATATTTCATCCGTGGTTCATAGATTGTATGCGAGATACCCCAAAGGACCACCATTTACAATTCCATAGGCCGACTAGAAAGGTTTTCACCATAAACTTTCACCACAATTTCGTAGTTATTAGAAAACCCTTCCACGTATGTCATAGATATATGGTTAATAGACGGGGACCCTTATCACTTATTATCACTCGGCTCCTCGCTCCTCCATATCTTGTTATTGAAATCCCTTGAAAAGAGCTTCGTTTATGTTTGAGCACCTTACATCGATTATTGAAGAAACTGGCCACATGGAGCCTTCAGCTGATCAGTGTGCCTCCATAGCTTGTAATAAACTTGTGACAGATGTCTTCAAGTCGGTAGGATGACTACGTTATGAATACCTTCCGTGATAAGAGAAAGACGAAACCATCTACCAACAGTTCCCAGATTGACATTAAGCAAACAGTAAATCAGTACTCTATTTTCAGTTTTTTTTTTTCTGCTTTTTTCCCATTGGTTCACCATCGTGAATTAGTTGTTCGGGGACTGAAACCCCGAATAATTGACATCGGACTGAACAATTCGGCATTTTAAAACGAGTGAATCCAACGCCTCTCTGTTGCCTAAAGCGGCCAAATTAATGGTGATCTTCCTACGTTGAATTGTTTATAGAAAGTATCCCCGTGTCGCACCCTTTCGCTAATTCCGACCGAATCCTCCAATCAACTTCCAATTTATTATTTCCATTGAAGACTGACATCAATTCAGTGTTAGTCAAGGGTGTAACCGGATGCAATGAACGTATTTGTGTAGGATTAGAGTTTAATGGGATGAAGAACGAGAGACCGACAAATGAATCGAAGTGATGTAATAAATTTTTACGAACTTTTCGTGAAATATTTTATTCCCAGTTCCACATTTGGACTCAGTTGTAGATTCGAGAACATGAATAAGAACGCGTATTAGAGCTATTCTACATGAATAAACATAATACCCGAATTATTAAGCTAAATTTTGGGTGCTGCTCCTCGACCCTTCACGGAATTTGTAGTTTGGTGTGGTAGTTTGTGGAACAGGCAAGTGCTCATGAAAATCTCCCTTTGTGGGGTGAAATGGAGAAAACAGAGATTCGAAGTATTTGGACTAGTGTTCCTCCCATTCGGTGAACTAGTTTCACAAACGGTCTTATTACACAGAATGTATAAGGGTTACGGAGTGCATGGTGCATCGTCTAAACCAGGGGTCTCCAAACCACGGCCCGCCGCCCACGGACGCCAATAGAAAATACACCGCCAAGGAGATGGCACAGCAGCTTCCTCGTTACATCCTTTATCATATGAGCTAAATTGAATCAAAATAGTGAAAGTTATACCTGTTTCAAGAATTTCACTTTAGCTCATGCGCAGAGCGTACCGCTGATTATATTGAGATGCAATTCGTATGGGCCCTCAAGAGACCTTACCGGCATAGTCCCTCAAAATATGAGCTAAATTCATTCAAAATTGTGAAAGTTATGGCTGTAATAAGGAAATGCGGACAGATAGACACAAACATACACGGAACCAAATTTGTTCAGTATGCTATGAAACGCAAAATGCGAGTGGAAATTTTGAATTTGGACAACGTAAACTTTTTGGCTCCCAAAAGTGAAGGCTTCCGATGCAGACTCGGAACCAGAATTAGGCTACCGACAGAACAGGAAGGTACGTCAGCCATGTGACCCAGCGAAAGCTACCAGTACTTCCTCCTCCGCGAGGCTTCTTCGAGCTCCACCAAGTAATTGAAACTTTCATGATTGAACAGGGCAAGCCTCTGGAAGTGCTCACGGATGGCCTTTGCCTTTGGAAGCTTGCATTTCTTGTTGATCTTACCACTCATCTTAACACATTAAATTTGAAACTGCAGGGCAAGCTTTCCTATTTATAGATCATCTCAATTGAAATACATACCAGAAACTAGGGACTTGAATGACTTGAACCATCATTTGGAGGTGTTGTGCAACGTTGACTTCCAAAGAGCTGCCAATTTATTTAATTATTTGCTTGAAGTGGAGTAGCTCATAGCTTATTGTTTCATTGATTAACAAGACGGAGTCTATGATATTTGAATATTTGAATGCGCTTGTGACATTTTTGTTTGTTCAACGTTAAGAGAAAGAAGGGGTTATATTTAAAGAGAAAAAAGAAGTTATATTTATTGAAGTATTTTGGTGTATTGTTATTGTTTATCTGTTTCTTCTATTTGTTGTTGTTGCTTATCCATTATTATTACTTGTTATAAAGTAGACAAAATATATACATAACGTTTATATTATCTGCAAGGTTCTATTGAATAGGTAATAAAATTAATATTAAGACAAATAAATGAATGGGAATTAAAATACGAAGTAATCAAGACTATAACTAGCAAAATTTATTACTTGTATGCCTTGTAAAATTTATTAGAAATAATTGTGTTTATGCTATCGAAGAAACTAATAATTTTTGTTGTATCGAATCTCCATGTAACGAACTACTGTTCTAAATACATTATTTATTCATTCATTCATTCATTCAGATTTCTTTTGTGAACGATATGTTTCAACACGCGAAATCTTTCAGATTAAAACTTGTACCTTTTGAAAACCCCCCAAAAAAAACTTTTTGATCATTTTCAAAAGTGCAAAATTGTCTTCTGAAACAAGTGTGCCGATCCCCTCTCAGTATGCAGAACATATTATTGAAAAACTACGTGAAGAGTTTGACTTCGTCTAGGAGTGCTTAAAAACCTTGTTTTCAAGTGTCTGACTTCAAATTGAGCGCTCTTATCTCAGTGGTGGTAATGTTTTGGATGCATTTTCTTTCCCTTCCCTCGCTCCTCCATCTTCCTCAACTTTCTCAATTCCTACTCGTTTTTAAGTTTGCCAATCCGAATAATCCTGAGCTCAGCAGTAAAAATGTTGGATGTGACGGAAGGAGGAGGTGATTGGAAGATCGGGACGACGGGTGTCCGGAATCCGGAAGCGAGAAACGACAGGCTGACGACGCGACGAGCTCAATGGGCCGTGAGCTCGCGACGGCCGGCGACGGATGCGTCGCTTCTCCCTCACCATTGCCAGTGTTCCCTTCATTGCTAGTGCCCACCCATCGCTAGTGTTCCCAATTCGGTGCCCAATTACCCGAAAAGTCGATTTTTCCCGGGAAATCAGATTTGTCCCATTTCCACCTCCATTGATGACCGGCGCACTCCCGCGTTTTCCTATCAATCAACAGTCAAGACGTAACTGATTGAAAATGGTTGATTGTGTCGTTCACTCAGGTTGGAACTTCGTTTTGTTTGTACTCATATACAGGGTGTCCCCCACTTCAAAAAAAATTGCAAATTATTGTACAGAGGTTTATTATTTTCAAATAATAAGCCTTTGTAATCGACAAAGAAAACATACTTTTTTAAAAGAATTTACAAGTATTTTAGCGATTGTTTCATGGAGAAGGCGCTCGTTCTTACAACCATGGAATATGATTCCTTCACATGGTCACACTAGTATGACGTGCATCGACTATAGAGGGTCCAGCATAAGGTCCTCCGCTATGTTGCCTCCAAATCGGGATCCCACCTGAGGTGGTCGACTACAGTTCCCTGCTCGAACAGTGTAAAATGAGCACCCTTGAAACATATCGTACATCCCCCGACCTCGCTGTGCTGCAGAAGGTGACCAACTGATTGACTGCTCTGAATCGCTCTCGTAGATCCATTTCTTAGTACCAAGCAGTGGTCACCCTATTCCCACACCCGCATCCTCTTCTACGTCCCATTTTCTTCTTCAAACTATCAGCGAAAAAGCTGCTTCTTAAACGACTTAAACCACTAATAGAAGATAGAAATTTGATCCCAAATCACCAATTCGGATTCAGACAACGGCACTCTACTATAGATCAAGTCCATCGAATTACTAATATAATTGAAAAGGCCCTAGAAGGTAAAAAAATATGTGCCAGTATCTTCTTGGATGTGGCTCAAGCCTTTGACAAGGTTTGGCACGAGGGACTAGAGTACAAACTGCACAGGGATCTCCCAAGACAGTACTACTTACTACTGAAGTCCTACCTTGAAAATAGACATTTCAGGGTGAAGCAAGGTGACCAATACTCCGGCTTGAAGCTCATAAAAGCAGGGGTCCCGCAGGGGAGTGTCTTAGGGCCAGTACTCTACCTCCTGTACACATGGGACTTAACCCGACAAGAAGGCACTGTTGCCACCTTTGCAGGTGATACGGCTTACCTCTCTGTTGGAGATGATATAAAAGCTGCAACACGCAAACTAAAGACGTCTACTACTGAGGTTTCTAAATGGAAGCTGAACGAATCAAAACCAGCCCACATCAACTTCACTAACCGAAAAATCCAAATCTTGGATGTTGAGATCAATTCAAATAAAATACAGCATACTGAAGCAGTTAAATTCTTGTTTTGACACTTGACTCCAAATTAAAATGGAATAAACACATGGAAAAGAAGAAAGAAGAACTTAAAATCAAGTACAGAAGGATGTATAGGCTAATGGGAAGGAATTACCATCTCTCTCTTCACAACAAATTGCTTATATATAAGCAGATTATTCGCCCTATTTGGACCTATGGGATACAGCTATGGGGCTGTGCCAAGAAATCAAATATTAAGAAAATCAAAACCTCTCAGAATAAAATACTGCGAAGTATAGTTGGAGCCCCTCGGTACATGCGAAACGATGATATTCATCGAGATTTGAGGGTGGAGGCAGTCTATGAAATTATTGCAAAATACGCGAGGAAGCATGAACATCGCCTCCACGAACATGAGAACCCGGAGATGCCCTACGTTTTGGACAACGAAGGTGAAATCCGTCTCAAGAGAAACAAAACACTGGATTTAGTTGTGCTGTGTGAAACGAAGTGCAATCGAACTCAGTGCTATTTAATTGAGCTATATAATAAAGGGCTAGGTTTTGCTGAAAACTTACCCTCTTGGAGTGTAACTATATTGATATGTAAAATTGCTAGATGAAATGTATTTAATTTTCAGCTGCAATTAATAAAACACGAAAAAAACCTATCAGCGAAATCGTCCTCTCTACCGTCCCAGCGTATGTTTTCCTGTATGGTTACCCCAGTATGACGTGCATCGCCTGGAGAGGGTCCAGCATACGATCCTACGCTACGTTGCCTTCGCATTGGGGATTCCAGCTGCAGAGGGTTACTACAGTTCCCTGCTCGAGAAACTGCGTAGCTCAGTTTGGAACTGCGTTTTGTTTCTCGACAGTAGGCTGAGTACGAGTATTTCGTTACGAGAACACGTACTCATATTACAGGGTGCGAAAACAATACTTTTAAACGAGAATTTACAAGTTTCTCAGCGATTATTCCCCTGTAAAAGGCACATATTGAGGTTCAGGAAAGTCTCACAAACTCCAAAGTTGACCCTTAACCCTTACAGTTGACCCTTTTGAAAGGATCTGCTCCATGTCTTCGCTGCCACTGACAACTTGGACATACAGGATTATGGCAGACCTATTGGGCTTAATCGCAACGATATGTGGTTTCTTGCCCCGGTCACCCAACATATGATACAGTGTCTATCTCTCTCCACATCCCAGCCACTGGATAACAATGCACCAGCTATCTGCACTGTCGGAGTCCTTTATTATCGACTGAATCATGTAGGGCAGCAGCAAGCTCAAAACATGAGCTGGGTTTTGGAGCAGTCAGAGTTGCTCGGTCTCATCACAACTGCTGCCTGATAAAATCAAGGTCAGCAGCAGTGCAAGCGACCCCCCAGCAAGAGCCCCAAAGGCCCACCACATGATGGCGGTTCTCATTTTACCCCGACAGACATGCCAGAGGGTGTCTACTGCCCCACGGCTGCCTCTGGAACACCTCACCACGGTGGCTAGAGTACCATTTGAGACTTGGGAAAGGTTGAATTTGACTTGGGAATCCTGTACTATCCAGTGATTTTTCGCGGTTCGGTTCAACGGTGAAAAAATGGATTTAAGTTGGATGAGCCGATATATTCAAATAAAATTCACTATAATTATCAGATTTGAACGGCACTAGGAGACGACAGAGATACGAAAAATGCAGAAAACCTACAAACCTCCTACCTTTAAACAACTAATATTTAAGCACTAGAATCTGTATAGAGAGCTTTCAATTCTAATTAAATATTATGATCAGGTTGAAATGAACAACTTTTTTGCTTATTTGGATCAATCGTATCCAAATAACACGGTCTATTCAGTTGCACCTGAAAATTCACATCCGACCCAGTGGGTTCATACGATTTGGTTGAATGGTCGAGATTAATTGTTATAGTTGCGTGTCAGATTGGACTTATTGACTAATTATAAATAAGGTGCCAATTCAAAGCCCATCACGGAACATTTATCTCATTTTTTTCTAGTAATTTTATCTTATCAATAAAATCAGGCAGTCACGTGAGATAACAATAATTATTATTGATGAGACTCACGAAATCAGCATGGAAGGAACATCATAAACATCGATCTGCAACTCACCTGAAAAATACAATTTTATTAGTAAAATGAAAATAACGACGTAGGTCGGTCAGAGGATCCTTTCAGTACACACATAGTGCTAAAACTAGCACAGATAAGGATAGTATTAAAAACTATCATGCACAACGGAGTAGGTAGATGACAAAATCAGATATTAAAAGCCCTAGCTTAGAATGGTCTAAGAGCTACAAGAGAAACCGAAGGCGGAAAGTGTCTACAAGCAAGCCTGAATCTACAACCCAGGAGGATTAATATCGCACTCAACCAAGCAAAGAGATGAACCATACGGGAGCCACATAAACAGTGAGATTGATCGGTTGAGTGACAGAAAAAAGTATTTCCGTCCCTAAATCCTTGCTCTAACCCATATTTCCTGGTCGAGCCTAGTTAAAAGCTACATCGTTTCAATTTCGAAGTGTAGGGAACCAAGCAATCACAGGAAGTTCATTAGACACTATTTATAAGCTTTTCGTTGAAATAATTCTGTTCGTCCAAGTTAAAAGACTGAAGAAGCTATCACTGCCCACTAAACACGGACTTTTATCAGCAACCGTTCGGCGCGTGTACGTAGATATCGTCCTTGAAGGAGAGTGCGTGAACGAAACTAGCACGCGCGGACTCCATAACAGCCATCAATCCCGTAATTAACCTGATAATAATAAGAATTTTAGAAATGAGAGAGCACGGACTCGTTGTTCTTGTTCGAGGAAATTAGTAAATTACTACCAGGAATGTAGGTTTTCGTGACCAAGAAAGAGTTCGAACGATAAAATAATTATAACGCGTAGTTATAATCTACATATCGCCCTCAAATTCTTAACAGTTAGCGAAATTCATCGGAGCTGGAAGGTGATCGCCCATGGAGATATGCAGGCAGGTGTAAGCAGTTAACAGCTGTCAGTACCGTAAACCGGGGATTATTTTCCAACATTAAAATAGTTAATATTGTTCAAATCATAATTTATTCGAATTCTCCATCTACGAACGAGTAATATCCTTGTGGCTAATATTTTTCTTCTATAAGTTATAAATGAGTAATATTTGTTCACGAACGTACCATTCTCACGACCTGTTGTGCGGGGACCATGGAACACTGATATTTCTCTAATATTTCTCACTAATATTTCTCTTGCAAATGTCTTTGTAGTAATCTAACCCTTTGCATTCGTTACAGAAACATTTCATGAATATGCCAAAACAAGAAAAAGTTGTTTTGGTTAAGAAAATAGTTTTTTTTTCATAATTTATTTATTTATGTTACAACTGTAGTAAACATTCAAAGCATTCGACAAGGTATGGCACCAAGGACTGCTCACGAAGCTGCAAGAGACCTCCCGATTCAATTCTTTCAAATGATAAAGTCTAACCTCTCAGGCAGATTACTCAGAGTTGAGCATGAGGACGAGTACTCCCAACTGAGGAAAATAGACGCAGGGGTGCCGCAAGGAAGCGTGTTTGGCCCTGTGATATTCTTATTATATACGCAAGATCTACCCCATACTGTAGGCACACTTACAGCAACATGAGCGGATGACACCGCTATTCTTGCAGTCGGAAACTCTGCTGAAGAAGAAACGGTTCCTTATGCTGATGAAGGAAAATATCTTGGCTTGACACTCGACTGCAAGCTGAGATGGAAAGCTCATTTGAAGAAAAAACGCTGTAAATTCTTTCACTTGGGTTTATTGTTCATTTGGCTTGCATTCATGAATTGAATTTCTACTAAGCTTTGAAGTGTGCGTGTTTCACAGGTGGTAGGGCGATTATTGAATTTCAGGAGGCACACAAATATGATCAACTGATCAATCCAAATAGGTATTTTGGTCGAGAACAGATTTACGTGCTCTATGCATATCTCCTGAAATTCAATAATCGCTCCATCACCTGTGAAACACGCACACTCCAAAGCTTAGTAGAAATTCAAATCATGAATGCAAGCCAAATGAATGAAATTGAACAATAAACCAGAGTCAAAGAATTTGCAGCGATCCATGCATATCAGAATGCTTCAACACGTGTATCGGCTTTTTAGGCTTTTTATACCCTTTTAGGAGTTCACTCCAGTATCCACATTCACTACATCACTAGATTACTGCGATAAAAAAAAACCCTGTTTTTGTTTTGATCCCAGTAACTTAGTGATGTAGTGAATGTGGATGCAAATACTGGCACCATAAATCGGGAATGGTTTGAGCTACGGACCTGGGGAGGGGCTCATTCGACTAATCATGGAAAGTTCTTCAAAAAAAAAAGTCCAAATTTAGGCCGCTTCGCTTGACTTTTTTGAGGTTTTTAGGGATTTTACAAAGCTTTTACAACCCTTAAAGGGCACTTCAAGTTAAGTGAGAGGGCTGGCTAAAGAAATGGGGCGTTGTCGGACCAACATGGATTTTTCCTGAAAATTTCAGATTTTTTGCTCCAGCCGTTTGGGAGAAATCGTGCGTACGGCGTACGGACGGAAAATTTTTATTGCTGATTTGGATTCTACACCCTTTGAAACGTAAACCATGAAATTTTTAGGTGGGGTTCGAATTTTTTTTTTTTTTCTAGGGCGATTACAATGGTTTATCTCCCAAACGGCTGAAGCAAAAAAGCTGAAATTTTCAGGAAAAATCCATGTTGGTCCGGCGACGAACCAATTCTTGAGCCAGCTCTCTCACTTAATTTAAAGTGCCCTTTAAGGGTTGTCAAAGTTTTGTAAAATCCCTAAAAACCTCAAAAAAGTCAAGGCGGCCTAAATTTGTACTCTTTTTGAAGAACACTCCACAAGGAATCGAATGAGCCCCTCCCCAGGTCCGTGGGTCAAACCATTCCCGATCTATGGCCCGATTTATGGTGCCAACATTCTCGTTATTTTGGTTTATTATTGTTTTTGTTTTGATATCAGTAACCTAGTGACGTAGTGATGTAGTGATGTAGTAATGTGGATACTGGAGTGAACTCCTAAAAGGCTTTGTAGCCGATACACGGTTGAAGCATTCTGATAAACATAAAAAACGCTGCAAATTCTTTCACTTGGGTTTATTATTCAATTGGCTTGCGTTCATGATTTGAATTTCTACTAAGCTTTGGAGTGTGCGTGTTTCACAGGTGATAGAGTGATTATTGAATTTCAGGAGATATGCATAGAGCACGTAAATCTGTTTTCGGCCAAAGTTGATCATATTTGTGTGCCTCCTGAAATTCAATAATCGCTCTACCACCTGTGAAACACACACACTCCAAAGCTTAGCATAAATTCAAATCATGAACGCAAGCGAATTGAATAATAAACCCCGGTGAAAGAATTTGCAGCATTTTTTAGTGCTAGAATAGTTAAACATGTGATTTTAGACACTTGATTTGAAAAATTCGGGACCCCGGACCATCCCTTATTCTCGGCGGCCCTCCCCGAAAATATCACATATATACGCCACTGCAGGTTTGTATCGATGACGGGGTTTTTCCTCCTGGACTCTTCATATAGAAAATATTGAGCAGGAATCAGATAAGACAAGATCTGAGTCTCGAGCTTCCCGGGGGGCACAGGCGAAGGTAAAACTATGCGGTCAGGCGAATCCAGCACTTTTTTTTTTCGTCAGCCCACCAACTTGACACTTGTTCATTAGCATATCGAGGTCGGCCATCTTTGATTCCACCGTAATTCCCCAGGACCGGTCCCCACCTCGGCCTCTCCCGAAGTGGGGCTCTCGTGGGGGCCCCTCCGCCGATTGGCCCCGAGGACACTTTATCACTTCGAAGCTATTACTCAAGTTCCTATTCCTCCTGGATGGTGTTCGGAATGGCGGGAAAAGAAGGGGATAGAATTGTGGTAGGGACAGAGGGGGGAGTAAGGCGTTATTGGCTTGAGCCCCCGTTGAAAAGCTTTCAGGTTTTTCCTTCAGACGAGTCCACTTTCGAGCGATGGCTACTCACGGCTGTACTTATCCGTTACCTTAAAACACTTTCAATCGACCGAAAAGTTTAATGCTGCTACTTGCTCGGGCCTCCTCTTCCTTCCCACTTCTCCCCTTTTCGTGCACTCCTCTCCACCACACCCCTTCCCGATCTCTCCAGCGTATCCCTCTTTTTCCCGCGGGACCCCCAGTCAACCAACCCCTCTCCTTTAACTCTTGCCATTACCGAGTAGTGTTCGACTGATCCCGGGGAAGTGCTTCCACTCTTCCTCTCCTGCCTCGCAGCATTTCACCTCCCTCCGTCCCCCGTCCTGTCCGCTACATCATAATAAATACCGCAGCCCTCGCTACTACCCTTTCAGCTAACTACAAGTCAACCTCCCCATCCCCACCTCCAACATAACGACCCCCTTTTCATCCTTCAATCCTCCACCCGCGACCATTCTGCAATTCTATGCTGTTCCACAATTCCTTTTCACCATTCACACGCGTTTCCCCGCCCGAATGAAACAGACTCACAAAACCACGTGAGTAATGCTCTTTTTGAGTGGCACAACATGGATGCTCACTAAACCATTCCACTACGAAATGAAATGAATTTTATATGTATAAGCCTTGAAGGCATTATCCTGCCATAAGTTCTGATACAAACGATGAACTTGATAAATCTCCGTCTCAATTTCATCCTGCCTCGATCGGTTTGATGTTTTAATCGATAATGAAGAGGGGAAAACGTGCATGACCATTTCCAACTTAGCCCTCTATTACAATGGAAAGGAGTGTGAAACAAAATTGACATGCGGTCATAGCTCTATTCAAGGGAGGAAAATCCAACTCTGAGATTTTTCAAACGCTGAAACCTCTCGAGATTCAACTCTGGGGATGTACAAAAAAGACCAACATCAAAATAATCAAAACATTTCAAACACAAGGTACTAAGGAGTATTGCCAACGCACGTTGGTACGTACGTAATGACGACCTCAAGATAGAACCAGTCAGTGAGGTGATCAAACTATTTGCCGCTAAACACGAGCAGAGGCTTCTTCAACATATGAACCCAGAAGCTCTACGATTATTAGACGACAGCAACGTCATCCGACGTCTGGATAGAACAAAACCTCTCGACCTTGTGGCGTGACAATGTGACAAGTGTTTGAAGTGATCGTAATATGATCATCATTTTGAGTAGTTGCCATTGGGCTATTCCCTCTACATATTAGTTGACTGTAATCGATCACATGACTGAGTAGATCACATGGCTGTGTTGTGGACCTCCCTCCCACCCTAATTTAAGACACACACCATACTCGATACATGTCAGATATCTGGTACGGGAATGAGTAATAATTGATCGATGCCAATGCACTCTATTACCAATTTGTGGAACTAATTAGTTTAACTCTCTGGCAACAGATCTATTCAGTCATGTGATCGATTACAGTCAACTAATCTGTTGCTAAAGAGTTGAACTGTTTAGTTCCAAAAATTGCTAGTAGATTACATTGGTATCGATCATTAATTGCTCATTCCCGTACAAGATATCTGAAATGTATACAGTATGGTGTGTGTCTCAATTTAGGGTGGGAGGGAGGAAGGGCCACAACACAGCCGTGTGATCTATTCAGTCATGTGATCGATTACAGTCAACTAATCTGTTGCTAGAGAGTTGAACTGTTTAGTTCCAAAAATCGCTAGTAGAGTGCATTGGCATCGATCATATGACATTAGAGGTGTGTAAACCCAGGTCACCTGAGGGAGTAGACTCCCTGCAGGTCACTCAGTCCAAAGACAAGGTCAGTGGGAAAAGTTCACCAGTTCACTCCGTGAATGGGACCTGTAGTTCACTCCGAGGATGAATGCGACCAGCAGGTCTCTCCGAAGTTCACCAGTTCACTCCGTGGATGAATGCGACCTGCAGTTTGCTCTGCAATTCGCAAAGTGAATGAATGGGACCTCTATTATCTTCGTGTACAGTCAGGGTTCGGTAGATGACAGACGTCTACTGAACTCCTTACATGAGTACCTCTGAGTAAAACAATGATAGGTACCTAAACGAGGTCATTTTTCGAGTCCTCATGAATAAATTTTATTTGAATAGTAGAATCTGCTGTAAAGGAACGGCGACCTGCCCAGGTTGTTAGGTGGGGAGAGTGAACGATTATCTTGAGCCAAGACTCCTCAGCAAGAGTCTCTTGCGACCTGCAGGTCTCGAACTTCACTGGCCATGATAAGTTCGCGACCGTCTGAGTAGTTCGAGTGTCGGCCACGGGGAGCCATGCCATGGCAAACGTCTTGTGATGAACTGCAGGTCTTCCTTCCGCAGGTCATTTTGACAAGTTCACTTGAAAGAGAAGTTCTTTGAGACAAGGTCACTCATCACTACTCGCCTCTATATGACATGTGTCATATTATGATGATGACATGTACAACATACCCCCATCTCCCCATTTACTGTGCCGTAGAGTGAGAGCTCCTGGTACTAGAACCACCAAGGGCTGGACCAAATCCTTCCGCGGGCTGGTGTTTGGAGACCCCTGGTATAAGCGATCAAAACATGTGGTCTCAACTATTCTAACTTAATTGCATAATGAAATTTCACGCTATGAACGTGATAACACGCGATAGTTTCCGTTTCTCCAAGAGAGTCAATGAATGGGCGAAGGAATTTCCGTTGTCACGCCGATGCGCTGCAGCGATCATCCCAAGGTAACGGAGCCCCTTTTGAGGCAGTGACCGCTCAAAGGCAGGGCCACCTCATGTCAAGGAAATAATATTGCTATCAGCTCAATGAAGCACCGTTGACAAGTTAGAGATTTTCCCCTGGATTTTTCCCTAGGTTTTTTTTTCAAAGGGTTTGTAGGGGGAAGAAATTTTAAGTGTGTTTTTTTTAGGGTTATTTTTTTCTTGTCAGGGGGAATTTGGGGGTTTTATTTGACCAATTGGTTTTTGTATCTTTTGGCCATCAATCGACGATATCAACCCAAACTCATTGAAAATGCGCCTAAACAAGTTCAATATGGTAGCGGAGGTCGAACAAAATACCTTAAAACAACAACCTACCATCTGTTTCATCTATTTTCATCGCCATGGATCTATCTTTTAGTTACAATAACAACAAAACTATTGGTCGAACCGGATATTTGTCTGAAAAAACAGGAGAATGTAGATGTGGTGAAATTTTTAATTGAAGCTTAAAGTGATGTTGATAGCTCCAAGAATTTTAGGTGAATTTCAACTGTTGCAAAACACAGTTTTCTAAAGTTCAACAATCATTTAAAAAAAAAAATAAGGTAGGACATTCTTTTTTTTTTTTATTCAATAAGCATTTACAAGTGAATTTTTACAGGTAGGATTGTGTCGTTTGCTTCACGATTTAAAGCCGAAAAAGTGGACAAGATTGATCTCCATTGCATATTGGTAGTTGTAATTTGTATTTAGCTGAAAACCCATATTTTTGTCTCACTTTCGGTTCGTGGTTGTCCCTCATGGTCTCGGTGTACCCCCGGGGTTTCAGGCCAGGAGCCGCACTCAAGTAAATACACTCCAATCGCAGCTACAGTTCAAGGACCACGAGGAAAACGCTCCGAAAACTCTATAGTCACCCGTAGCTCAGTTTTTGCTCCAATTAACCAGAACACTAACAAGAAATAGAGACTTTAGATCAAACAATGGGCTGGTTTCTTGGTCCGTTGGGTGCCCGGGTTTTTAAGAGGTGGAGTTAGTTTTTTGGAAACTCGTTCCAGAGCTGTTTAGATACAACAGAGCCAGAGCGCAATGAGAGAGAACAAGAAAACTCTGCAAATTATTCCACAGTTAATTAAGGTTCATTCAACAATAGTTTATTCCATAATATACAAGAACAAAAACATAACACTTCATAATAACTGGAATCCCTCCGACCAGGAGGTTTGCTCTGTATCGTCGGTAGGGAGTATTTTTACATCACTCACTTAGTTACAGAGTTGAGATGTAATCATCACTTTGAGGAATGAATAATTTTCCGATTACTTTCATTGTAATGACGTATATTTGGCCAGCAACAATTTCACTAAAAAAGAGATTGAAAATCTTTATAGCAACTGACCATCATACTCGCACACAGTTCTGAGCCTGATCGAATTAGCCAGGAAAACACTTTTAATTTATAGTTGCAACGGGAGAAGCTATTCAGTGACAAGAAATCTGGAAGGGTTTGTCTAAGCAGAATGGGGAAATTATAAAAGCAGTGTGATGTTGTACGGTGAAGTCGGAATTTAGGTGCTTGTATGACCGCTTTTGTTGTTGATCTAACTACATAAGTGCTTTCAGTAGGAATTAGAAACCAGTCAGTGTTTGTGATAAAACATCAGTGCTGTTTTAAAGTAAAGTTGGCGCAGAGTGAAAACCTTCAAGTCTTTGAAGATATCAGCGGTCGGATACCTCCTTGACTTTTTGTTGATAAAATTTAGGACTGATTTTTGTAATATTTGGAGGGATTCCAATCCGGAGTAGAGACACCTCCCCAAGCCGCAATACCGTATGCTAGTAACGGGTGTGCCATTGCCCTATACAGGTTAAATAAAACCACTAGGAACACGGTTCCGATAATGATAAAAACGATGCAAATTGTTTCACTGGGGTTTATTATTCAATGATTCATGATTTGAATTTCTACTAAGCTTTGGAATGTGGGTGTTTCACAGGTGATAGAGCGATCATTGAATTTCAGGAGATATGCATAGAGCACTTGAATCGGGAGGAGATGCGAAAGTGTAATATTTGAATTCCGTGCCAAAAACTGGGGGGGGGGGGCTTACTTCCACAAGGTTTTTGATAGCTCCACAAACAACAGAAATAGAAATGGTGGTTCGTTCATTAAGTGACACCCTGTATACAACTGAACAAATTTTCACATGCATTATATCCTGGTGATACTAGCCAACTGAAAACAGTTTTTTTTTAAATACTGCACTAGAGTGAATAGATAGGTTTTTATGCTATCAGGTACTACTGCCATCAAAAGACGTAAAGTGCAAAAAATTTAGAATGAAGGACCTTTTAACGTTGATAGCAGAACATGAACAATAGGACGGAAAGAATATGCATTACTGAAGTTGTTATTGTATTCAAATTCGCAAGCATGTTTATGTAAATACAAACGGGCTGATTTAGCATATATTTGACTTATTGAGAAACACTTTAGCAATAGAAAATAGATCATTCGAAGGAAATCATTTAGGTTTTTCATTATGATTTTTAAGTATTGTCCTCTGCGATACTCCCTATGGGTTCAGTATTGATGGAAGATGAACAATACTTGAGGAAAGTCACTGAAGTAGTCTTCGTGAACCACTAGAAATTTCCCAGCTTCCATCTCTAATTTGAGGTAAACAATTTTCGTATCGGAACGGACACTCAGATTTCCAACCCTCGTTTCAGGAGCCGGGGTTTATGAGGCCGTCAAGTGTTTTAGGCCGAGAGTTTCGCTGAAAAGGGGAAACTGGCACTAATGGCGCAACAAGAGCATAATGGAGCATTAGGTGCCGAATGGTGCATCCCCGCCACGGAAGAGCCTAACCCGCGCCACCACCGGCCCCTCTCTCTCCGCGGATTACCATTAAAACATTTCGAGCAACGTTTTCGAGGATCCATTATCGGATTTGTAGTGAGTTGGATCGATTCGTCGAGGCGGGCGAGGCGAGGGGGAGCACTCGCGAAAACGCGTTCGAAATAACTGAAACTTTACGATTCCCGATAGTGGGACAGAGGAAACTCATTGAAGGCTGAACGATTTGGACGGTGCACTTCAAGTCCAGACGCGGCAAAAACCCCAAATCCAAGATGAGGTTTAAATAAATTTAATCATATTTCTTGTTTGGGAAAAGGTATAGAATTTAGTCATCGGAGGCAGCCCCATAGAGAGGGGGGGGGGGGGGGGGGCTTCGTAAGGGGGTACGGATTTTCGGTTGTCTTAAGTTTTGGGAGCTACCTCGTTTAATTTTAATTTGGCTTGGAAGTATTAATACAGAATTAATAAATATACACATTCAAAGCAGTAAAATTCAACCATTCTCAATTTTTCACGATGGTTACAGCAGTTCGTGGACGCTTTGGTGGGGATTTTGGCCGGGGGCACAGAATTTTGCAGCTGGGCCCTGATTCTCTCTCCACGGCCCTGATCGGACGAAAATGCATTCAGCATTTGTGCAAAACGTGAAAACAGCGCATTGGATACGAAATTCACGTTACTTCCAAAGCAATTACTGACGTTCGCAGAGTTTGTGCCCTGGTTTATATAGATACCCTTAACATTCACATTGACGAAGGAAAATTTTGCAAGAACAATACTTCCTCATTGTATTTTTCGCTTTTAATCGATTAGCACCACTTATTTGTGAGTTTTTCAATAGCATCGCTAACTAATTAGGGACTTATTAACACGAATCAGAAATTTACGTAGAAGGAATATTTATTACGGCGTTTTAAAACCTCTGTTGAACGCAGGAGATTATCCACACACCAAGTGTCATCTGCAAAATTTAATTGATCAACTAGTTTCCCAACAGAATTGTTTCAAAGAATAAAAATCCTTAACACAATTTGTTGGTTTAGGTACTTACACATTAAACGCTCCGAATTTTAAGACAAATAATTTATTATTATTCAGGTAGGGGGCTATGAATTAGTTTTTCAAAAATTATATCTCACACTTATGCATGAAAATGTACGTAAATTTCACTGAAATGTCCTAAAAAATGGTTGAAAACTCATGAATTCGAAATATTTGTTTGATTAAAACAAGTTTTTCGTAAACAAATTAATAATAATTTTTTTTTTTTTGCGTAAGAAGTGTTCAAAGCTCAACTCAATTTAAACAAATGCTCCACAACAACAACAACGCTCCACGATAATTTTGGATTATTCGCTCATACGCAACTTGTTGCAAATCTTTCCATTCACACTCATGTTGACTTTAATTTTCCTTGTCTAGGGTCCTGCCGAATTTATGAGCCTATGATCTGCTCTTATTCCTAAATAAGCGCAGTTTATCCCGTTAACGCGGTAAACTGCCACGGGCGCACCTTGTTCTTTATGATTTTCACGGATAACATGTTTCACGTACTGCGGTAAGCATTGCACAGTGTTTTTCACGACAACGACCATAAAACCTAAGAAATGAGTGCTTGGTACCGAATTCGATGATTCTTGATATGGTGAATTGGTTAAGACGAATTTCAAAGCGATCAAATTCTATAACGGAGATATTACGTTGAACAATAATCGACGCTTACAACATCAGATGTAATTGGTAGATGATACCTTTCTTATTCCAAAATCATGAGCAATGGGTTAGTGGACCCACAAATGGGATGTTTAAACTACTCGATTGTGATGATGAACCTGATAAGCGAGAAGTCAGGAGAAGTGATTGTAAGGGAATTATTGTAACAATTCTCATTTTTTGGATGGAATACCTAACTGCTAGAATTAGTCGATTGTTTCTATGATAAGACCCGCTCTGCCGAGACAACAATGGAGGGCATTTAGAACAATTTTTGTAAATAAAAACAATCGACTAATTCTAGCGGTTTTAAATCACATTTAGAACGATCCAACCCTCCCAGACAAAACCTTTTTTTTTCAATCTTTGCATTCACTCATCAGGTCTCGTTCTCTCCGGAGGGATCTTGGTTGTGTCACTATTCAAATCCACGTAGAAAATTGCGCAGAACATTTCTCTTAGCACATTCCCAGAACCCTTAATTTTGCCTTAAAAAAAAAACTCACGTTTACGGGGAAACGGGATTTTTTCCCACATTGGCCTGAGTGAATTCAAATTAGAGGATACCGTTGGAAAGCTGAGCTTTCTGGCCAAATTTTTATTTAGAGGAAAAAAATATTAGTGTAAGAAAGTTAGGTTTTACAGGTGATTGAAAAAAAACAGTAATTTCCCAAATTTGACACATTTTTCACTCTAGGCTATTTTTTTACCCGTTAAACATGAACAAAAAAATTTCGGTTTGGCATCGGGAAGATAGGTAATGTAATGCTATTTCCAACGGTGTCCTCTGATTTGAGATTCGTTGGAAAATTAGGAAGTTATGGCTGTTTTTGTGAAGAAAAGTCGAAAACACGAAAAAAATCTCAAACCGTGAATAATTCGGACACGAAGCCTCTACAAAAATATCTCTCCATTTTGTCACAAATTTTTTGTACAATTAATCTCTAGCCGGATGTCCACCCTTCAGTGCACCCTGTATGTATTTGCTTTTCGTAACAAGCCAGTTATTATTTAAAGTTTAAAATGATGCAATTTTAGGATTGAAACTTATAAGCAACTTCTAAGTGCTAGGCATACTTAGTGATTTAATCCATTTCTGTTTGCCCTCGATGAAAACTTCCTTCCGTACAAACGGTCCACATTAAAAAGGACCAACTCTCAACTCTTGGAAGAACAGTTTTTACTGCTCTACAAAAACCTGTTTCCTCCCATTCGTCCATTAGACGGGCCTTCTCATTCAAGCTTTTCACAAAATAAGTTAAAATACTAAAACTTGAAACGGTTTGAAATAGGTGCCCCCGTCGGTACTGATGCAGAGCCGGAAAAGTTAAGGGCCCCCCGTCGAAGCGAATTCCCTGCCTTTTGCTTTACGACCCTTTAGCTATTCAAGGATTACTTGCAATTCCTCCTCGAGCCCTCGAACTTGTTTTAAATTTTAATCAACCGTATGATTCCGTCTCCTTCGCTTATATTACGTGTTCGAATCCAGCCATAAAACCGCTCCCCCGCCTGAGATTGCTTATTTTAATAAATCAGGTAGAGGTAATTTTCCAGGTAGGCGGAAGAGGGGAGTTCTGAATGCACCCAACTTGATTCCTGTTTACGATTTTGAGCCTCCTTCAACGTTTCTAGAACTTAAGGAAAGCTGAGAATTTTACTTTGTGAACCTATCCAGCGATAATTGTTACAGTTTCGTAATTTATCCAGGAAAGTTGTGAATTCTTCACGTATGTTGCTCAAAATCATTGAGGGAGCAGAGAAGAGATTTCGTTTTCATTTCCATTCACAAACAAGTACATTGGAAGATGTCAAATGTCATAAAAAACTTGATGACACACGTTAACGAGGACTAATTGAAATATTGGAATAAATAGTTATGACCCTTCAGTATCTTCTAATATATAAAATTTCCATGTCACAATGTTAGTTTTTTTTTCTTTTAACCTTATCATCCCAAAGATACGAAAAACGCAAGAAACGTGTAGTTTCCAAAAGTGGATATATGCCCTATATAAAGAAAGACTCCTCATATATGGTTAACATCGTCATTACTTCCACATCACACATGTTCGACTTACAGTTGTTATATTAATTCGATATCTATATCTGTTTGTGATAATTCTCCGCTACATAACCGTACAACTCCTCCACTGAGACGAGCAAGTCCAAATACCCCGGGCCTCGAACTTCAAATGAGAGGGGGAACCTTTAAAAACGCTATTCCAACGATACATTCACTTTGTGGGGTTCTCCCAGCGAACCCCCTCGCACGAAATATATCATCATAACGACCTTCCACGACTGGCGACAATGCAGCCATGTAAAACGAAAGAAGAGAGAGAGAGAGGGGATTGCTTTACACATTTTTTGAGATGTGGCTTAACTTGAAAAAAATAAAACCGAGTCCACCCCCCTCACAACCCACGAAGCACAAAGAAAGCGATAAATCCGACGCCTCTTTTTGTTCTTCAGTTGAAAAAAAGGAGAAAAAACCTTTTTATTACGATTTTTGTCAACAAATAAAAAATATTTAAAATTACAAGAGAGCGCGGTAGAGGTGGGGAGAGGAGAGAGCAGTTCCTAGAGAGAAAAAAAGAAACAAATACGAACCTTAAAGGGAAGTGGAAACGAACAAACAAACAAAAAAAGTGAATAATTGTAGAATGAGTGAGCTGAGGAGGGAAAGAGTTAGTGGTAGATGGGAGAACAATGGACTATTCTTGTGAGAGTCCGAAAGCAATTTACATTGAAGGCAGCTCCTCGGCCTATTAACTAATTGTCCAACCCCCCTACCTCGTCGATCACTCATTCTTTCTCACTCTTTCACGTTCATTCCTCTTATCACTCGCTCTCTCTCCGTCTTCTCCCTACCTACTTTTTCGCTGCAATCATGATGATCGTGGCAATGAAGTGGCTTTGCCTTGGTGCTCCGAGTGCCGCTGTGAGGACTCCACCGCTAAAGGGTAGAATAAACTGAAGGAATTACGACGGAAGGGAAACGAAGGTAAATTTGCTGTTGAAGCTTTTTTTCCGAGCGGTTGGAAAGAATGATGTTTGGAGAAGGGTTGGTTCTAAAGGCTAAGGAGGAATCCCAGGAAGACAAAGCGAAATTAATAGCTTAAGGGTAAATTTCGCGAAAGTCGGCATTCAACGATTTCCAAATATGTGTTAGATTTTTACTAACGAACTAAATAAACACACCCCATCTGCCTGTCAACAAAAGCCTAGAAAAACTCACAGCACCTATTCATGTGAGAGAGGACTGTATGGGGTCCGATCCGTGACCTGGGAGTGCTATTGGATTCTCAATTTTGCTTTTGAGTGTTCATTACACTAACTAATACATTATCAAGATATTTATGGCAATTCAACTTCTTCAAACTTCACTAGTTAAATCTCGTTTGGAACACTATTCCTCTGTATGGTCTCCAATCATCAAGTCCGACGCTGGTTCCATTGAACTCGTTTTAAAAAAAGTTCTTGCATCGTAACAGTTCAAAGCTAGAGCAACTTAATTAGAACCATTGTGATTTTGGAAATTATTATTTTGAACTTTTCTCAATTTTGCTTTTGAGTGTTCATTACACTAACTTGTACATTATCAAGATGTTTATGGCAATTCAACTTCTTTAAACTTCACTAGTTAAAACTCGTTCGGAACACTATTCCTCTGTATGGTCTCCAACCTTCAAGTCCGACTTTTTGATCCTCATCATCTTATGAGCTATGAACAGTTAAGACATCGCTCCGCTATCACACTTCCATCATTCCAAAACGAGATAAAGGTGAAATAATAATACATTTACCTACATGCCTACCAGGGGCGAGTTAGTGTTGTCATATGCGGCCTACACCCATTTCCAAGCCTACCTTCCTCGGATGCCTCCGTTTTATTTACAAACACCTGCAAACTCTGTCCTTACCTGGAATTGGGGTCTGATCAGTTGTTCTCGTCCTATCTGACCCTTACTTCAGTCAGTTAGCAGCTCGATTCCATCGGCGTATCTAGTCATTTCCGTGTTTTATTTGTGTGTTAAGTTTTTGTTGAATCATGGCAATGATTGTGATCCCGGGTCATCTATACAGAAACATTATAATTGATGACCACACGTGTGTGAATTATTTGAAGGCAAATGGCCTCCTGGAAAATCAAACACAACTTTGTGAGCACGAAAAGAGGATGCCAGACGTATGTTTCGCTTCGCCGTTCTAATAAGTTTTTCACTTACACTGACGTGAATGGCCGGTGTAACAGCGGGCTCTCAATGTGTCAAATTGTGGAACTTGTGTGGTACTGGTGTCACATGGTACCTGTACGAACTACAGCCGATTGGACGGGCAGGGGTACTCACACCGTTGTGGACTGGTTTAATTTGTGTCGCGATATTTGCATTGATATGTTCGATACTCGGGAGAAAATGGGTGGTCCTGGTTTCTCAGTACAGATAGACGAATCGTGACAACACCAAACCGCCATGTAGGCTCGATTCCCATCTTAGTCGGTCACGCGTAATTTGTAGGCCACATACGACACAGTACCAAATAATCAATAAATAAACCTTGAGAAACCCACCAATACACTGAATCATCTTATTCTACAAAGGTAACTTATCGAAGAAAAATTATTATCAATTTATTTTCTTGAATTTACTACCTACACGTTATTTTTTCAATGATTTGTTTGCGACATCACAGTGGTTTCTGTATCAGTACATCTCCAATAAAATATCTTGAATCTTGTAAAAACTAAGGCAGGAAAAAATATCACGAGTAAAACCAGTTTTGATAGGACAGGATCGAGGGATGGGAAGAGGGGGTGGGGGAGGGGTTAAAAAGAAACAACACAACAAATTGTCCATATCGAACGTCAGTAAACACGAACGGAGACAATGAATATTAATTTTCTTAAGTTATAACAATTACCCGATGAGCTCAGGCTCAATAAAACTAACATTAAAACGCCCATAAAATTTGCTTTGCCTCGCCAGCAAGGAGTTTTACGAGGATCATTACGTGACAATGCAAACAACTTCCGTTGCTTGGAAGAAGAGGCTACATTGTTTGGCAGCACGTTGGAATCATTTTCAACTCGAAATACTATATTATTAACAGTAGATATAGTAATGCTATTAATTATTACGCTGGTTGTTAGTTAGTTCAAGTTATTAAGCATCAATCCTGCAACTAACACAGTAATACTAAATCCAAATATTTGAAAAGGATTACGTTACGAATTTCGCAAATGCGCGATTAACGCAAGGATGGATGCTATAAAAATTGCTGGCAACATATCCATAGCGAAATGGGTACCTACTATCCAAATATATTAGCCATAATGCTGTTTCCCAAGCTTCATTTTAGTAAATTAACAGGTAGAAGAGAACAAATAGAAGTGTTCTTTTGCTTATGTTTTTATTTCATGAATAGATAAATCTCGTGAAATTGCAGTTGTTCTATTCGTGGTTTTCTCTACAGAAACGGAACAAGGAAGCATTTTCCCAAGCTGGGCTACGTCATACAGAGACTTTTGTGTAATCATTTGCAACGGTTTTTAAAAGCTTTTATTTAACTTGCAATGTGTGTATGTAAGGATGTTCGGGTGGAATCCTGCGACCCGATTTTGAAGCAGATACTCTCAACCGATTAAGCTGAAATTTTGTATGCACCTTTAGATTGGATGACAATACACGATTAGTTGTGTGACGTCATTCTAAATTCAATATGGCGGAACATCGAAGATGGCGGAATAGTGATTTTAATGCATTTCTACAATAACAGTATCAAATGAAAGGGATTATTGAGAGTGACTCGAAAAGTAATGTGACTTCATTCTAAATCCAATATGGCGGAACATTAAAGATGGCGGAATAGTGATTTTAATGCATTTCTACAATATGGGTATCAAATGAAAGGCCTTGTTGAATATTGGTTTCAAAATTTGAAAGGGATTGTTGAGAAGAAGTTAAAGTTGAGAAAAAATGCATGTTAAAAAAAAGAAGCTCAGAAATTTGGTCTAGAGACCTCGTTTACTCTTGATTTGAACCTGTAAAATCGGTTGATTAACTTTGGCTTGTGTGATTTGGCGAGATGGGCGTCATCAGCATTGGTCTGCAACCTGTCTAGGAGAACTAAAAATTAATGAATAAATTAAACAAAAAACCTTTTTAAGAAAGCTTTTATTTATACGCCCTAAAAAGGAGGAAATGCATTTTTACTTACAAATTGTAACTGTCAACTTATAGCCTATGTACACCATTCATAAAATCATAAAAGTTTGTCGCTTGTTGTTTGTTTGGGTAAGTAGGTACTAGATAGGCATCTGTAAGTATTTACCTAATTAAACTGAAATAACAAAATTAACTTATCGGAATAAGTTGGTCAATGAAATAGGTACCTAGGAACTAGTTGATTAACACCACCCTAAATTTCGCGACAAGCTTTTATGATTTTATGAGTTGCGTATATAGGCTATTAGTAGACATTTAAAATTTGTAAGTAAAAATTTATTTCCATTTTTTTAGGGCATTTTAAGAAAACTTTCTTAAAGAGGTTTTTTGATTAATTTTCATCATACTACTTTGTTTCCCTTCATTGCATCCCCGAAAATTTGCAAAGGTGAAGCCCCGGAATATTAAATCACGTCAGGTTTCTTCGTATTCGCACATCTCTCTCCAAATTCCACTCATCGATTTGAACTGGATACCGACATAACGGCTCGGGCGACGAGGGCCCACTTGGATTCGGTCATTTTTGATGTGGCAGGTTCGACAGGGTGATATCGACGTTCCAAACGGGATTTATACATTAGCGTTTTGACGTGACCTTCCGAAAACCTGTCACGCCGCTACATCCCCTCGTCACCGGCGTCCATTAAGTTGGTCGAACGGTGTTAATTAATAAAGATCCCCATGGGTTACGTGTTACACATACTCGTACCTTTCATGATCAATCGTCAACCACGTGTAGAATCCAAATTTTAGTTCCACTATAAGACTGGAATATGAAAATACGGCTTCTAAGAACGAGTACTTGGGTACCCAATATCTATCTCGTCAATTTATTTCAAACACTCACACACACGCACATATATGTATATACAGGGAGTCCAGCAGTGGGGGAGGAGCTGGCAGGAGACATCGAATGGGGCCAACACAAGGGAGTTCTTCCCTTCAGTAGAGGACAGACTTCGTGTGGAGCTGCCGATTTCCTGGAGGCTCACATCCCTGCTCAGTGAGCACGGTCGGACCGGGGCTTACCTCCACCGTTTTGGACTTCGAGATAGCCCGGTGTGTTCCTGCTCGTCCGCGGCTGTTCAGGACTGGAAGCATATTGTGTTTGAGTGCGAGATGTTTGATCAGCAGCGGTCACGTTTGGAGCGGAAGTGCTTGCTTGAGGGGCTGACGTGGGCAGTAACATTCAGAACTTTACTTAAGAAACAAATGGAAGAACTATTAATATTTTTGGATTCGATAGACTTCAGCACATTAGGCTAATGTTATTGTTTATTTTGTTATTGAGGTGAATTTGTATAAGAAATTTGTACCAAATTATGAAATAAGAATTTTGTTTATATTCATAAGTTCTACCGCTTGTAATCGCCAAGGGCGCAAGCGTGAATAAATTGTTATTTAAAAAAAGAAAAAAAAAAAAAACAGGGATTCCAGCGTATGATCCGAAAAACTTGGCAAACGTATTCTACAACTAGTTTCCAACAAAAAGTGCCTCGCCATGAGCGGATCTGATCCCCCAGAACCACCATGACCTTCATTGTGTGGTCGACTCCATTCGAACCCTCTGCATCCAGGGGGATATTATGAACAATTCTCGAGAATTAAAAAAAATCCAAATGTGCTTGAAAACACACTTTTTTGCATAAAATCTCAATTTTTTCAAAAAGTTCCCTCTAAAAAATAAAAACCATTGGAAAGCTGAGGCTTTTGCGCATTTTTAGGCTTACAGGCTAAATTAAGGAGGACTAATGGTTCATTAAAAAAATTGTTTTTTCAAAATTTGACAAAATTTACTTTTCAGGCTCATTTTTCACCCTTTAGTTATCTTTAAAATATTACGGTTAGAGACAGAAACGATGGAAAATTCAATTTTCTTTCCAACGGCATCCTTAGATTTGCAAATACTTCAAAAACGCCGGAGTTACGGCCGTTTCAGTGACGTAAAGTCGAAAACACGAAAAAAATCTTAAAAGTGAAATAACTCGAAAACAAAAACTCTAGGAGGCACATTTTGTTGGAAACTAAGTAGTTGTAGAATACGTGTGCGAGGTTTTGGGATGGCTGGCTGAAATCCCGTTTCTTGCACATTTTCGTTCCGAAAGATGAACGCCTTTAATCCCCAGATCTGTTTTATTCACAAGTTGATTTGTACAACTGTAACAGCACCTCAAACATTTTTGTTTGCTACAACCCAACCCTGGGAGACAAGTTTCCCATCAAAACTGTCTATGTCCTCGAAATTTTATTGACAGCTGTGAAGATGTTTTTTTCCAAAGCTGCACATGCCCACACTTGTGTTGTGGTGAAATTCATTCATTTCTTCTCTGTTACGGACATTCCCCAAGAGGTAGCAGCACTTCACTTGTGGCGTTATGTAGGTCAGTTTCCCACAGGCCCAGTAGATAGATAGATTTTCTCACGGTAACTTGAGTAGAACGGTAGGGGTCACGAATCCGGAGAGCTGGGAATCCCCAAGGCCTGACGTCACTGGTAACCTTTCACTGGCCAGCTGGCCAGTTCCCTTGCATTACTTACTCCAGTTATCAAGTTTTCCTTGTTTAGTTCCTCGTGTGTTTGCGATCGCGGGCTGCCGTAATCATAATACGAATCACAAGGGTTTTAAAATATTAAAATGCCTGTAAACGGGCGGAGAGACAGAAAAAGCGCGAGTTTGTTCCGTCCATTTTGATGACAACGATTACGCATCTCAGAAGCGAATTATTGAATCCAACGGAAGCAGTTCCTCATTTAAATTTATTTGTCATGAATCAAGCCACCTGTGAAAAAACGTTTTTTGCAACTGCAAAAAATCGAAAAGGAGTTTGGTGAATTCAAAACGTTCCTTCCAAAGTGTTGCCTGACACGGAGAGAGACGTTGTGCTTTCCTTTGACGAAATGAAAGTGAATGGCGATTTGTGTTTCGACCCGATTGAAGAAATTATAAGAGGGCCTCACAACAATGTTCAGGTTTTAATAATCCGAAGTTTGACTACCAAGTGGATGCAGCCCATATATTTCAATGTCGACACGCCTGTTACTAAAGAGCTAGTCATGGAAACCATCGGTTCGCTCGAAAAAGCTGATTTCAAAGTCAGGGCTATGGTGTGTGATATGGGAGGTTCAAATCAGAAGCTCTTCTCAGATCTGAATATCACTTACGAAAATTCGTGCATACACAACCCATTTTGCGATCAAAGAAAAATTTGGGTTTTTTTTTTACGTTCCCCACGTTTTGAAACTGTTGAGGAATCATCTGCTTGAATGGGTTCCAGCTGATTTTTCACTTTAGGATGCATTCATAAAATTGATTGAAATGCAGCAAAGTGGCAGACTGAAATTCCCCACAAGCTTTCCATGCACCATTTCTACTTTCGGACCAGAGAGACAAAACGTTCGAAAAGCAAAGCTGGCAGCTGCTCTTCTAAACTTCTGGTCATGCGATATCCTTCAATTTTATGAACACGTCGGGGAGACAGTGATAATAATAAACAACGGATTTGACGTGTTGAACTCTCGCATACCCGTATGCCACACCAATAATCTGAAGAGTGCCTATGGTATGTCTCTGCAAGAACAGGAAGATGCGCTGGATAACTTGTACGAGTTGATCCTTACCAAACATTTTTTTCAAAAAGGATTCCTCATATCGATCAAGAGTGTAAGGTTTGTACCCAACCAGGATGTACTGGAAAGTTATTTTTCTCAAGTTCGTGGTATCGGTAATTTTATGACCATCCGCTGCAACTACAGTCCCCCAAAGAATTAAGACCGCTGAGCCGAAATGCTAGTCTTTGTCAAAATTTTTTTGAAAGATGTAGAGTATTCGATTCAGAAGAAACTCCTCGCAGCATTGATTTTCCACGATTGATGGTCAAATAATTAAAGACGAAGAAGATGATGATTTCAGCCCGCACTCGATGGAATAATTGCTTTTTGCGAGAATGATCACGCTGAGGAAGGTTCTTTACGACGGGACATCGAAGAGAGAGTCGAACTCTTGGAATACATTGCTGGGTACATCGCTTACAGGATGAAAAGAAATTTCCCAGCTGGTGTGTACGGAAACTGTTGTAATGTCCTTGGAAAATTTTATTGATATCAAGAGGACTGATGAAACCCACCGACGACTTCTTGAAAATTGTCTCGAAGATGGAAAAAGAATTTGAGCTATTTCCGGCCAGTATATTGATCGTTCACCCAATGTAATGTTGATTAAAGTGTAAAAAACAAATCGAGGATTTGCTTCTCTGTTACGGACATTGAAATGTTTGAACAAACGAAAGTCAGCGAAACGGGAGACAAGGTTCACTTGTGGTCGTTGGGTCATGTATATTATTATATTCAGTTTCCCATTGTTCAGGCAAAATAAAATTTCTCTCGTAAATTCTGATAGGTACCAGTGACGTCACCGGCCCGAGCCTCCGTTCCGGTGACCCCTACCGTTCTACTCTAGTTACCGTGGATTTTCTTTCTGCGGCAAACGGTTTACCTTCCCGTTATTTTCGTTTTCCGTCTGTCTCAGCGTTGGATATTTTGTTATCGTTTTTGATCGAAAAGAGAGGTCTTAAAGAAATTCCGAACACGAGCAAAATCGGTGATCGAATAGGTGCGATGCCTTCTACTTTTCGCTTTGACTCAGGACAGAGCCCTCCCTTCCGGAGTTTATAGGGAGACAACTTTGCCCAAGGATGTCCTGTAAAACTCCTTGAATCCCACTTTGGGAAAGAGCGGCGCCTCCAGCATTTGAGGTGGTACCAAAAAGCTTGCGAACAAACCATTATGGACAATCCTCCTATGCCAGAAAAAGAAACGTGTGATTACTTGGATGAAGTCCCTGTTCATGTCCACATTTAATAATCTCAACTTCGAAAAGTCCTTTCTGTGATAGTACATTTTCCATTTTGTTCGGAAGTATTTTTAGAACTAGAATTTTGTGCTGCTCCAAAGCTTTTTTTTTCAAGTCACAAATTAAGCGTTACCTTCTTGAAGTAATAATTTACAATTTTGTTGCATATTTTCAAACATGTTATGATGAAAAATGTTTTCGTTTGTATTCTTCAATTTGAATTTTATTTAAAAAAACATTTTCGTGGGATTAAAATTTGTTTCTAACAACCCAACACCTTTCAGAGTTCTCTTGTTTTGTTTTTTTCCCAAAATTTGACATGTCCAACAAAAGCCATCAAGTCCAAAACAATTTTCTCTGTCAGATCGCCAGATAATGGTGTAGAAAACGCGGTTTTCTACAGTTAGGGATGAAGCGGATAACAGTGGAGAAAGTTTAGTTCTTGAAGTAAGGGAACTAAACAGCTAAAACACCTACTTTTACAAGTTCTGATGTACTTACTGAATTGCCTCAAATGGAGGTACTTCCAATGGAACAATTGCTTTCTCGCACTCTCTAAAAGGTACTTCTACCTCTAAATTTGAGACTTGATCAATTTTCTTGTTCCTAATCAATCACTGCGGTTCCCTCAGCATATTACCCAAGTGAACACAATTACTATTACTATTTGAACCAAAATAATGTCAACGTACTTCCAACAACTACACTAATTGTCAACAAGTGTGACCATGTTAATGGAGTAGGGAGTGAGAGTTGAAAACCCTTCACTGCTGCCTCCAGGGATGATTTTCGCGGTAGAACTGACTGGGAAGGTCTAGGCAAAATCCAACCACCAGCGTTGGGACCATCTTGAATAAAGTATGTCATCAAAACAGAAGCAACTTCATAAACACCCTTTCCTGCCTGTTGGGGGTTACTTTTCAAAACATTGTAGGGAGTGAGGAAAAACCGCGTGACACTGAAATAATGGGCTGGTAAGGCTACTTGATTTGATCCAATTTTTTTCCTGAGGCGGATATCCATTGTAGATGGTCTGTTCTTTCATAGTATAGGAGGATATAACAGCCTTAATAAATATTTCGCTGAGTAGTGACGATAGAAGTTGTATACCTCTGGTTAGTGACAGCTGTAGGGAGTGGGAAATACGGACTTTGGTATTTTCTCCTGGGTCCTGTAGGCACAACTTTCACATAATTTTCCATGGAACGTGTACATCCACATAGGAGACAATTTTAAAACACTTACAACACTATATTTAGTTGAGATTTGACGGCAATACCAATCAGTGACATAAATGTGGCCGAAATTTTGAAATGACCCATTTGTTTTCATCAAAAATGTTTTTTCGTTTTTTTTTTTTTTTTTTTTTTGCGCCTAATTTCCTTGGTTTTTCCTGTTTCCCCATTCGGTGCGGCGGACCGACGGATTTCTTTAAAATTCAATTTTAGTATTTTAGCCCCTTGGAACGTAGAGCAACAAAATTATTATTGGGCATTAAACATTTGTTTCTTGGTCAGTTACAAAGGTTTATTACTGAAAACCATAAACTAACACAGCAAGTTTTAAAACAAACATTCTTCAGAATTGTATTTTGATCAACTTTCATGTTTTTTTTTCAAGTGTTTGTTACAAGATTTTCCTGCATAACGATATATGGTAATATTAATGATAACAATGAAGATTGTTATGATGTAGCAGTAGATCAAGCAGTAATTTATCATTGGTACGTTAATTTAATTTTTTTCCTTCCCAATTCAAACGGATATGACAAAAGAGATTTTTCGATCCATTTACATAGGCGCACACGCGTGAAGATAAGTGTTTTGAAAATAATTAACAGATAAAGGGCAGGCGAGAGGGCATTCAGGAACACGATGTATCTTCCCTCCGCTCCGCCGTAACCTCCCCCTCTGCCATAACCTTCCACTTCGCCTCTTACCATCAAACAATACGGTTCTGTAGGGTGAACTTGAAAGGGCCTGACCGCCGACCGAACTCCGTTCTGTTTTATCCGAGTCCCACCGTCCTGTCCCCTACTCCAAGTGACATGCATGTTCCGAGAGCCGCGATCGTGTGACGCGGAAGGGGAGGGTGTTTTGTGGAGGAAGGGATTTCAGATTTCACCGTTGAAATAATACATTCATCGATCAACACCTCGCTGAAATAAAATCCAGATCGGAGACTTATGTTTGTTACCTCCAATAATAAATCTTTGCAATCGATCTAGAATTACAACTTTTTAACGGAATTTGTTAGTTTATGTAACGAGGAGCTTAGATTTCAAAAGCGCTACAAATTATTTCACTGGGGTTTATTATTCAATGATTCATGATTTGAATTTCTACTAAGCTTTGGAGTGTGCGTGTTTCACAGGTGATAGAGCGATTATTGAATTTCAGGAGGCACACAAATATGATCAACTGATCAATCCAAATAGGTATTTTAGTTGAGAACAGATTTAAGTGCTCTATGCATATCTCCTGAAATTCAACAATCGCTCTATCACCTGTGAAACACGCACACTCCAAAGCTAAGTAGAAATTCAAATCATGAATCATTGAATAATAACCCCAGTGAAAGAATTTGCAGCGTTTTTTCCAGAGCGATTACAATGGAAAAATATTCTATTTGACAATTTTAAATTTCGTAAGACGGAGCATGCATATCAGAATGCTTCAACCCGTGTATCGGCTATAAACCCTTTTAGGAGCTCACTCCAGTATCCACTTTCACTACGTCACTAGGTTACTGCGACGAAAAAAAAAAACTGTTGTTTTTGTTTTGATCGCAGTAACCTAGTGATGTAGTGAATGTGGATGCAAATGTTGGCACCATAAATCGGGGACCTGGGGAGGGGCTCATTCGATTCCTCATGGAAAGTTCTTCAAAAATAGTCTAAATTTAGGCCGCCTTGACCTTTTTTGAGGTTTTTAGGGATTTTACAAAACTTTGACGACCCTTAAAGGGCACTTTAAATGAAGGGAGAGAGCTGGCTAAAGAATTGGGGGAAATTTCAAATTTTTTTGCTCCAGCCGTTTGGGAGAAATTGTGCGTACGGCGTACGGCGGACGGACGGAAAAATTTCCATTGCGGATTTGGATTCTACACCCTTTGAAACGTAAACCATGAAATTTTCAATAAACGTATTTCTTCTTCTTCTTCTTCATAGCAAACTGTAGTATGACTACATGGTAAATAAAGCACAGAATGATTAAGTACCTAGTAACAATGAGTTGCGAGAAAATTAAAAACATTATCCAAGTTGTGCTGGCATGAAACTTCCAGGATAACACAAACGTATAGATCTTTTGAAATAATAGACAATATCATGCGAGATGTAGGTAATTTGGAAATATGTAAAATATGTGGCTCTTAAAACGATTCACGGGACAGAAATGCTATGCTGGACAGACATCCTACGCCTCCAAGAGGTTAGTCGAGATGTACTGCGGGTATATTGCGCGTAATGGGTTGCAGACGACACAGAAAATTATTTGTAGCTCGAAGAATTATAAGGATTTACTGAAGTTAGGAGGTTACGACTTGAATTCATCAACCTGGATGGATTACGATTAATCGGGGCTCCAATATGGATAGGAGATTGTTCGATATCCAGATAACTCACGGAAAGCATTTTCATGAGATGAAGTGATCAAACTCAATTCGTATAGTTGTTATAG
This sequence comes from Creontiades dilutus, assembly GCA_031894815.1. Lineage (NCBI taxonomy): Eukaryota > Metazoa > Arthropoda > Insecta > Hemiptera > Miridae > Creontiades > Creontiades dilutus. The sequence goes on along the minus strand of JAVIWC010002807.1, from coordinate 175,264 downwards.
AAATGACACTATTGGTGCCAAGCCATTAGATATTCCAAGACTTGCCTTGTCTAAGACTTATCTTGGATTAGTTTTCGGTTCCAAAATAGGATTCAAACTACGTAATATTATAAAGAAACTGGCCAGAGCTAATAAACCTAGAAAGCTGACATTTGACGGTTGATATTGTGGGACATTTGAGATCTGAGGAAGGCGCCCCAGATCAGCATAGAAGTGTTATTCTAATACAGAAACCATAAACATCCGTTTAATATCAATTTCCAGCGTTTTGGTGTATTATTTCCAAAAGTGAACCTTTGTAACCGACCAAGAAAACAAATTCAACTTCTCCTCAAGATGTGTTGTTTTACGTTTTTGTTAGCCTGATTTCAAGTCATTCAGTCTCACCAAACACAAGGAATAATCATGGTAACCACGAAACCCGATAAAATCAGGGAAATGTGTTTTAATACCAGTGACATCTTGTGTTTGCAGTGACTTAACGACTAGGTATCTCATGATGCCCTTTAAACTGGATAGTGTATAGGTGTACACCTTGATACGGGGGGGAAATATGAGATATTTTATACGTTCAATTGGGATAAAACTCATTTTCAAGTTTTGAGAATCGATTTCGGAGGTGAACTATAGTTTTAATTGAAAAAGGGTTTCAAGCGACTTAAGAGTACTGTGATATTTGATTTGACTGAAGAGTAATGTGAATTTATGTTGTATATTAGGGTGGGCCGAAAAAGATGATTTTTGGATTTCAGAATCCCACATAATCCAAAATAAGGACGATGATGTCCTGAATTCAGGAAAAATAATAAACAAATTCTAAGTAGCGATCATCAGTTCGCGCAAAAGGCCAAAAGTACTAAAAAAAATGTGAAAAAACTGAAATTGTCCAAAAATTTTTAACGATATTGTTGGATTTTTTAAACTTTCCATTACTGATTAAATTAAAGAACAAAGTATTTAGTTACGAAAAAAAAAAAAAAAAAATTCTCACCCTGGTGGGTTGTTTATAGTTTGCGCAAAAGCCCTGAATTTGCCTAAAATTACGGAAAAATACAATTTTATAGACCAAGTTGTTTTATATTAATATTAATTTACTACTAAATTAATGTGTTCTTTAGTATTACATTAAAACAAACAATAGAACGCTACAATGGTTCAAACAAACAAAGCTGACAACTGGACGTGTTTCACAGCTTGACAGTTGCTTTCCGATTTTACCTGAGAAACTTGTGGGACCTGAAGTATCACCATCAACGCTTTCAAATAAATGTCTAAATGGGAGTTCATTAAAGTGAAGTAAGCAGATGAACCATTGTAGCTTATCAGTGTCAAAATTTTTAGTCAACATTATATGAGAATGACCTGTCATGCTGCTCAGCCGGGATATTCTATTGGTGTTGAAACGGATTATTTAGAGCAGGGGTGCTCAAACGGTCGATCGCGAGTGCTTTTTCAGTATATCTCGAGAAGAAACAAATTTTTAATAAGTAGGTAACTAAACTACAAAAATTTATTACGTTGAATTATGATACGTATGAGGCTGAATTATCAAATATTTTGGGACAATCGAAGAGCGTTTTTATGATTGCAGTAAATATAAATATAGCATCATTTATGAGTAATCCTTTTTCATGTAAAAACATTGAGGAATTAGCTACTGAAGTAGCAAGTCAGTTTAATATGAACTCTTGTTGAGTTAGTACAGATTATATCAGATATACATCTCAAAGCTACAGCATCTGATACAAATTTCAGGTGTTTTATATTGAGGATATTTATCTCTAATCCAAATATCCAAATCTAAGACAAATCGCAATTCAACTGACGGCAATGTTTGGGTCAACTTACTTGTGCGAGTTTGTATTTTCTGAAATGAGGATAATTAAGTCAAAATACCGCAAACGACAAACTGACGATCATATGTCATCATGCTTGCGATCAGCACTCGGTGGTTACGCACCATCTTATGAAAAGTGCTGAGGACATGCAGTGCCACGCTTCAACATCCAAAATCACTCCTTACTTAAGTTTAACACCAAAAGTTGCTCTTTTGTTTTGTAACAACGAATAAACTCGCAATTTTGAATAACTAGGAGTTTTTTCATTGATGTTGTAGAGAAGAACTTAAGTAAACCTAACCCAAACCTTGACTAAAATAATGTAAATTTTGTGGAAAGCTAATATCTATATATGCTACGGTACCTAGGTAGGTAGGGTGTATCGTGTATGTACGACAACCCTGCATCACACATACGATCGTAAGTAGTCTAAAAATATTGAGGTAGATCGCCAACAGTTTAAGTTTGAGCACCCATGAGCTGCAATCGATTATCCACAATGAACAAATTCCAGATCTGACTCGATTCCTTGAAGAGTTTCATTTCATAAGTATATGAGGTAAATATTTAACACCACCTTTCTTGGGCCACTGTTCAATTTTTCTTATCACGACCCGCAGACCTTGATTATAATAATCCGATGTAATCACATTAGCGAAGTAATAAAATCCACTACCTGCATAGCATCAGCTATCTGTGTACTCTTGCAGGTATGCGGTCTAAAAATCCTCCCGACTGCTGAACCGACCTCCAGCAATTACCCGAAGGTTTCTCATTAAGGGAGATGGCATTCCCCAACATATTTACCACCTCACACCCCCTTTCTACTCAGACGGTTCTAATTTCTTTCAGATTCGTTACCCCCTTTTTATTGTTATTGAGAAAAGTTAATTTGGTTTTTTTAATTAATTTTTTTAATTAAAACTTTAGCAGCGCCTTTTTTTTCCTCCCTCCCCCGCCGAAGGGTGAAGGGGGGTGACACAGTTTATTGCAAGTGTGAAGTAATTTGTTCTCCCGGCGCTAGGGACGGGGCTGAAGCTCTCCGTTCACAGTTGCAGTGCGTGAAAGTCAATGGTATTCTGAAAAATGAGTCATCACATCAACCAACTACCTACATATACATTTCAACGATTTTTCTCTCCAGGATAAATTAAAGCGTTGCAACTATCGCCAAATCCATTTATAGTAGTTCAAGACAAATCAGCATTTTTCACGTCTTGACCGTATGACTGATCATTTCAATCCAATTTTATGGTATGGTAAGAGGATTGATAAAAATAGCCAATGACATGTTGGTTTCACCCAAGCCATGTTCAACTTTTATCATTATCGTATTTGACTTACATCATTATGTATACCTAACTATTACTTCATCGGCTTACAAGTAAAAGGCCATTTTCCACTTTTGTGCATTTTCAGATTTTCGAGATTCCTTTGGTATTTTTTTACGCTCTCTCCACTGGTACCGTCAGTTTTAGCGTCCAGTCGAAGGAAAACCCAGAAAACAGAGTTTCATGAAGCCCTGTATTTCAAATCACGCGAATTTTGGCAGGAAAAAAGCATTAAAACACAATCAACAAGAAAGAACACTCTTTTTTCTTTCCTAAGGTAGAATAAAACGTATGAAGAACTTGGTGCTTGTCTCCCATCAAAAATGGATTTTCTCGTCACTTCGTTACTTACACATTTACTTTCCGGTGGAATTCATTCCGCGTAGTGCTTAGTTGCAGTGCAAGTGTTAATTTACCTCATATACGAGTACATATGAGATGAAACTCTTCAAGGAATACAGCCAGATCTTGAATTGGTTTATTGTTGATTATTGATTGCAGCTCATGTCATATTTCCAAAAGCAGCTAAATAATCTGTTTCAACACAAATAGAATATCCCGGCTGAGCAGCGGTGACCTACCTCATGCGTAAATATATAAATACATAAATAAATTCACATTACTGTATACCACAGTACTCTTCAGTCACACGAAATCCTTTTTCAATCAAAATTATAGTTCACCTCTAGAATCGATTTAAAAAAACTTGAAAATGAGTTTCCTCCCTTTCGAACGTTTTCAATGTTTTTCATTTTTCCGCCGTATCCAGGAGCACACCTATACAGTTACACACTATCCAGTTTAAAGGGCATAGTGGGATTCGTAGTCGTTACGTCACGGCATACTTCATTTCTTTCTTTCCTTGGATTCTGAAGATGTTAGGGGGGGGGGGGAGAGAGTATTTCTCTCAGATTATTTCCCAAAGAACTCTAAGGATCAGGTGAAAGTTACGGAGTTGTCTTCCGGAAGATTTTTCAAATGATTACACAGAAGTTTATTATATCTGTACGGGTTAACCCTCCAACAATCACGGGTCACCCAGCAATGGATCGCACGTCTGGTGATATTTCGTCCTAGGTACGCTCGGAAACGTTGAAATCCAACTGAAATATAAGATGATATAAATGTGGCATACGGTACATTACTTAAACTCAGCTCTTCCATGAATAATTCATGAAGTAATGTACCGTATTATAATTAATACGTTTATGTTTAAGTAATGTACCGTATTATAATTAAGTAATGTACAATTATTGTAATCATATTCCAGATGGAATTGAAAGAGTCGCATTTATATTTCAGTGCGGTAGATCGATTGGGGCAGAAATAATCCTTAACAAAGCCACTGTGCAACTTCAAATGATCAGTGTATTTTACCCTATAATTTACACCTAGAATAACTTCGTCAAATATAACTCCTTGAACACCAAACCTTACCAGCCCCTGTGTACGAAACAAAGCTGAAAGTCGAAATACCTACAATGCTGTAATATACTGTACGTGGGCACTTCATTGACATTCACGAATAGAAAAACTGAAATTTAACTGGATAAAACAACAGTTGTAACAACAATAGTTCCTATCTACGGTTCACTCGTCTTCGAATATTCAAATAAGTTAGGAAAAAATCGATAAAGGGCGGCATTTAGTATCCATCTTGCAACAGTACTGTCGCTTTTAACCTCCACATGTTTAAAGACAGACCTGCTATTGTGAGCGAACGGATTGATTGTTCAGGGACCCGAATAGTCTCATTCGATTTACAGAACAGATTTCTGTCTGAATCGAACATAAAAACAAACCCCGTTACATCGAAAATTTTTGAGACTTCGATTTTCATGTAGATTAGCCTGACCAAATCGCCAAGATTATACTGGCACGTACCGGACCGATATTGGATTTTTCAGCCAAATTTCGAAAACTTTGGTCTAGTATTTTCGAAGAAAAGCTTCAAAAGGCGGTCAAAAGGAATTCTTTTATTCGAAGTTCCAAGTTTACGTGTCTTCAAATGTTTACCAACAATTTGGGGGGAGAGGGGGGTTACATTTTTCTTAAAAAAGAAATTTTAGGCGGAATTCTACTTGTGGAATGCAAAACTGCTACTAGTCTACCTTCTAATTTTCCAATAGACCGATTTTCCAGTTTTCACTTTTATTTTCCATCTTTTACAACTATAAAATGTTCTGTGATTTCAAAATTTGCTAAATTGTTTGTTTGGAATTTTAGATAAGATATTTCCATTGGTTCAACATGGAATTGTCAACTTTATTTTTCCTTCGTATCCCACCTTCAATTTTCCGAATTTGGAAAATATTCAAGTCGCCAAAATCTTCAGAACCTCAGAATGTTGGCGGTAATTCGTTGGCGCGTTGCTTCGATCGCACAACGGCGGTTATTCGTTTATATCATTAGCGGTTGGAGCTTTGTTGGAAATGCCAACTCGACTCGGTTGGAGGGGGACTTACGTGTTCCGGTAAACTCCGCGTTAGGCAACGCAACCTTCACGTGACAGGTATCTCCTGTTTCTCATTCATCATGACTATCATTACAGTCGTGATTTTCTCATGCGATACCCACCGTGCAGGTGTCTAATTGTTTTAGACTCGAAACGCTACCAGCGGTGTATTTATAGTTTTAGTATAGTTATTAAACATCCTTCGGTAGGGAAGGGGTCCTATTGTTTTCCATCTCAGCTCGATGATGACTACACTGTATTTTGTCACAGTCGACGTCATGACCGGGAGAGCGGGTATGCCCTGCGGTCTATCGCCTTCTCGAAGGTGACCTGCTTGGTCCACCTCTTCTGTAGTACTAGTAAACGACCTCCCAGTATTCTCGCTCAGCCAGGAAAGAAGGTTGTTATTATTGCTGATGATATAATTTTTCTAGTTACGAGCAGCAGCATTTTTGATTGTATTGAAATCGTCCAGCAGAGTTACCGTTACCTGGAGAGATGGGCGACAAGCAACGATCTGCTGCTCAACCTTGCCAAAACAAAGTGTGTGGTTTAGATTTCGTGAAACTGTTCAAAGCAAAACTGTTGGGTGAACTTGAACTTTATTTTTCCTCCCATGCCAACTTCCAGGGAATTTCTACGTCCACACCGCTTCCATTGCGCGGAAAAGGTCTCCTCACACTTACCAAGCTGATGCTTCATACGGCATGACTTACACAACTTAAGCTCCCCATCTGACTCCATGAGTAGAATCCGAATATCATACTAAAAATCCGGTCGTCCGCCGTCCAGAGCTTTTTCCCGAAACTATTGCACCAAGTTGATAAACCTGGGTCCACAATCACTTTTGGGGTCTGGCTGGGGCTGGATTCTCGGCAGTGAACTTCGACAACCCTGAAGGGAGAAAGCGAAGGCCAACAATAGTTTTTTCTACCTTAAAGATTTAACTTATTAAAACAGATTATATCCTTATATATATAATTCAATTACGCTAATGTACTTCGATAGACCGATAAATTTATCACGCATGATTCCTTCGATCCCGTATAGAGTGGATGACCAGGCGGTGAAAAAGCATTTTCCAGCAACATTTGCGAAATGCAATTGACATCCATCATACAAGAGAACAAAATTTTCTTTTTTCTGAAAAGGGGCAGAGAAGGACCTTGGTATCTACAATGGGTCATTATCCGGAAAATAGATTTTTAGGTAATATTTATGGCCTTGTAAGCCGTGACGTATCCACCACACCAGGTCGGAAGGTAATGTAGCAATATAGATGAGAATGAGGCATCATAAACCATTGGCAGGCCGTTCGTGTCAACAATAACTCTTAATTTGGCAAAGATGTAAATTAACTTTCTCGATTTAATGTTGCTTGTATTTGGTTTAATATTAGCATGATGACTTAGGGTGAATCGACTCCTCTCCAACGTCAGACGTTAAACGTTGGTTTTCATGCCAATGTCGATAAAAATTATGCTGCACAATAGGTTGCACCATTGTAGGTATTTAGATAGGTTATGTTACATACTAAGAGACTGGTAAAGGTTTAATGTTTAATGAGTTACTTTGATGACGAAGTCATTCTATCGTCTTTGGTATATCTGGAAATATTTGGGAGGTTGTCCAGCGAGCTAAGGCCTCAGTCCTTTGGCTGTTTACTTTCAGTGGAAGTACTGATTTGCCCGGTTCGAATCTGGCAGGAACCAACGATTAGGGCAAAAATCCTATCAAGTGTTGTATACCTGTCCTGTCGTTAGACAGTTCACCTCTGATCTCGATATCACTTGAATCCAAATCGCTCCCAACCCAGGGGCGTGAGGCAACGGGAAGCCACGAGCGAAATCGTCAGACCTAGTTACGATCCTTTCTAGAGGACGTCCGCGACACTCCCGCGTAGTCGGACGAGAATCCAAGGTGGAATTCCTTGTTTACTTTACTTTTTATTTCTACTTACTTGGTATATCTGGAAGCCAATTACAAAGTATGGGTACACACTGAAGACCTGAACGACTTTTGTGACTAATACCTTTCCTAATTAGTAAAGTAAAAGTTTAAATGGAGGCCTTTTACAAAGTAATCGCCGAGTTTGGGTAATGTACCACAGACCCAGAACTTTAAAAATCGATAAATTATTTACGTAGACATAACTAATACTTGCATAATAATTTGCAGTGTTTTAAAAGTGTAGACCTGCCAATCTGATCCACGTACGAGGTGACATGACGTTGCAACGATGCAACAAAAGCGGCGTCCACTCCAACTGACATGAGCCTCCAATACTCGAGGAGGAATCTCATTACAATCCCACAGGACAAACCAACTTTGGAAACCCACCAACCTCCAGGAAGGTCCAGATAGTAAAACTTGCCGCATTATAATTTTTCGACTTTAACGGCCCCGAGGAAGGAGTCAATGTTTGAAAGCGTGAACATAAATCAGATAACCAATTTGGTTTGAAATCGGTTTTTCCCTCGTCTCAGTTTGCGCACTTCATTTCTGGCCACGGACCGAAGGCCGTCCGTCCTATTGTTTGCTGGGCCTTTTGATTTTCGCTGTGCCTAACCCGGGTGCCACAGGCAGTGCGTTGTGCGTGTTGTTATTTTCCTCCCCGTCCCCGCGCTACGGCGTAATTCATTTTCGGAGACGCTTACGTTTTGACGAGCGAGCTTGGTGTTTTGAAACTCATTCGAAGCCACATAATCGTCTTCATGCCGTATGTTATTACAGCTCGAGTGTGATAGCCTGTCTGCACCATGGGATTTATCTTCCTTTATACACCACTAACGCTTAGCATCTGATTTGATTTGTAAGCCTAGGGTAATTGCGAGCGTAAATTTTCAATTTAAATTCCCCCGACGGCGATGAACAGGTTTCCTTGTGGAAAATTGAGTGAAGTTCATTATTACATCATCATCTCATCACAAGATGTGATGAGTATTATGATTCGATATTGTGATTTATTGGCACATCAGAAGCCACATGAATCAAAGCGATCAATGTGCTGGACATGCGCTTAAATCAATGTCAGAACCAGGTAACTGCAATGAAATAATGAAAAGTATGGAGTTATACACTACACGTCCTTACCTACATTCCCAAGGGTTCAATACAGATTGTACAATCATCAACCACGACTGCCACTTTCAATACTCACTCTTAATCACATAGTACGAATTATTGACCCACGAATCACCCTAGGCAGTAAATCTAAATGTTTAGCAATTGAAGGTTTTCAATGGCGCAAAATCATTTAGTTCCTTAAAACATCGATCAGTTATACATTAAATGTTTCGGGCAAACCTAATAAGCAGCATGAATTCTTAATATTTGCAGATGACTTTCCTAATGAAGAGAGCCCTTCAGACCTTCAATGAATGATCAATAGATCAATTGAATAACCGAGTCTGTGGAGCCGATCTATCAATCAATGGAAGAAAAATATTGTTACCGACTCAAATGAAGGTATCTAATGGGAAAATACCTCCATACGGTATGACAGAATATCATCCAAACAAGCCATTTAGAAGAAGGTGGAATCGGGAAATTGATGAAAAGCTTATGTCGAAAAGTAGAGGAAAGGGAGCCCTGAATGTCGCGGGTGGTGATACCACGAAGTAATCCCGACGAGACGCCGAGCTCGGGTAACTCCATCGCACTTTCCCGCACCACACTCCGCGTCATGACAGTGTTGCAATAACCTTCATGATATTAGGCGTCACTCCTTTCAGCTCAGACCGCTTGCCGCAGGTAGTTTCAATGATATTTACTTTTCTTTGGTCAAGGCCAGTGGGTTCCCCATTGTCTCTCTCTCTCAGCCAGTATCCCATCTCTACGCCGCTGGTGCCTGCTAGACCTTTGGGGCTTTTGCTGGGGTGTCGCTTGCACTGCTATTGACCTTGATTTTATCAGGCAGTTGCGGTGCGATCGAGCAACTCTGACTGCTCCGAAACCCAGCTGCCCTACATGATTCAGTAGATGATAAATGACTCCAACAGTGCGATCTGGTTGCCAAGCAGATAGCAGATGCATTTTCATCCAGTGGCTGGGATGTGGGGTGGAAGAGGCTGTATCATTTGTGACTGGGGCAAGAAGCCCGATATCGTTATCATTAAGCCTGATGGGTCTCCCATAATCCTTGATGTCCAAGTTGTCAGTGACAGCGTGGACATGGAGCAGACCTGGAGGGCTAAGAAGCCTCCCCACTGTAGGCCTAGCAAAGAAAAGTCCATAGACTAGCTTTGGCAGTATCTGAGTAGGTATGAAGGAAGCGCAGCTTCTGCTGTGGCTTCAGTTCAGCTAGTGCTCAACCAAGGTCCCCGCGACTTGTGGCTTTGGTGGCAAACCCCGTTAAATCGAATCCAAAGACACTAATGTGTAGTTTTTCGTGACATTCTGAGTTTCATGCGGTCACTTTTAGGTTCGAAAATCGCGATTATTTGCCTTTAGTGAATTTTTTCTGATCTTAAACCTAACCCAGCCGATTTTGCATCCTAATTTGTTAGAATACGACACCCCACTCACCAGTCGGTTGAAAACCTCGAAAAACCACGTTTTGACCAATTTTAGGGGCATAGAGTCTGTGCGTGTAAGGCGACCGGAAAGACAACAAATTACGATAGAAAGAACGGATTTTTCAAATCAATTCTTAGGTATTTTATAGCCCGTACGGCGGACGTACATCAAAGATCTGGAACCTTCGCATCTTGAAACGAAAAAATGACAACATTCCAGGGGGAATCCGGGGGGTTATAAAGATGTTTGATATACGATGAATAAATCTTAGATAAACCAACATTATTTAAAATAATAAACCCTTGTGTTGGATTCGGCACCTTTTCTCTCTTTCACTAAAATTTGCCAAGTTGCCTCGAGTTGACTTGACAGATGACCTGAAGTAGAAATCAGAAGATGGAACTCAATTGATCTTTACCTTAAACTGCATGATAACTACCATACTGTCTTCCGAGTCAAAGTAAGAAGTTGTATTGAATGCGCAGAAAGTAGAATTGGCGCCTGCTGACCTGAACAGAATCCAACTAGCACTTGACTTAGTGCTGAGTGGGATATATAAACGGACTTCAACCAAAATACGAATCGGAAATTGAGAAAATCGAGCTCATGTATCTTTTTAAAAAAAGAACCATTTCGAGAAGATAAAAAAAGGTTAAAAAGAGGAAAAGTTTCTGGTGGCAGATTTCAATCTTCTGGCAAGAAAAAAAGTCGCCTTTGTTGTTCCGCTTTCCCCCTTTTCGATCAAAACATTGCAAGCCCTTCGGAGTTATGTAGGGAAAAGGGGTGGTCAGTCGTTCCTTCAAGTCGTCCGGCCAATTCCCCTCTTTCTCTTTACCTTCAGGCCGACTTGATATACTCGGCACCCTGTTAAATTGTTCACAAGTCTCTCTCTCTCTTTCTCTTTCTCTCTGCCGCCCTCAAACTACACTCCCTTCCTCTTACAACCTCCCTTCCCACCGCCACCACTGCCCTGAAACCCCAGTCCTCTCTCATTCACTTCGGCCTCGAAATGAAATGGATTCCTGAAATTGGATGTCGGGCGAAGGCCTCTCCACGGGCCCGGGAGAAGGGGGGTTTGCGGAGCTAAGCTCTGGCCGGAATTGATGGCTACAGCTCTGCCGCCCCTCTGAATCAAGGTATCGCTTTAGAGTAATTACCAGCCGCCCCTCACACCACCTCTTTCCTACTTTCTCCAATTACAAATAGTAATTTGCTCGAGAATTAGTCAAAAGAACGGCAGCAACTCTCCCGAGTCTCGCAGGCTAATCTAGTAAATGCGCGCCTACTGATATTCTCTTCCGTCAATATTTGTCGGGTTTCCTAGCCCCTTTTCCCGCCTCTTCCCGGGATTTTCAATTTATAAATTGCCCATAATCCTCCCGACCTTTTCGGCTCGCTCCAATCTAGTTAGGAACTAATACTGTAATGGGAGACGTCGGTATCAATAAGTTCCGACGTGTAGAATGACCGCCGGTCCGGGGAACCGCCGTAGGGAAGGCCGCATCAATCAATACCTACCCACCATTGTGACTCATTTGTTGAGAGCAATTTTCAGGAAATAGGTTCTCAGCGTGACAATCAGGATAGATGGCAGAAGCCCATTAGAATACGAGCTACACTACAACTTGGAATAATGCCAAAACGCTCGCCATCTGATTGAGTGTCCAACCGACAAACGACAATCATAAACGGAAAACCTTTTTTTTGCGGATTTTCCCTCGCCCTATTTTCCCCACTTTTAGCAAATTTCCATAGAAAAGAAAATTAAAATTTCTCCATCGAAATCCGTTTTGGAGCATTCTTAAATGATTCCTTAACACTTCCACTGAATTTCCTCTTCTACTTCCAACAGCTCTACTAAAGTATATGGTCAATTAATTTAGAAGAGAAATTTCACAAATAAAAGAAAGAGAGTAAACTCTCTCTTCTGATAGTTCGGTGTAATGTATTCTTGTTCATGAAAAATCGTAACCATGGCTGGGTTGATAATTATATTTTGATTCTTTGGTTTCAATCGTTCAAGTTGAGACCAGGTGTTCGATTTGTTGTTTGTAACAACCTATGGGCTCTTTCAGATTGCTGGAAGCTTCTTTAGCAGTTCAACGTCAAAGCACTGGTTAAATGTTGCACCTTAACTGGGAGTGGCCGACTTTGGTTTATAGACGCCCTATGGTTGTTCATTTGCGAATTGAGGGTCGTCGCTTTACGAAACTTGCACACTTCTTGCATACTAGTTGGTAAACATACATTTTGGACTGGCACCCTGCCAAACCTCGACATTTAAAAGTGTAATTGGTATTGGCAGAGGAGAAGTCATTACTTATCCTCAGTTACTAAAGCACACAGCTCAAATCTTGCTGGTTTTTCTCTAAAAACTCTAAAAACTGCTGGTTTTTCTCTAAAGGCTCTAGGTTTTTCGGTAAAAACATCAATGGTTCGAGAACTCGACGACAAGATAGGCTGTAGATACTATTTAGCTTCTGAACCCCAAAGAAAAAGGTTGCGACCAAATGAACCTATGTTGTGCCTGCTGTTAGTTTCTGTTGGTGTGAAACACGTGCTGGAACCATCCTGTCTGTTAAGAATTTTGTTGGGTAACCCTCCATCAGCTAGTACAGATGAGAGGTAACCTTCTAGCTTCTCCCGTTCGTAGCAAATGCGATGCCGTCTACTTAACAGGGATCTTGGGATTGAGCGCTTAGTATTCAAAAATACCACAACAATCGCACACAATGGCTACAAATGGTTGAATTTATATTTTTTAGCCGAATTCTATCTAAAAAAAGTTTATCAACAGTGAAATTGGTTATTGAAGAATTCATGCTAAAATTCATGCTCAAAATTATGTTTTGAATTTACATCTGAAATCTCATCAGCTGAGTGATCGAAACTGCTATTTCTTGTCTCATTCAACCGAAAAAGCTGACATCTGAATGGTATCATGGTGATTTGAGATAATCAAGGGCTTTTCAACGTGACGGATATGGAAAGAATCATTGGCTGCAGTGGAGAGCTTTGTGAGTTGTAAGTTTCGTTATACAAAAAACTTTTAGTCGCTCTTTAAATCAGGCAATAAGATTCTATTTCTCTTTGATCAACTTCAATTTATTTTTTGTAATTAAGCAACTTTAATATGAGAGAAAAATGAGTTTTTCACTAAAACAACGTGGTTATAGTACCTATGAGTGACTAAAAAAAAAAAAACCTATAACAGGAATATTTGTTCCCAATGTAGTGCAAAATCGATTCCTCAAGTTTTCTTGAACACTATGCATACCAAAGAAAAAATATATAATTCATGTTTTTCAGTTGATTCAGAAAAAGTTTCAATATTTATAAAATGATTGGTGAATAATGATATTATAATAAGAGAGCAAAACGCTGCTCATAACTCATAGCTCAAGAAATCAGTCAAAATACAGCAGCCTTCCTGTACAACAGAGCTAATCAAATGCGATTCCGCTGATACACTTATCTGTCAATAGTTATCAACTGAGCTTTCCTCTGGACTTTCAAGCGCATTTACAACAGGAAACAAGTTCCTAGAGTTGACCAAAACAGATGGAAGAAGCTGAATGTGACGAATAGAGGTGCAAAATGCCGGCTAAAAATGCTAATCATCGATACATTGTGCCTACAGAAGTATCAACTTCGGATTTCCAGAATCCAGGTTTGGTCATCTCATTGAAGTAGCGACCGAGTGTACACGCTTGTAAGCAATCCTGGGGAGATGCGATCAAGCGAACCTACTTGAACCAGCAAAAAGTATCATTTCATATTTCAAAATCAGCTCAGTTTTCGCACATTTTTGAAACATCGTCATCGATTAAAACTTAGCTGGAACAACAAGTGAGCTCTGCAGACGCTTGAGAAATATTTGATACAGAATCAGCAAAGAGATCAGTGCAGATTATGATAACGGTAACGATTATTGAAGCTGAAGAGGTGGACATTCCAGAAAAACCGTCGCTCACCTCACTCAGTCCAGATATACTGAGCTATTTCCGCCGAAGGGATTCCCTTTAACGGGTCCCCTTTAAATACGCTGGCAGTAATTCAAAAGACAAAAGACTCCATGTAACCCTTGGATATGCAAATGAAGCCCTATATATTATCTTGAAGGGCCATAGAGGAGCTGCCCTGCCAAACAAAGGGAACATTTAGACCTAGCCATTATTGAAGGCGTATTTCATGTTCCTTATCTTCTCACTGGGGGGCACTTGGTACCCATTTCATCCGGAACTGTACCATCTCGAAAAGCTTTGAAACGTATTTGTCTTCTTACCAGTTATTCATTCTGAAGACTATTATCCATATCTTTGGAGACGGAGTGGAACCAAGAAATGGCAAGCCTTGTACAGGAAATGATCGATGAAACATACGGGTTTAGTACTTTCAATTACCAAAAACATTAATACATGTATCAATACAACCGCACCATGCATCAATCAATTCAAGAGATGAGGTCGCAATCCCTCTACATTAAAAACGCTGCAAATTCTTTCACTGGGGTTTATCATTCAATTGGCTTGCGTTCATGATTTGAATTTCTACTAAGCTTTGGAGTATGCGTGTTTCACAAGTGGTAGAGCGATTATTGAATTTCAGGAGGCACACAAATATGATCAACTGATCAATCCAAATAGGCATTTTGGTTGAGAACAGATTTACATGCTCTATGCATATCTCCTGAAATTCAATAAGAATTTGCAACGTTTTGGAATCATTGTGCTGTGATACGGGTAAGTACCTCGGTAGCTTTCAAATATTCCTTCAGGAAAAAAAGATGTTATTACCGAAGAATCCGCCCCCTAGTTATGACTTCTATCAAATTGGAATTTCGCTGAGAATAATGGGATGTCTTGAATGAAAGACATGCAGGGAGGCCAATTAAGCGATAAAAATCGAAAAACCTTGCAAAAGAAACACTTACATTTTTTAAATGTCAGGACCTGAAAATTGCCAGTAGCTTGAGAATCAACCCCTTCTCCCTTGATCGGGACGATATTCGACGACAGGACACCGGCGTCACACGGAAACCCCATTTGAGGGTGAGTCGGCCGGCAACATTCTGCGGACGCTCACTTCAGGATAGTTTCCCTCCTCTGTCATATTACTCTTGTTATATTCCTCCCCAAACAGTCACCGAAAACGAGGTGATATGAAGGGCGAGGTTTCCCCCTTCAAACCAAGTGTTTTCCCCGGCCAAGTCGATCCAATCAATAAGAGAACACGTCCAAGTTGATGCGCCGAAATGAACAGTGCGACGAAAGTGTTAACCCGTGTACCGTCGGCCTCCAAAGTTTCCACACGGGGGTGAACTTATATTGTTGTTCGCATAGCCTAAAAGGCCATCACCGCTCTCGCAGTCCCGTACAGCGAATTTTTATGTGAAATCAACTAAGTGTTCAAGCTCTTGACTGCTATTATTGTACCTTTGTATCATTGGAGATCCTGAGAATCAGTCAGGGGTGAATAGAGAACTACAATTTTAGTGCCAACGTTTTGTTCTCTTTGTAGGACCTCATCAAAGCTGGATGAACCATAATAATTTTGCAAATAACTGATTCTGAAAGAATCACAGTGAAGAATACAGTTTGCATTTGTGAGACTTTAGAAGAGAAGAGTGAAAACATAAAAGTTAAATGTTTGTACAACATACCTTGAAGGTGGTACATAGCAGAGATGGGCACCCCTGATTAACAAATACTCTTACGATTACATTTGCGATTACAAAAGTATTCGTAAAAGTAATCGAATACCGAGAGTAATAAATTACTTTTGTATTCGCGCGATGCGATTACTCTTTCGAATACTTTTTAAATCGCCAAAAGTATTCGAATACAACTGTAATCGATTAAAATAATTTTAATATTTTATCATTATTGTATTTGATTAGGTACTTTTGTATTCAAATACTTTTGCCGATTACAATGGTCCACGCCGTTGACATTTATTTTTTATGTTTGTCGCAGACGGTCTTCTGCCTGAATTTAATTAATAAAAATTGACTTTTTGTAATAAACCCTGGGAAAAATCTGCAAATTACACAAAGTCAGAAGCAAGCATAGCCCATAAATGAACAATAAAATAGACAATAATTTTATGAAAAATTATATCTTTAGATTAGTACCTACGAATTGAGATTTGAACTCAAACGATGTTTTCATATGTTAACTTCTTGGTTTTAAATTAGTAGGTAATAATTAGTGGTTCCAATTTTATGTGATCACAAATAGGTAAAATTATTATTGAATGTTCAATTTGCTATGTTATCTCAACCGACTACCTACAGGAAAGGATATTATTGAATGTAGTTCACAACTGATTTTAGTGAATTTGATAGGAAAAAAGAAGCTATTTAAGAAAAGAAAAGTATTGGAAGAAGTAGAAGAACTGAAACTCTTTTTCGATAATCGTGTGGGCATACCTAGTAGTTTTTCTTTGCGAAATCGACCCAAATGACAACTTGCAGGAGGGTTATGACAACAAAAACATCGCTTTCCTCTTAATTCCACTCAACAACGAAGATTCTTTGATTCTTCGAAGATTCTCACTTCTGAGACTTCGAAAAACAAAGTAATTCGTTATTCGTTATTCGTATCTGTAATCGCAAAAAAGTATTCGTTAATCACGATTACTTTAAAAGTATTCGCTGAAAAGTATTCGTTAATCATGAATACTTTTGTAATCGTTAATCCTTTTGCCAACGAATACTACTCGTTAATCGATTAACGCCCATCTCTGGTACATAGTGGGTCAAAACGAATGTCCACATACACGTGTCAGGATAGCGGTGACAGATTGACAGATTTGCTTGGATTACACATGTTTAGCGTTGTACTCAAGAGCAGACCAGCTACTTGTCCTACTAAACTAAAAGAACGCACTTGGTCGGCTCAAGTAGAAAACGGTAGGTATGAGAACGAACTATGTATTTATTCAGATCGAACGTGTACATACAACGTTAACTTGTACGATAATCAAGTTTAGAGCCTTCCAATTAACAACTTTAGATCGCGTTTATGAACGGATGTACGGGGATATTTGCGTATGCGGGTTTTTATTTATAGCATTAGCAAACTGAATTAACCTTTCCCCAGTTAGAATTAACCCTTTCGCAATTAGAATTAAATTTTACCTCCATATCTGTATTTGCCAAAGGTTTAATTCCAATTGCGAAAGGGTTAATTCTAATTACGAAAGGGTTAATTCTAGTTGCGAAAGGTTTGCTAAAAGTTTAATTCAGTTTGCTAAAAGTTTAATTGAGTTTGTGCTAAAAGTTCAATTTAGTTTGCTAAAGGTTTAATTCAGTTTGCTAATTCTATAAAACGGACAATGCAACAAGTAGAACAGTAATGGCGAAGAAGAATGGAAAACTATCCAACCAGAAAAGAGGCGGGAACGCTTACCTAAGGTAAGTACCCTTGGTACCAATTCCACCAAAAACAATTCTTTTAAAGTGCGTAATTATTATTTTATAATTTAAAATTATTCAATTTCGGTTGATCGATGTTCTACATATTAGGTCTTTAGAAAATGTTGTTGAAAGAGAATCATCATGGAGTGGAGATAGAGGCGCGGAACAGCGATCACGGAGCGAGGCACACACAAAGTCAGAACGGTTCCAGTCAGTTCTTATTTCAGCCTGCGGCTGAACAACACATATGTATTACATATTATGTAATAATATGCAGATTTTCTCAAAGCAATAGAATACATTCTGCTGTACATTTTCCAAATCTGATTTTTGAAATCATCATTTTTTGTCTCGGCAATTGGGTTTTCCTCGTTCCTGGCGTTTTTTCGGCCTTTTCCACGATTTTAGGCCCAATGAAGGTTCTTGCTTAAAACTTGACTTTCACAACCATAAATTGGAACGTTGCGATAAATCGTTTGAATTTTGTAATTGAAGTACAACAAAAGTTTAATCGAAATGAAAGTTTTATGCCTCACAGGAATTCCATTCTCCCCCTTTCTCCCGACCTTTCCTTTCCTTATCGGGAACAACCCCCGTTCAAGCCGCCCTTACACGAGCGAACCTTAATTAATAAGCTTCATAATAACAGGATTAATTAATCCCTATCTACGGCGATACAGGGACAAACAATTACTCTGGGGCGGTTTATCTCCGCTAGGGTTGATTTGTTGCTCGCCTTTGTTCCAGCACGAGGGTGTAAGGGGGGGATGTCGGGGGTGAGTTCCGAGGGGGTGGAAACTATGCGTCACACGTAGTAGCTCCGTCCTGGCGGACGCGGGTTCCTTTGTCCCGGCCCGCTCCTGGGGGTTCCCTCACGGGTTTGTTCCCGGTTGGGAAACACCCTCGTCGCCCTTTTCAGGGAGGTAACGCGGGAGGGGAAGCATTCAACTGCGCTTTCCACTAGTAATATGATTATACCTCGCGGCAGGAGAGAAACGGAGCCCCTCCCCATCCCACACTACATTTTCCAACGCCCATTTACCCCTCCATCCCATGGCCTACAGACAATCACCCATAATAACCGAGTCAGTGTCGCTTTACTAAACGCCCCCCCCCCCTCCCCCCAACCCATATTCTCCTGCAATCTCTTTGACCACTGCAAAACCCCAACACCCCCCCCCCCCCCACCTCACCCACACATCGTTTAATATAAGAGGTTACTTACATTCACCGGATTCGGTAAACCTTACGAGCAGGGATTGAATTGTTTTTCGGACCTCCCGGAGAACCAAGACTTCGTTAAACGAGGGAGACCTATTATAATCAATCCAGGAGGGTACGGGATTACCCAACATGAGAAAAAAACATGCAATATGATGTAATTGTGAACTACATAAAAGAATATACAGGAGTCTCAAGAGTTTTGCTCGATCGGACTCCTCCGTGTTCTGCATGGAGGTGTGTAAACCCAGGTCACCTGAGGGAGTAGACTGCCTGCAGGTCACTCAGTCCAAAGACAAGGTCAATGGGAGAAGTTCACCAGTTCACTCCGTGAATGAATGCGACCTGCAGTTTGCTCCGCAATTCTCTGTGTGAATGAATGAGACCTCTATTATCTTCGTGTACAGTCAGGGTTCGGTAGATGACAGACGTCTAACTGAACTCCTTACATGAGTACCTCTGAGTAAAACAATGATAGGTACCAAAACAAGGTCATTTTCCGAGTCCTCATGAATAAATTTTATTTTAATAATAGAATCTGCTGTGAAGGAACGGCGACCTGCCCAGGTTGTTAGGTGGGGAGAGTGAACGGCTATCTTGAGCCAAGACTCCTCAGCAAGAGACGTTTGCGACCTGCAAATCTCTTGTGACCTGCAGGTCTCAAACTTCACTTGCCACGAAAAGTTCGCGACCGTCTGAGTAGTTCAAATGTCGGCCACGGGGAGCCATGCTGTCGCAAACGTCTTGTGATGAACTGCAGGTCTTCTCTCCGCAGGTCATTGGGGACACGTTCACTTGAAAGAGAATTTCTTTGCGACAAGGTCACTCACTCACTACCCAACTCTAGTTCTACAACTCATTTTCGACGAATAGTGCCACCTAGCAATTTTTCTTTAGAGGCCTCATTTCCGAGTTATTCGCGATTTACGATAAAAAACAACAGCCGTCTCTCAGCTGTTCGATCATCTAGACTTTGGCCGGACACCTTAGAAATGCCGTCGACCCTGTTCACAAACGAACGGGTTTATGCATCCGGCAAAACTAACTCAAATCGTCATTTGAAATGTCTGGCGTGGTCACCATTCGATTCAGCGAGAAAAGTTACGTATATCCTGCCTCCAACCTTTTTTCGACGAGACTTTTGAAGAAACCTCAATTTGAACAGAAAACACACGTATTTCTGCAGTTAAACACCATTTCCCTAACTAAAAAATTTTTTAAAAACAAAACAACTACACCGTTGGAAAGCAGACATTTTGGCGCACGTTTTACCAGGCCTGCACAGTTCTACGTCAAGCACCAATGGGGTTGCTAGGCGAGATGAAAAAAAGGCTAATTCAAGATTTTGACAAAACTGCTATTTCGCGCAGCTATCGCTCAACAACAATGCAATTTTAAAAAAAGAGTTCTGACATCACATAGATAGGAAATTTAACAATCTTTCCAACGGTGTCTTCAAATTTGAGCTATCTTCAAAATTAAGGGAGTTATGACAGTTTTAGTGACATAAGATCGAAAACGAGAAAAAAATCTTAAATCACGAATAACTCAGAAATGAGCTGCAGTATACGTAGGAGTCCGATCGGGCATAACTCGTGGGACACCCAGTATATTCTTTATCCATACCCGTAATCCCATACCCTCCTGGATTAACTCTATTGTAGCATTAGTGCTCCACAAATTTTCAAACATTAACTGAAAAATTTCTTAAAAGAGAATCGAGAGATTTTTCCTTTTTCCTAAATTAACTATAAAAAAGAAAATAAAGTTGGAGAGAAAATTACACTCAGCATGGTAGTTTTTTGGGAACCGAAATAGCCACAAGGGTCGTTCAGCTGACGACTGTCTCAATACCCTGTAATTGACTTCTAGATGACCCAAAGACCCCGCTAACTCCTATAACAACAACCCTTGTTAGCCCCTTTGTACGAGTTTATAAAAAGGGTATCAACCTGAGGAACCTGCCACATGCTAGGCTATTACCGAAGTCACGAGTCCATTCACAATAAACATAGGAACATAAGACGTTCGGTCAGTCCAGCCTTTAATTGTCAACCAGAAGTCACTTGTACCACTTACTCAAGCGCTACACTCCTCAATCCCCTCGAATCATATTGAAAAATAGAGAAAGAACGCACCGAACTCGAACAAAGCTTATCACAACTTTAAAAAATCTGAAAAACTCTACGGGAAAATAACTGGAAGAATTGATTTACTCACTTTGAAGTCGAATGTAACTCAAAACTGGAGGTTCTACTCACCTGGAACAGAGAAAGTAGCACCAAAAATGTTAGAAACTCAACATCAATTACAACAAAAGGAGAGTTAGAGATAAGACTAAATACATTTATTATCAAAAGAAGCACAAGAGAACAAAACAAGAGAGACAGAGAGAGAGAGAAAAATAATAGATAATATTATTCGAGATTAGTATTTAGTGAATTTGGGGGGTCACGACTTGAATTCTTTCAAATCTGGTTGAATTACAATTATCTGAATTATAATTATTATTAAGTATTATTGAATTATAATTTATGCCTCATTTACCTTTCCAGTATAACAGAATATTATAATCATCTTAGTGATTTGCATGCAAAGTCCGCTGCTCAATGCGGAAAACTCCGTTGTTAAACTGTAGCATAAGTGTTTTCTTTAATAAGACTAGAGTACTGATTCAGGTCCGTGGCGATATCTTCGATCTCTTTAGTATAAGCATCGAGGAGTTTAATTTATTTACCGTTCGAACGCCGATAACATTAACTTGTGAATCCCAACTCAATGAATCGTCAAACAAAATACCCGAATTCTTAAATTCGCACACATAATTCAACTTTAAACATCTATTGTTGTTGGGAAAATAGTTCATTAGATACAAGTTCAGGGTCATATATCAACATGCCTTTACTCTTAGAAGAATTAATTATCATTCCATATTTGATGCACCCTCTGAGAGGTTTGAGTTCACCTTCTCAATGCAATCGTTCAGATCGTTCAATTTACAGGATAAATACAGTTGCAAATCGTCTGCATACTGCATAAAACTACAGTGCTGTAGCAATTTGTTCAATGAACTGAGTAATATAGCGAAGACCATCTCAAACAATCTAGATCTCTGAGGAATTCCTACAACAATATTCGAAAAAATTCGAACAATTTTTCTATCAAACCAATTGATTTTAAAACAGCTGTCAGAATATCATGGATAATAATGACGAAAGCACTATGACGAAAGGCTAACATCAACCACGACAAGTTGACTATGTTGCGGTTGTCAATGCGGTAGCCACACGTCGTCAATTAGGTACCCAAATTCATACCGTTTCCAAACTATGATTAGACACCAGGTAAACGGCGTTAAAAATCAGCTTCCCAGGGAATTGATACCACGAAATTCATCTACCCGCGTAGGAGTATTTACTCTCTTTAAGGGGTTTCGAGAGATTTCTTCCATTGAGATGGGTGAAAACCTGCACTCAGACATTCGTTGCAAATACGTTTTAGTACAGTTTTTTTAGTACAGTTTTAGTACAAACAACATCTGATAAGATGTGAATTGTGTCCACAGGCACCCCATCAGAACACATTGACTTTGATTTAACCGAAAGCAAACACTACCTTGCTCTCCCCGCGCGCAATGATTCTAAAGCCTTACTTCGACTACCTGCTGAAAGTGAGTTATAAGGTCTCTGATGTATCAAAATTCCATTAATTATTCACAAAATGTTCATTTAATCCGTAGAGGGACACAGCTGTCCAAAGTTCCATACAGTTAATGCAGTTTGTATCATTAATGAGCCAACAAGCTAAGGTAAATTCTTTCTGTAGACCAGTGTAATTTGTTATTTGATATAAC
Source organism: Creontiades dilutus (assembly GCA_031894815.1). Taxonomy (NCBI): domain Eukaryota; kingdom Metazoa; phylum Arthropoda; class Insecta; order Hemiptera; family Miridae; genus Creontiades; species Creontiades dilutus. The sequence goes on along the minus strand of JAVIWC010002807.1, from coordinate 152,628 downwards.
ACTGAGTCAACAAGAGATTATAAATTAAATTTTTCGTTCTTCAAGTAGGTAACAAGGTACATGAAATGCGAGTGCCAGAGATCATTTTTTCTTAGTGATTCTCCACTCGATCCAATCAATCCAATTTGCTGCAGAATCAATCAGTCGGAGCAATACGGGAAATGTTATTCTAGACTATTAATTTAGACTCCTGATAGGATCGGCTTTGATCTGACAAGGGGTACATATAAATATATATCTGTGTGTATAAATGTGGTGAGAAAACAGGCATGTCGTTATATGGATCGAGTAAAAGCCGAAAGAAAACGGCGTGATTACGCGTTGAAAAAACGCCGCCATCTGATGAATAAAATTGAAATAAAAAACAAAACAGTAATTGATTGAAAAATAATAATGATGATGTCGGCAAAAAGTTCCGTCAAAGATTCCGAACCGCGCATACGTTTATAAGGGCAATAAACTAGAGGAGACAATCCCCCTTGATGAGACCAGTGAAACCCGATGGGTTCCTTCCAACAAGAGACGTTGACAGAATGTTGACAATTTAGAAGTGGCGTAAGAGCAGTAGCGGTCATTGCTGTTCGGTTGTCACCGAGGGGCTCTGTCCCTGTTATAAACGGAAATCTTTGGCGATTGAAACTTATACCGTAACCGGTTTGAATATAAATAAGGAGGGCTATTCGTGATTTTTCAGATAGACAAACCATACGTGCCTACGCAGTCGAACTGGACTTGCGATTGGTCGATTGACCAGAAAAAATGATGGCAAAATGTTGATCAGATGATGCGAAATGTGATGTTGAGTATTGGTGCATGAATACTGGAAGGGATTGTGAAACTATTTCCGATTCAATATCTACACCTCAACCTCTTATTTTACTCTTTTAATAAATAGTTTACGCCTCAAGCTTGGGACTACGTTATTTGGATTTCAACATCTGCCGATATCATTATAATAGAATCAGAGTAATGACGACGCCAACCCAATCCAATAGCAAATGTTGTCAAATGACTCTCCGATATCGGCGCGATCTCTTCTGAATTTGAGATACCGCACATAACTATTACAAGTCAGGTAGCCGGCAAGGGAATGAGTAATTAACGACGGCAACTCACTCTAGCAACAAAACAACTGAACAAGTAAAGAACTAAACAACTCAGTAGACAGAATAGAAGACTTGACCCTCCGGTTACTCCAGCAGCCGGTTCGTAATGTAGCATTTCCAAGCCAAATGAAACGTTTTCCAAATCAAATAAAACATTTCTCAAATCAAATGAAACCTATTGAGAAAATAAGTGAAATTAGGTACTAAGCTACTAAGGTGGGTACCCTGCAAATTGCAGATAGATGGAATTGTGAGTACCCATCCCAGAGAGAAGTTGACAAAATAGTCCAGTCATCTGGTGGTTTGGGCTTGCAAAAATTCCTAACTTTCCGCAAATTTCCTGGGTTGTCCCCCCCCCCTCCCCGGGGTGCTACACCTCATTTTACGGAAAAATTAACCTTGTGCTAACTTCAGGGGGGCCGAAAAACCGAGTTTAATTCGAGTGGGAAAAGAGTGATTTCTGCTAATTTTTGCCATTTTGGGAAAATTTGCCAATCTTTGAGCCCCTATATCTCGATGATCGCTTGGTCAATAACCAGGTGTGAGTAGGTCATTTTGTAGAAAATTTTATCTACTTCATTTTATAGTACGGTGATTTTCTCGTTAGGATGCGTAGTTTTCGAGTTATAGCGGAAAAACGGAAAAAAGTCCGAAAAAATCGCGGTTTTCCGGCCCCCCTGAAGTTAGCACAAGGTTAATTTGTCCGCAAAATGAGGTGTAGCACCCTGGGGGGGGGGGGGGGGGTGAAACAACCCAGCAAATTTTTTTATTGGGAATTTTTGCAAGATTTCACCAGATGACTGGACTAAAATGGAAATTCTGTTAATTTTAGGCAGAGGATTATCGAAGTAGGTCTCACCCTAGTAAAATAAGAAACAAGAAGGTAAGTTCGAGAAATGTCTACCTGTTGATATGGAAAAGATTCCATTTGACTTGGAAAAGCTATCTTATGACAATCACTGATCACTCAACACGATTTGTCAAACATTGTTGAAACATGATTACGGTCGTCTGAAGATGGGTGAGTTTGCGACCCTAACCAACTTTAGACGTACACAATTTGGGAGCTTCCTACAAGAGCTGAATAAGTTTAAAATGCGTTTCTCCAAGGTAAATGCCTTCCAACCTCCAAAATGTGACTTTTTTTGTTCTTGCTGACATTTTGTTGACGCTCAAGTTACATGTTTGTTTATTGATTACATTATTTTAGGTGTAGTTGGTTTATGGGAATAAAATTTACGTTAAACTTCTATTTTCAACTTCTGTGTTCATGTTACTGAGTAAGGTTAATTAGTTTTGAAGTTTTAAATGGTTCCTTTGTTTCATCATCACAAGAATCAGTAGACCTACCTCAGAATTTCGGCGGGTTTGAAAAATTATAACCAGGAACCAAATGGTTTGTTCCATTGAAAAGTCTCTTTAAAGTGAGATTGCACAGCAAAAAGATTGATAACAGGACGAGATATGCCCTGCCCTTCATCCCTAGTGTTGCCAGGCTATGTATTTATTTTGTTCTTGTAGAAATCCAGTGGATTTATTTTCTTCTTACTAAATCCAACCACTATTTAAAGCCTTTCTTCGACGGTTCCTCTTTGTTTCCAAAATTTCCACTACTACCAGCCAGATGTCATTCTGAACAAAATGGCGCCTTTGCTTTTTTTTCAAAATTGGGATTTTCTTGATTTTTTTGGAAGCCTCTCAATTACATTTTCCCAATGTTTAACAAATCCAAAATGACTTGACTTAATTACACATTTTGGACAATGCAGATCGTTTTCGAACTGCAAACAAATCTAAACTACATAGTACTCGTAGAATCTGTGTAATAAAGCACTGGTGGGCAATCAACTTTTTTCTTTCAAGACACAGCCATGTGATCTATTCAGTCATGTTATCGATTGCAGTCAACTGATCTGTTGCTAGAGAGTTATACTGTTGCTAGAGTTATACTTTTTAGTTCCAAAAATTGCTAGTAGAGTGAGTTGGCATCGATCATTCATTGCTCATTACTGTACAAGATACACCCGTACACGTAACTGGTATGGTGTGTGTCTCAAATTAGGGTGGGAGGGAGGTCAACAACACAGCCATGTGATCTATTCAGTGATGTGATCGATTACAGAAAACTAATCTGTTGCTAGAGAGTTATACTGTTGCTAGAGTTTTACGGTTTAGTTCCAAAAATTGCTAGTAGAATGGTGGTTTCATTTTCTGAGTTCACCCTGGAAGCATCGTCTCTGACTGTTGTAATAGCGCAGGATAGGTATATAGATTGGCACACACTTAAATCAAATAATTGAAAAAGAAAAAGCACAATCAAGTTTTTTTTTCTTTCAAGACTGTTTGCAGTTGTAGCTAATGAAGCTTGACCTCAAGATAGTAGAGCTAAAACTGTGGCCCCTCACGGCCAAAACCTATTAATCAACCAAAAGTTCACATAGGTGGTTCGTGTGAGCAGATCGTCGAAATACGCGAAGGGAGCTTCAATCAGACGGATGAGCTACGACTTTGACCGCCGCCTTCTCCTCCGGCGGATTAATCGCTCTCCCCGACGCAGCCGAGCTGTCCCCTCAAAAAATACACCTTCCTCCTCGGAATGAATTAATGAAGCCAACATGCGCCGAGACTGCTATTTATCTTTAATCAGAAATAGTGAAAAAAGATCGGCCCCTGAGGTTTTTCTTTGGAATTGGTGAGGTCACAGAACTTTTTAGGTACAACAATCAGGATGAATAAGATATCCCGCCACTATTAGTGTTTTTATGGATGGGATATCGATACCCAAACACCGGTTACTGCATTGAAGAAAACGAACAGTCAATATTGAAAATTACGATATATCGGTCGATAAACATGTATATATTGGCTAAATATCGATTTTCCTGTTCATAGTTCTTTCAATCATCCATAACCAACGCAGTTTTGTGTCACATACTATTATTTTTTTTAATTTTATGTTACAATCAGTTTGCACCGCAGTTAAATATGAAAGGGCACTTTTCATCAAAACTTGCAGTTGCAAAACTTGGATTGAACTCAGTATGGTCAAAATTTATAGAAAATAGTTATATTCCTATGGAGGCAAAATATACTGTTTTTAAATCTGTGAACCGCTCGATGATGTGCTATGCAGGGCAAGTTTGGGGGTATGAAACATATATGCAGGTGGAAATGTTATTAAAATTTGTTATTAAAAAATTGTTCTCTTTACCATCGAATACCCCAGACTATATGGTTTATCTGGAGAGTGGGGTGGAGCCAATGTACATCTACACTCTTAATCTTTGTTTGGACTACATTGTGAAAACCTTACAAAGCCCCAGATCTAGACTCACTAATGTAATTGCCCGTGAAGTTATTAGAAAGAATGTTTCATGGATGGCAGCTTGGAATGAGTTGGCAGAAAGGCACGCAGTGGAGTTGAATATTAATCCCGGCGAACCTAAGAATGTTTTGCACCAAATAAGGAAGGTTATAGAGTTAGAAAAAAGTAGATTTGTGCAACAATGCAGGGAAAGAGCAGGAGCTGCCCAATTCCATAAACTTTATCAGCACTTAGGCCCTCCCAGTTATTTAAGTGAAAATAATCTCAGCCACTTAGCCGTAAGAAGCATTAAATTTTGTACAAGTACAAATTTTGTAGAGCCCGTTGCGAGATGATCAATTTAAATTTTAAGCCGTGGATTCCAGATAGAGTATATACTTGTCCGCTTTGCAATTCCGGGGATGACGAAACGGTGCTTCATTTCTTGGCACAGTGTCATATTTTGAGGGGTATTCGGAGAGAACAGTTCGGTTCTCAATACCTGACAGAGGAGGACGCAATACAATATTTGAATGGTAGAAATTTGTTGGGTCTGGGAAGGTATATTGTAAAGGCTGTGAATTATAGAACTGTCCTGGTAGAGGAGTGGAATTATTAGGTGTGGGATGTTTGGAATTTATTAGTTATAGTGAATTGAGTGTACAGTATTTATTTATTTCTTGCATTTTTTTTTTAATATCAATCGATTGTTCTTGTGAATGTACCAATAGTTATATTAACACTGTTATATTGAATTATCGTTATTATATTAATCGTTTACCAGCTGCTGGTTGCTAAGCATCAGCAGATCGGGTGTTTTGTGTAAGGTAAACTTTACCTGAACTCCGGCTCATAGCTAAGTGCTACAGCCGTAAAATGTTTAGATTATCGGCATTGTGTTTGGAATTTATATAAATAAAGCATTTTAAAAATAAATAAAAAAATCAAAAAAATCATCAATCAGTTTGCAATGAAGGTATAGAGCAGATAGGTTCCTACCTTCCTTGTATGGGTATAACTTCGTAGAAGCAAATATATATTTAATCAACAACAGCAACACTTGAATTAAAAACGTATCTATATCCTAGCACTAGAAAAAAACAAAGTGTATGCAAGAGGAGTTTGAACACTAACATGAACGAAACGCTAGTAATCTATAGGAAGGTTCCTTGGTTGTTGTCTTCTTCCTGTTGTTCATAAAAGGTGAGATGATTAGGTATTATATAATTAGTATGAAAAGAGGGGAGAAGATATTTTTTTTCACATTTGAACTCTTAATTTGATATCTGTTTATTCATGTAAGACGTTTCGTCCCGCAACGGGGACTTCCTCAGTCTAACTATGTGTAACAACTAGCACACTTGAGGCATTGACATCAGTTGAAACGTATTGGAACTTTAATGTCTGGTGCCACCAACATGTCAAAAAGTATGCTAGTTGTTAACGCCATAGTTAGACATGCGAAAAATCCCTTTGATTGAAAAAATCAGTGTTTGGGCTTTTGTTGTTCAGATAAACGCTCCAAATTAAAAATGAGATTCCAAATGAATGTGGTCACTCCACTACCCACACCCACTATTGATATTTATTTTTTCTGGATAATATCCAATATCCAGGAACTTAACTAACATATTATGTTGGTTAAGTACAATCGATTGTCGATAAATATCGACAACCCAACATCGATGTAAAATAATCAGTTCTCCTTAACATAATATCGTTATTTTTGAAATATCGATTATCGATTCCCATACCTAATTGATCCCTTAAATGAATCGAATCACCTCACTCGCTTAACGTTCATCCGTTAGCTCTCCCTAAATGACTTTTACCGAAAAGAAGACTGGAACGTGAATTTGAACGTCCTTGCACATGTTACGTGCTTATGTAGGTTCCCATACCCGATTTTAGTTCTATTTTATTTTGTACGTCCTCCGTCCAATATCATCTCCAGAAAAAAATTTGTTCTGATCGAGTTGCATTGCCGACTCCGCGTTTTTTCTTAATTTCATATTCTTGTTCTACACGTTATTTCGGTAAAAAATGTCAGACTCCAGTAGTGGGGACTGCAAAAAGTAAATACGGATATCGTATTGTACGGTATAGTGAAAAAGGTTTATGCCCAACAGGGATATACACGGAAAATGTAAAAATAATCCCTTTTGAAGGCGATCATGTTATATCTACCGGATTAGGAATAACCAATAGCATTACAACGGGAAACGCCGGAGTGGCCTTTAATTGAACGGTTTATGGGCTCTTCATTGAACTGGTTCGAAAGAGTTTTTCGGGGCCATCTTGATCAAAGAATCATCTACCGTCCGTCAAAACTGAAAAGGGATCGGCCAGCCCGTAATTCTCCGCAGTGATGCCGGCATTTGAAACTTGAAACGCGCCGGGGAAAAGGCCGTGAAGAGGGGGGTTAATTAGTTTACACGTACAAAAGAGATTGATTCAATTAAGGGCGGCGCACGAAGGACATGGACCCTCCAACAGGATCCGTTCGATGGATACTATAAAGATCCGGGATTCACTTCCTCTAACTCAATATACCGGGGACTAGGCCGACTGAGCGCGGTTTGAAAAAAAAAATTCCGATGAGAGAATATATCTTGTTAACCGGTCAATTCCACGTGTCTGCCTCCAGTAGATTTCAAATCCACCCTCCTTCTATTTTTTTGTTTATCATTTCCAATAATCAACCTTTTGTAAACGACTGAGAAAACACCCTGCACATTATTACATAACGGTAGATAACTTCAGCATCAAATGCCACTTTAATCAACTGGCCTGTTGATGAAATAGGAGAAATGGGTCAGAATTCCGCAGGTCATTTGGGACAAGTTCACTTGAAAGAGAAGTTCTTTGAGAGAAGGTCACTCACTCACTACCCACCTCCAACTACGAGCTGCAGATTGGATCTGTCAATGAGTTCATTCGAAAGCAAGCCACGCATCACCTCTTGAGACTACAAGATCATGTAAATGAGGATGTCGTCCAGCTTCTCAACACAAAGGATCTGCTTAGAAGAATGAAGAGAACCAAGCCACACGATTTAATTCACTTAGTGTGCGCTTCATAAAGTGCAAATATCAGGACAATTAGGACTAAGTGATGTATTAGATTTCTTAATGTGCTTATATAAGTTTATAACATACCTTTTATCGCTTTGTAATAACCATCAAATCACCAACGCGTTTTCTCCGATACTGCTGAGCTAATGAAACTTGTATAAAGGTTACGGTCATGGAGCATGAATTTAAAATTTGAATTGTTTACGAACAAATTTATAGCGAAAAACGTAAAAATGCATGTATTACAGGGTTGTCCCTTCGTCAGGTTTTTAAAACGTGCGAGAGAGATTGGAGTGGAAATGGATAAAGGACAACACACCACCAGACATAAATAGTGTTATAACTAGGCGAGTTCGCCAGTAAGCTTTGGACTGATCGAAGATCTACCAAGTGAGTAGGGACATTACAAAGAATTGGCTGAACATGTTTTCATGGAGTGTCTCGTGTGGGGGTCATTTCTAAATTTCGGTCACTTTTATGTCACTGATCAGTATTGCCGTCAAATCTCAACTAAATACAGTTTTGTAAGTGTTTTAAAATTTTCTCCTATGTGGATGTACATGTTCTATGGAAAATTATGTAAACGTTGTGCCTACAGGGCCCTGGAGAAAATACCAAAGTCCGTATTTCTCAAGCCCTACAGCTGTCACTAACCAGAGGTATACAACTTCCATCGTCACTACTCAGCGAAATATTTATTGGGGCTGTTATATCCACTTACACTATGAAAGAACATACCATCGACAATAGATATCCGAATCAGGAAAAAAAATTGAACTAATCAAGTAGACTTATCAGCCCATTGTTTCAGTGTCATACGGTTTTTCCTCACTCCCCACAATGTTTCGAAAAGTAGCCCCCAACTGACAGGGAAGGGTGTTTATGAAGTTCCTTCTGTTTTGTTGAGATCCCTTATTCAAGATGGTCCCAACGCTGGTGGTTGGATTTTGCCTAGACCTTCCCAGTTAGTTCTACCGGGAAAACCATCCCTGGAGGCAGCAGTGTAGGTTTTTCAACTCTCACTCCCTACTCCAGTAACATTCTGACTGTGGCAAGTGAAATTTGATCGCACTTGTTGACAATTAGTGTAGTTGTTGGAAGTTCGTTGACACCATTTTGGTTTAACCAGTTTCAATTGATTTGTCGCCTGTAAAGGCGGTGAAAGGCTAACCTCAACCTCTCTCTCCCTACAATATCCAGCCAATAGCCCCTTGAATTGTCGCGAGTGAGATCTGATTGTAGCGCGTGAGATTTAGGCAAGGAAACCTTGGTATTTACTGTAGCTAAAATTAAGCTAATTTGTGCTGTTCCACTCACCTAATTCGAAAGACTTGAGCGGCGATTCCCATGGAAGTTGGAGGCTCAAGAGGGGAAGAAATAGTAGAGTATACCTACCTCACTCAATACAAACGTTTTTTTTTTTTCAAAATGGCGTACCAGCAGTACGGTTCAAGATTATGTGTGCTCACTTGGGTAATATGCCGAGAGAACCGCAGTGATTGATTAGGAACTAGAAAATTGATCACGTTACAACTTTCATTTTTCAGGAAAGTCGTTACCCAAATGTGACCGAAATTTTCAAATGACCCATGTAGCGACATCAGAGAGGAACGTGGTTTGATAGTTCTGTTCTACATATTCAACGACATGTTTCAAGGAAATCCCCGTAGAAAAGTATTGTTCCCTGTCCATTTTTAAACATCGCAACGGCTTTATGCATTATCGGACCATTAAGATTTCATTTTTCTGCCAAGGCATGCGGTTACAAATCAAGATATTGTCTATATCCCCGTGAACCGTAATTCATTTTGGCCCAGAAATAATCTCAAAGACCCCAGTGAACAATACGTATTCATAAATGCAGTATGAGGGTGGGAGGAGGGGGCAGGATCAGATGCCAAGAATTTCGACCCTAATAGTTCAATGAACATCTGAGAGCAGCAGCGAGCATTCAAAAAAACCTCAACCCGAACATTCATTCTCAACTCGTTTCTGAGACGGTGTCCCTTTGAAAAGCTCTCGCGGTTCCTTATTTTTCGAGTCGGGACCGTTTTAAACTTCACATTTGTCGCCGCGGCGACCCGCCCTATGGACAGCCCTGTCATAGCTCATTTCCAAAGCTCGGGCCCCAGCGTTGAAGCATCCCGAAGGTTTTTCTCCCACCCGTTCTCTTTTTTTTATATATATATATCCATATTTCTCTCAACAGACTGTCAGACGGTGCGTTACACCTGAATTCACCTTCAAAACATCCGGAAGGGATTTGGATGAGGTCCCACCCGTCAGGTTGAACAACATGACCGCGTAGATCCGACCAGTATCCATACCATGTCACTGGAGAATCCAAAAACACAAATAAACAATACGAATCTTTACTGTTTATAATAGTAGTTTGGATTGGAAAAGATCTGGTCAAGCAACATGATTGCGTGATTGAGTTTTCCGAACTTGTTTCATGCAATTTGAAGTAAAAACGCAAATTCTTTCACTGGGGTTTATTATTCAATGATTCATGATTTGAATTTCTACTAAGCTTTGAAGAGTTTTTCAAGAGCGATTACAATGGTTTATTATTGAATAATAAACCAAAAAAGTTGTGATCTCTAAAAAATAACATTTTTCACAGCTGTTGTGAATTGCACAACAAAACACCTGCCCAAGTTCCAAATTCCAAAACAGTTGGGAATATTTTTTGTCATTGTTATGGTATTTATTTTTTAGAAAAGAATAAAAAGGTTGTATTGCAGATCACATCCTCTTTCATTCAACTTTTCTGAATTACCCAAAAATCCCCTTCCCCCTTCTATCTTCGATTTTAATCATTCAGAGAGTGTTAGAAATTAGTTGATTCGATTCAGCGAGGAAAATTACATAGCTATAACACCTACCGCCAAAATTTCATCCAGAGGCACTAACTCTTGCCAAAACGCTGATTTCTCTGTCGAAAATTGATCTAAAATAAAATGTTTGATAGACCAATAGAAACTCGCTCATCCATTTTCCAGTAGATGGTAAATCAACGTTGAAAATTGTTAAAAAAGCGGAAGGTTGACCGAAATTCGATTTTAGTTTAGAAAAAACCATGTGCGACGTGAGTTGGAAGAAAATTTTATGAATTAAAAATTAAAGAAAACTTAATGCTCTTTCCAACCTTATAATTTGAAAATTTAATATATTTTGTAAATTAAGGGAGTTATGGCCATTTCAGCGAAGTATGGTCGAAAATACGAAAACACTTTGATGTAGAATGGGCAAATAAGGAGAGTGTTCACGCCCAAGTGTAATGTTTATTTTTATTCTACCGTCCGATGTATATGTTACAGTTAATACCCGAAATCAGTTAATTCTAGTTCTAACTAGTGACTTCTAGTTTTCACGAAGGGGCTTAGTGTTAGGCAAAACTAGAACAACCTAGTGAGAAGCCGTGCTAAGAAGTGATTTTAAAAGTTAGTTACAACTGGTTTGGATTAGTGAATACTAGGAACAGCGAAAAATAAGGTTTTTTGTAAAGCTTATATTTTTAGTATGGGTACTTACTAAAAAGTCGAAGTTAGTATTACTAATGAAATATTGTCGGTTACTTATTGCAGCAAGTTAAGCCTTCGTGGCATTTGGAGTTTCATGAAATTTTTTTTTTTTTTTTTTTTTGCAAAGGCATCTATTTGTTAGGCAAGATTTTTTGCAAGAGCATCGTACGAAGCCTTGACCAGACCCTGTGGAAGCTTTCGTTGCAGCTGTGCGAAGGGAGAGCTGGACGTCTGGAACTTAGTCGATTTTCAGGAAAACTTCTTCGCAGGAAGAAAATTTGGATCTCGTCTCCCGATAAGACGCCGAGTTCCTCGATCATAGATAGATGAATCAAAACAAAGCCGCATTGGCCGATCCTGGTGTTGTCTTATTATTAAAAATAAACAAATCAGTGAATTCTAGTTTTGACTGACTCAATTAAACGAGCGGGGATTTCTAGTTTCAACAAGTGACTTCTAGTTTTCACGAAGGGGCTTTGTGATAACTAGAATTGACTAGTTGAAACTAGAATTAACTGATTTCGGGTATTAACTGTAACATATATACCAATAAGGAAAGTGTATGTGTGACCCCTGTGCGCGATAAGACTCAACGATCATCTCTCCACCAACCCTTCCTGATATGACTGATGCTCTCACCCCTAGACTCGACTGGAGAAAGGATCATGCTCCTTACACTCGTTAGTTGCCTTCGACGAGCCATCAGCATCTCTTGAAGCTTGAGTGAATATTCAATACCTTTAATTTAAATTCGAATTCACTCTTCAACAATCAAGGACGGGTCATCAGCATCCCATCATAACTGGACCTATCTATTCTTCATCGTTCCTGCATTTCGACGTAAGTGATGACTCCAAGAGCTCAAATGTATTCGCACCTGTCGGCTGCCACCTCAGCAATGTTGACACAGATATTCATGGCATTGCCATATTTTATTTTTTCATACTGTCACATTCTATTTAACAGCTCCAAGTGGGGTATCAGGCAGCACCGTTCACATTCTCATCGTATTTTCCCTCTTGGTTCATCGATATCGTTATTGAAGTACCTCCAGTTTTCGAATCAAGACATCCCGGTGAAATATTGTTCTGGGAGCATAAACGCGTACTCCTCACGTCGCACATAAGCGGTCAGAGTATTTGTTCACATATTAGGGCGTAGGAAGAATATTAAAATTAATTTTATTTTCATTTTTATAAATATTTCGTAACCAAGTAGGTAGGCACCTGCCTAGTGTAAGAAGGAGCTCCTTAATTCCATCAGAAATTTTTATCTATACATATTTTTTTCTCTATAGAACTTGTAAATCTATATAATTTTGCAAAACTATCATATCATTAAAATATTGATACTTTTGGTAATTGGGTAATTTGCTATATGAAAACCCCACCTCTGGTATGCAACAGAGAGGACTAGACAAAAATTGCTACATGGTAAAAGTTGTTGCAAATTATTTGCAGAATCGATCCCTGAAGTTTCGTCGTTCTTAAACCGAACACTTATATACAAGTAATAAGGTAGAGTTATTAATTAAAATAATTAACGTTACCTCCCTCCGATTGACTACCGTCAACTACGAAAATCCTGAGTAATGTACGCTGGAGATTGAGCTTACCTGCAACAAACAAAAATCATGGATGAGAAAGGGGGTAACTAGGATAACAAGCATTAACAGAAAAATACATTGAATAGTGAAATGACGGAAAATCGTGTTTAGACGTGTATCAACGTGATGTTATCAACGGTATATTAACGCCCTGGCCGAATATGCTGACAAGAAAGAGAGTGACAGGGGAGAGAGAGTGGAACTAAGTCCTCCCCATAAGCATAACTCTCAGGATTCTCAACGAATCCTTTCGGTATTTTCAAGGTTTATGAAACTGTAGATGTTCCATCAAGCTCGACAAACAAACAACGGAAGGAGCAATTATACCATTCAATCACATGGGGAGGTATATTACAAACCTCACAATGAATCATTCGTTATTCAAAAAATAATTAGCCCATGTGTTATAACAGGCAGCGTTTAATAGCAGGAAAAGTACACTTTTTTGCATGACTGCTTATTTTTACGTCAGATTCTCAAAAAATAAGTTGGTGTGCAGCACCTAAGGATGAATGCTGGATCTATCTGCAATATTTATCGTCACAAGTGAACAGAAATGGTTTGGAGACTGTGTACATCGCAATAATGCTGTCTAAATTACGAGAGAAATTATACCCAACGCGATTGTTTTTTCTAGAATCTAGTAATTACATGAATTTTGAAATTGTTATATGTATGGTTGCTGGTCAAGGGTTGCTAGGAACGGTTTGATAATGCACCGTTCAATTTCGTGGCGGAATTGCCTCAGAAAACGATAACGAACTCTCCCGTTTTGATTTTCCTCGCTTCAATTTTTGAATTGGAGTAACTCGAGTACGACCTCCATAGGGTACCGTCAGTTTTCAGTTACTTGGACAGTAATAAACAAATTTCAGAAGAGAAATCGCCTGGAAATAGTTTAGCTTACTTAAGCGTCAAATCAATTCCTACATATAGACTTTTTTCGATTCTTTCAACTCTATTCGCTCTCACTTAATAGTAGTTTGTAAAAATTGCACCTTGTCACAAAATATCCTCCCCGAGCCTGTTGATAGGTTCAATTTCATTTCTTTCCGTATTTATCACCTATGTTACAGTTCACTTTATTATTATCATTTAAATGATTAACAGGAGTACAATCCAGTTCTTAGCGACCGTACCGACCCGACAGTTCCTCCCCCCTCCCCCGCTCAACACTCCTTCAATTAACCTTCTGGTGGGCTCTTTCCGCCCTTTGTTATCCCGGCATCACCACTTTTCCGTCCGCCCGAGGGGGTCATTCGTGTACCTGCCACCTTGGTAAGCACTAGCCTCTCTGGTGCTCTGGTTGAATCTACAGATTTTTCCAGGGAGTTGGTTATGCTTAGTAAGTACCGTTTATGAACACAGAATGCGCTCACGTAAACCCTTGTTAGCTCCTCCCAGCCGTAGCTTTCATCTCTGTTTGCTAGAATCCCATATTTGTAGGTTGCATAGGCAATTTTTTTTCTTCGGTACTTAAATGTGTAAAATTAATCATTTAAATGATCGGGCTGTAGAACCATAGAGGTCTATTGTCCCGCTTTTTTTGTACTTTATCTGATTGGTGTATTGGATTTGCCCGTATTGTTAAATAAATAAATAAAATCTCCCTGGTCTATGACCAAATACAAGATGAATTCTTCGGGTGAAGTGGCGTAGCTAGAAGCACGATGCGAGCTAGTGTGGCGTCTTCCACACGCTCAGAACAACGCGCCGATCGTCGTAATTGCGTTAGAAGGAGCGATAGAAAACGAAAAATTAATCGCTATGAATAATGCGACTCCCGGCCAACCATGCGAGAAATGGAAAGCGGCCGTTTTTACGACCAAGAAAAATTAACAGATAATGAGAAACCGACTGGGGAAGACTTAAAAACCCGGTGCCGAGAATAACAAGATAAGCAACGGTTAAAAAGGCGCGGTTGAGGCGCATTTAACAAGCCAGAAGGAAAAACTAAAAAAAGGACAAACGAAACGCGGGAGAAAAAAAATGAAACGGACAAAAATAAAAATACGGTTTTAAACAGCGAGTAGGTACTTGAAAAATCAAGGAGCAAAGTGCTTCGTGATAAATGAAGTTCGTGGCGGGGACAGGGAAAAGGCGAAGCTGTCTTTAGCGGAGAGACCCCCCCGTACATAATCCATCCATTTGTGACTCCCATGTGTAATGGAAGACATGAATTACTTAGGAACTCCGGCTTGCATTAAAGCTCTTCTGACGAAAAAAAAAAGGAGTGCTCTGTTGCCAATTAATTTGGAGCATTTTCCATGAATAACAGCAGTTTTCCATTAGATCTCTTTTATTCCTACCGACGCCGAAGCTTTTGCGGGGAAAAAGAGCCGGGGCGGCGAAGTGGGGGAAGCTTTTAGCTCAATAATGGCTCGCTTCAATCAGGCGGGAGAATTTTTACCTAATATCACACCGTTGTTTACGAACGTAAATGCCTTTTACTTTCGACGTTAATTGCATCGAAGTGAACTCGACAGGGCTCAACTGTCTCATTTTTGTCGGTGAAACGAGCGCGTAACTGCCATTCAAGGATAGGCACCTTACTACGTAAAACTACGTAGGTGGATTACGCGTGTACCACGGTATTTTTGATGCAAGAATACGGTATATCTAAACGTTGAGGAGCCAAGGAATAGATCCCCCATTATAATTTCAGATTAGCAGCCTCGTTATCATCACTAAAACGTTTACTTTTCCTAGGTCTAATAGAACAACCTTCTATGTAAATCATACAGCTGTTTATCGCCTTTGATGTACCATCAGCAAAAGGCGCATTTTTACAGGGTGACTGCAATTTCCTCAATGCCAAGACAAAAATGCACTGCCAAGGAGATGGCACAGCAGCTTCCTCGTTACAATCAAAGTGACACCATTATAAAATAAATAAATGTAATTACTTAATTATTAGAAATGTAATTACTCTTGATGAAAGGTGATTAGAAATTAAAAATCTGTTTAATCGTTGGTGTGTGACACCAAGCCGGAAAATGTAAGGGTTATAGTTTCACAATTCCAAGTGAAAGTTATACCTGTTACAAAATTTTCACGTTAGACGCAGAGCGTACCGGTGAAAATATCAAAATAAAATTTGCCAAAAGAGGCCTTATCCGCATAGACCCTCAAAATATGAGCTAAATTCATTCAAAATTGTGGAAGTTATGGCTGTGACAAGGAAATGCGGATAGACAGACAGACAGACACACCTACAGATGAACCGAATTTGTTCAGTAGGCTATGAAACGCAAAATGCGAGTGGACATTTTTAATTCGGACAACAACAATTTTATTGGCTCCCGAAAGTGAACACAATTCTTTCTCTGCTTCGCAGACTCGAAAGCAAAAAGAGTACCCTTTGGCAAACAACCATATTACTTCATACATGATAAGTTATAAGTACACAGGGTGTTTGACGAAAGATGTCTGGAAATTGGGTCGGTGTTTCTAGACCCAACAAAACAACCCAACAAAAAAGCTATATGAACCCATGTCCGATTCTCAGCCATAGTTACCTTATTTCAAATTTTGTGTCCTTCTAAGTGAAACGTATATTGTCGCAGTAAAATCATCATATCTCCAGATTCATTTGAGTTTCAAAAATAATGAAAAAACCACTGGAAATCTCATTAAATTCTCTCTAATGGAGTAGGGATGGGACATCGACATCGATAAATGAAAAAAGAGAAATATCAAAAATTCGTAGTATTAGCGAATTTTCGGAGAAAAAGAAACTACTTATTGTTCTCGGTCTAAAACATTTAAAATGAGAACTTCCAAAAAATGTTTTCATCAAAATCCGTTTTAAAGCATTCTAAATCCACTGTCAAAAGACGCCAAAAACACATTCCAGACGATAACTCGCGATAAAATTGAGATTAAAACTCAAATTTGCACAAAAAAATCTACCTAGGCTTTCAAAAGGCTAAGTTTGAAGATAAGCACAATCGCCTCACTCTAAAGCGAGATTTGGGGCATTTCAAATGGGGGAAAGTTACCCGAAAACCCCCACGCAGGTGACTCTCTTTTGTAAAGGTTTTTTCACGCTGAACACGAAGGTGAAATCGGATTGGAAATATCTCAATCCGTTCAAATTAGAGCAGTTTGAAGATGATAAAACAAGGTAGATTGGTAAAATTCGCCAAAAACAAATTCTTCAGCTTTCAAAAATTTTGAAATTAAAATTAGGTATCACAAGTCAGAAACAAAATGGTCGGTTTTTGCGTAATTCCTCCTGCAAAACTAGCTACTTTGAAAATTTGCTCATTTCGTCATGCTGCATGACTCGAACATTTTTTACCATCTTCTTCAACGTTGAAAAACCTATAAAATGAGATATAATTTCCCAAAAAATAAAATTGTCGATTTTGCGTCAATATTCCTCATAATTTTACTCCCACAGATATTGCATCTGGCACACTTGGGGTTGGTCTTTTGATAAAAACGCCACCACTTACTTGGAGACGTCTTTATGGAATATTCACTCACAAACGCTGAACGAACGAACAAATCAAATCCTCAGAATACTAGCAAGAAGCGATCGTTAGTAGCGTGTAATAAGGATACTGTTAACTAATAAGGACACACCGATATCTAAAACATCGAAAAAACTATTGATGGTCTCACCCGATATTAGAGGACATATCGATGCCGCTCTCAAACATCGACATTGATATCAATATGTCGATATCCCATCCCTATTTTGGAGATATGATGATTGAAGTGAAGATAGAAGAACGCAGAAGTAATGAGGAAGAGTTGAATAAAGAAACATCTAAATCTGAGCATCGCATGAATCTGAGAGACCCAGCGACCATCGAAAAACCTGAATTATACGATGCTTTCCTCTCCACCCACAACCATGCCTACCTACCTACCACACACAACCATGACCGCAAGATGTACAGGCAAGCGATACAGGGATTTAACCGAAATCCTAAAGAACATTGGTGTTGAGGACAAGAAGAAAGGAGATGAACGTTGACGTAGATTGTTAACTTGTTGATGTTGCCTGTTGATAGGATCAACGAGTGCCTTGGTTTCAATCGTCTTGTGGTTTAGAAAAACTTCATTCCTTTGTGATTTACGTTCGAGAATACATGTGTAGTTTTGTATGACAATATACGTCGTTTTTAACCGTGATTTTACAGCGACAATTCACGTTTCACTGAGAAAAACACAAAATTTAAAATAAGGTCACTATGATTGAGAATCGGACACGGGTTCATTTAGCTTTTTTGTTTGGTTTGAGGTATAGAAACACCTCGCCCATTTTCTGTCATCTTTCACCAAACACCCTGTATATTATGTTTCATGTTACTAATGTTAAAATAAACTTCCATTTTCTTACAGGAAGTTACACACCGTGGTTGGCAACAACAATAAATTTACATAAGATAAGGAGCTAAAATGAGCAAGAGATATTAAACAAACGGACGAGGTAAACTTTAAAAACTTGTTTTTCAACTCAATTTTTCAGGAATTAATTTTTTTAATTTTGGTTTATTATTCAATAATAAACCATTGTAATCGCTCTGGAAAAAAAAGTTTAACCCCCCTGAAAATTTCATGGTTTACGTTTCAAAGGGTGTAGAATCCGAATCTGCAATAAAAAATTTTCCGTCCGTCCGCCGTACGAACGATTTCTCCCAAACGGCTGGAGCAAAAGATCTGAAATTTTCAGGAAAAATCCATCTTGGTCCGACAACGCCCCAATTCTTGAGCCAGCCCTTTAAGGGCTGTAAAAGTTTTGTAAAATCCCTGAAAACCTCAAAACTAGTCGAATCGGCCTAAATATTTTCCTAGTAGAAGAACATACCATGAGGAATCGAATGAGCCCTTCCCCACGTCCGTAGGTCAAACCATTCCCGATCTATGGCCCGATTTATGGTGCCAACATTTGCGTTTTTTTGTTTATTATTGTTTGTTTGTAACCTAGTGATGTCCGGCCGATAGCGTTGAGTTGTAGTGAATGTGGATACTGGAGTGATAGCCCATTTGGATACTTGTAGTTTTTAGCCGATACACGAGTTGAAGCATTCTGATTTGCATGAAACGCTGATAATATATAGGTGAATATTATTCAATATTATTACTGGGGTAAATAAGTATTCTTTCACTGTTGTTTATTATTCAATTGGCTTGCGTTCATGATTTGATTATTACTAAGCTTCGGAGTGTGCGTGTTTTACAGGTGATAGAGCGATTATTGAATTTCAGGAGATATGCATAGACATAGACCACGTAAATCTGTTCTCAACCAAAACACCTATTTGGATTGATCAGTTGATGATATTTGTGTGCCTCCTCTATATCAATCTACCTTAGGCTACATCGTTTAAATTTGGATTTGGGGAAGTTTTAACGCAATACGAATGCTAAAGGACTTGATAAATTATAGATGTTTTTATATTATTGAATGGGGGGGGGGGGTATTGAGGTTCAATAAAAAAACGCTCCAAATTCAAATTTCAATGGGGTTAATAATAAACCCCAGTGAGGTTCAATAAAAAATCTATAATTTTAGAATATTTTTCCATTGCTCCAAATTCTTTCACTGGGGTTTATTATTCAATTGGCTTGCGTTCATGATTTGAATTTCTACTAAGCTTTTGAGTGTGCGTGTTTCACAGGATAGAGCGATTATTGAATTTCAGGAGATTTGCATAGAGCACGTAAATCTGTTCTCAACCAAAATACCTATTTGGATTGATCAGTTGATCATATTTGTGTGCCTCCTGAAATTCAATAATAGCTCTATCCTGTGAAACACGCACACTCCAAAGCATAGTAGATATTCAAATCATGAACGCAAGCCAATTGAATAATAAACCCCAGTGAATGAATTTGCAGTGTTTTTTAAATCTATCATATTTCGTAGAGCCGCAAACAGCTTATAGCATCTGTTTCTGATTAATCAGAAATTTTAACAAGAACGAGATCGTTCTTATTACCCCAGTATTCCGATCTAAAAAAGTTGGTAACTTGCCTGGACGAAGATGGCGCCTCAGTTGGCAAAACATGCCGCTGATTTTTGACATGCGAATAAAACCTAAATCACCCCTTGTTCGAGATGACGATCCCACAAGGGACGATTCGCCACAAAGAACACTTCACGATGTGGGGGTCATTTGGCGATTTCAGATTCATGAATGGGAATCAATTTTGCAATTTTTACGTTAAAACGGAATTCCCTGTGAGCGCCCTTCACTTTTACTTGGAAGTTTACGAGGAAAGATATTGAAAAAACCACTTCGACTATCTTTTTGATAAATCTACCGAATGATTTGGTCAGATCAGCATACCACCGTGATAAGAATAAGGCTTGATAACAAGAATATTGTTGTTGTTGTTTCGGATTTATGTGACCTTAATAAACATGATGTTCATGTGGGCGTAGGTAGTAGGGATGGGACATCGAAAACGATATTATCAAAATATCGATGTTTTACTTCGATCGTACGATGTTTTGCCATCGATGCCACACATTCGATTCGGCATTTTTCGATTCGCCGGACATCGGTTTGGTTTACTCTTCACTCACAGAAGAAATTCCATCTAGTTTGCTTGCTACCTAACGTGAAAAAAAAAGAAGTAACAAAAATTCTTCCAACTGCTGTAGTATTTGCGAATTTTCGAAGAAAAAGAAACTACTGTTCTCGGACCAAAATATTTAAAATGAGAATTTTCATATGTTTGCATCAAAATCCGTTTCAAAGCATTCAAAATCCACCGTCAAAAGACACCAAAAACACATTCCACATTTAACTCTCAATAGAATTGAAATTAAAAGATCAAATTCGCACAAAAAATATATCTAGGCTTTCAAAACGAGATATCTCAATTCGTCCAAACTAGAGAAGTTTGAAGATGATAAAAAGAGGTAAACAGGCAAAATTGGAGGGGAAAAAATTATGAGATTTGTGAGATGATGGAATGGTATAGTTGCCCCTTCCATTGAGCTGAATGCGGAGATAATGCTCCGCCACACTCATAGAATGACTCAGACGCTTGAAAACGTGATTTCCAAAGGCGACAGATTCTAAAATCGGGAAGGGCCAACCAAACACATCCATCACGACGTAAATCATACATCTGTTTACATGAGTGTTTCCAGTTCTAAAATCGGGAAGGGCCAAACTTCACAACCATAATAGACCTATCAATTGTGCTGGATCACTTAACAAACCAGTGTTATTGCCATTTTTCCCAGTTATCTTCATATTCAGTTGCCCTTAATTATAACAACAAACCAACAAATAGGCTTTTGTATTCCCGAATTCGGAAGCAACAAATCAGTATTTGTTATCAGGGCTTTTAACCGTTCAGGGTGTCAGTTGCCGAGGTTTTTTATGAGTGCCCTGTTTACACCATACGACCATTATTCTCGAACAATGTTTTTTTGTAATCATCAGCGAGATAGTTGTGCAGTGTGAATTGTCACTGGTGCCAAACAGTTTGCTAACCCTGTTCACAAACGTTATCGAATGTCTAAGCGCGTTTTGCGACTTGTTGGTAAACCTATTGGATATTCTACTCTGCTACAAAATAGACAGCCACTCTGGAAAAACTGGAGAAACATTTCCGCGATTTTACAATTAGGTCTAGCGGTATACAATTAATTACCAGCGGTAAGTCTTATCTAATAGATACCGCCACCAGTTCATTCATGTACACTGTACAGTTTTTCAGCATAACATCTTCCCACCTTCAAGAAAATATTCCTCTAGGTGCTGATTCTTGACGAAAATGCATCTTAGTGTAGCAGGAAATCGGTGTGCGGTTCGGAGAACAAATCGGTAAAAGCCTGTCGGGCTCTCGCCTCACTTTCGCCGGCCAGTGGTCCCGAAAACAAGAGACAAATCCGACAACCTATTGGGCCAAAAATGATTTTAAAATAGCTCAGGTAGGAGGACAAGCCGTTCGATCAGTCAAGGCAGCGGGAAGTTTCTCCGATAATTATTTCCCTCTTTTGGGCCCTCGCCAAAAACTTTCGTGCGATTGGTGGCTCCTTGCACCCGCTCTTCTGCCAACTGTCATCTTCACGAATATTCATCTAGAAGCTGCTATTGGTATCCTTTAATCATACAATTTAGAATTGACAGAAAGTGATGCCGAGATTTCAGCCCTCAAATGTGATTTTAACCATATCATCAAGTTCAGTTTGTACTTGCCATTCGATCTCTCTAAGCCTCATGATATGATTCTAAACATGCCCGACATCCTTACTCATACGATTGTGATTTGTCTCTATGCCTGTCATGCTCTAAAGTAAGTCACAGCTCTGATATTAATTACCTATTTAGGCGTATTTTTTGAATCTATAATGAAATGACAAAAACATGAGGCACCCCTTAATGAAAATCTACAGAAGCTAATAAACGTTTTTGCCAGATTACGACCGATGTTTTCAAGATCACTTCTTAGAATGATCTATTTTGCTTTTGCTCAGTCAATAATTCTTCACGCCTTGCCTCCCTGAGGAGGCGCTTGTGGCACGACACTGAAACCGATAACTTTGACTCAAAAAGCCCTTATCAGAACAATTTCCAAAAAGAATCCATCTAGATCGTACCTTGCCTTTATTCAAACAAGCGAACATCGTTACCTACCCAACTTAATTAAACGTACTTCAATTAAACAGATTCTGAAAGAAGGATCTTCCAATGCAGCACTTGATTCCTACTCGTTTTCGATTGTCGGGGCACATGGCGCTTCCGCAATACCGCACAAATGAAAAAATTAACATTTAAATCAAAAATACAAAATGAACGAAGAATACTTTATAAAAATTAGGCTCTTGTCAAGCACAGAAGAAAGTGCGTTTGGCTGGTCTAATGAAGTCTATTGATGGATATGTTCTTACAGCTAACCAATGCAGCTGCTGGGAACCCTCTTCACTGAATTTTCTAATAAACAAGACCCCAATTTTTCATGTCATATTTACGATGCATTCTTCGTTCATTTTGTCTTTTTGATTTCAATGTTAATTTGTTCATAAAGTGCTATTCTTTCATTTTGCTTCACTAATTTTGTTTTCAATAAAAGTCTTGGATTGCCTTAAAAAATTGTCAATTCGGTTTGGAAAACTCCCTCTTCCTTTTTAGTAGTGAAAGTTCCTTAGATTGGAAAATTCTCAAATTGATTTGGAAAATTCTCAAATTGGTTTGGAAAATTCTCGAATTGGTTTGCAAAAATCTCAATTTGGTTTGGAAAAATCTCTATTTGGTTTGGAAAATTCTCAATTCGACATGGAAAATTCTCAATTCGACTTGGAAAAGCTAAAACACATTCGCCCTCATACGGAAATAGTTTCTGTAAGCTTGAAACGTTTCCATTTTGTGTATATTTACTTATTTGGAAAGAAAGTTCAGTAGTTCAGAGAAAAGCTGTCAAACTGGCGGATTTGTCACGGAACTTGCACAATCGTTTGAAAACAGTCGGTTCTAGGCTGGTTACGGACCGACAGACAGTCAGGGAAGGAAAATCGTTCAGAATCAGAGTTGGGACTTGTTAACTAAAAAAATTACCGATGAACTAAAGCGGAAACTAAGAACTAATTTAACTAAAGTTTAACTAAATTAGTTCTCAGTTGGGAAGGAGAAACTAAAACTAAATTAGTTTGAAATTAGTTTTAGGATACGAACTAATACTAAATTAGTTCAAAAATTAGTACTGTTTAGTTCAACAGTTCTTAGTTTCCGCATTAGTTCAACTAATTATTTAGTTAACGGAGGGAGAAAAAACATTTATTGATCATTATATGGGGTGGAATGTTGGGTTAGTTGGGATTTGTGAAAAGTATAAATTGATATGCCAAAAGCTCGAAGTGGTATGCCAGAAGTTGAAGTCCCAACTCAGTCACCTACTTTGACCTCCACTGACAACGGGGACCGCCTAACCCCAAATGGGAGTTACATACTCTCATTTATATTGACAGTTCATGGACCAGACGGCGGAATGGTTGTTATAATTTATTATCTGGTAGGTATTTTCTTGAAAAATTCGACGAAAAAAAAAAAATAAACAAAAGTTTTTAGTTTGAAACTTGGAACAAAACTAATAGTTTTAGTTGAAAATGGAAGCTAATTTTGAAACTAATTTAGTTTTAGTTTCTCCAATGAAACAAATTTAGTTCTGGCCGTTAGTTTCGACGACAAACTGAAACTATTAGTTTAGTTTTTGAAAGCAATGAAACTAAACTAGAGTAGTTTTAGTTTTAGTTTTGGTTTATTATTCAATAATAAACCATCGTAATCGCTCTTGAAAAAAAATTCTAACCCCCCCTGAAAATTCCATGGTTTACGTTTCAAAGGGTGTAGAATCCTAATCTGCAATTGTCGATTATTGAATTTCAGGAGATATGCATAGAGCACGTAAATCGGTTCTCAACCAAAATACCTATTTGGATTGATCAGTTGATCATATTTGTGTGCCTCCTGAAATTCATTAATCGCTCTACCACTTGTGAAACACGCACACTCCAAAGCTTAGTAGAAATTCAAATCATGAATGCAAGCCAAATGAATAATAAGCCCCAGTGAAAGAATTTGCAGCGTTTTTAGTTGAAAATCAGTTTTTACCCAACTCTGTTCAGAATGGTCTAAAACACAAAATGCGAGTGGAAAGTGTGATTTTGGAGAAAAAGAATCTTTCTCCGCAGAAAGTGAAAACAAAGGTTTTACTGTCTGTGGGACGACTCGGAAGCAAAACTACTTTTCACGCCTCATGATGTCTTTTTGTCCGTGGACAAGACACCTCCCCGGTGATGTCCTTTTTCCCGAAACTGCCAATAGTGCATGACGTTGGAAGATGACGACGGGATTTATATTTTGTCCGTATAAAAATAAAACGTAAGTTTTTTTTTATTAGGTGGTACAAAGGATTTAGCGGTCCCCGAGGTTGAATAGAAGTGAAGCCACAACAGGTTGAGAAGGTTTTTTCGAGAAGATGCGACGTATTTATATGACGGACTCGAGGGAAACGGTACAGAAATTGAACCGGAGTTGACAGGAGAAGCGCGTTCCCATGGAGGCGAAGCCGTTGGCTCCGGGACCCCCGTCCCCCTCCCCGTGATCCTTTAGCATTCCTGGGAGGCCTGGATTCCTAAAGGACTCGAGCGAAGGGGGGTCACCAGGAGGCTGAGGGGGACATCTGAGAAGGGTGGGGGAAAGTGGGAACATTTTGAGGCAACGGCGGGGAAGTTGGCCTAATGTGAAGATGCGACGAAGAGCAGGGAAAAGCCCACCCGCACCTTCGTCGAGACAATTAAACAAGTCAAATGGAAACCTTTCCCCCACCCCTCCTCCCATCATACTAACCCACTCAGCCGATCTTGGGGTTTTCAGAGGTGAGAACGACGTTAGAGGAAAGGGAAGAGTGCGGGGGGGCAGGTGTCCCAGGTGTAAATTGTCTCGTATTCAGGTAAAAAGGAGCGCAGGGCGATGGTCGACGAAGGGGACTCAACGAAAGCGAGAGGCCCAGCGGTGATAAGTGGGGGTGTCCGACCATCGGGACCTTTAGGAGCTCGACCTCCCCCCTTCCCTCCCTCCTTAGGTCTTATCTAAACAAGGATTTAATTTCTCCTAAAGGTTTCCCCCTCACAAATTCGATTCGTCACTATCGATTGGTTCCTTTATACTGAACCCTTTACACCAGGTGGTCCCGAGATAACTTGAGAAACTGATCCACAAATAATCTAAAGACGTGATTTCCGTCGCACCGTTTTCGACCCCCCAACACACAATATTAATTTCCTTCAAATGTTGATGTAAATATGATTACCTCATATCAATTTAGTCATGTGCTTCAAAGGCTTCAAAAGTTGGATCTTAAATCAATCTCAGATCTTAAATTTCATAGGGAAAGAGATTGTCAACATCCAATTTTATTGCAAAAAACTTGATCTGCATAAACGAATTTATTTAATTGTTAACTGTCAGTTTTATTCCAAAGAAACTTGTTGAAAATTTCAAAACAAAGGCTTCAAAAGTTGAATCTTAAATCAATCTCAGATCTTAAATTTCATAGGGAAAGAGATTGTCAACATCCAATTTTATTTCAAAAAAACTTGATCTACATAATACGAATTTATTCAATTGTTAACTGTCAGTTTTATTCTAAAGAAACTTGTTGAAAATTTCAAAACAAAGGCTTCAAAAGTTGAATCTTAAATCAATCTCAGATCTTAAATTAATTAAAAGAGATTGTCAACATCCAATTTTATTTCAAAAAAACTTGATTAATACAATTTAAAAACTCATTTTTCCATTGTTCAAAAAACAAAGGCGAACGTGAAGATTGAGGTGGTCAACCAATTTTATTGAGATATACAATTTAAAATCATTTTTATGAAACTGAAGATTGACAAATAATCTAAAGACGTGATTTCCGTCGCCCCGTTTTAGACCCCCCAACACACAATAGGAATTTCCTTCAAATGTTGATTGTAGTTGACAATTAATGAGTTGATCTCATATCAATGTTGTGTGCTTCAAGGCTTCAAAAGTTGGATCTTAAATCAATCTCAGATTTTAATTTTGTATGTGATGTACCGTTGTGATAAACAGTAAAAATAAAGTAGTTTCCATTAATGTTTTTGTTCATACTTTCAGATCTTTCAAAAAAAAAATTCTGTAGAGTTCAGTATGTCAAATTGCATATTAAACTCATTTCAAGGTGCAGTGCATTTAAAATATGATAAGTACATCGAGAAATGAGGAAGAAAAAAGCCGTAGGAGGTTTCTTTGGCACATTCACGGGAATACAACCATGTGAGAAATGAAAATATATTTTTAATTATCATCCAACGCCCGTTTCCTTGAGCCATTAACAAGAAATTAAACCGGCTGTTTAATTAAGACCCGGAGAAGCCGTTTTCATACATCAAAAGAGAGGTTCAAGATTTCATTAGGAAGCACATACACTCAACAGCTATCTCGTCCTATATAGAGGACGGCTAATTAGGTCGTGACCAGATTAAAAACTTATTACCGGCCCTCGGAGTTATATTTGTAAAAGATCTCGAGGGTTTGGCGAAGTGTGTAGATGCAATAACTGGAAATGGAAAAGACTTTGGGGCCCCCGAAAGGGGAAGCGGGAAGGGAAATGGGTCGTGAGGAGGGGGGGGAGAGAGAGAGCAACGCCCGGGCGAAGAGGAGAAGGGGTCTTTATTAATTCGAACAGCAATTTAGATAAAGGGCTAGCCACGTGAAACATGGCATTAATTAACTTGTTATCAGAGTGATATATATCTCATTTCCTAAGGGAATTAATGAATAAAGAAGGGCCTGTAAATGCCCCCACTTCGCGAGGTCCTGGAATTAAATTCTGAATCCCGTTTCGGCTCCCCATCTCTTTTTCTCCCCACTCCGTCGCCTCCTCTTCGTTTTACTTCTCTCGCGTTCATCTAACTTTGTCTTTTCCGAAAACTCGGCGAACCCCTTCCCAGAAAGATTCCGCGCTTATTGTCTCCAATCAATTCCCATCACGGTGGAGGACCGCGTATGATTTCGACGTTCGTTTCTTCGAATGATTCGGACGGTGCGTCAAAGCGCTTGAAACACGGATTTTTCATCTGGGTCATTTCAAAATTTCAATCACATTTGGGTATCGACTTTTCTAAAAAAAAAAAAAAACTTTTTGAAACTTGATCAATTTTTTTGTTCAGAATCAATCACTGCGGTTCTCTCGGCATATTACCCAAGTGAGCACACATAATCTTGAACAGTACTGCTGATACGCCATTTTGAAGAAAAAACTTTTGTAGTGAGGTATATACTACTATTTTGTCCCCTCTTTAGCCTCCAATCTCCATGTGAATCGCCGCTCAAGTCTTTCAAAATGGATGAGTGGAACAATACAAATTAGCTTAATTTTAGCTACAGTAAATACTAAGGTTTCCTTGAGAAAATCTCACGCGCTACAAGCAGATCTCACTCTCTACAATTTAAGGGGCTATTGGCTGGATATTAGGGAGTGAGGTTATAGCCTTCCACCGCCTCTACAGGCCAAAAATCAATTGAAACTGGTTGAAACAAAATGTTGTCAACGAACTTCCAACAACTACACTAATTGTCAACAAGTGCGATCAAGTTTCACTTGCCACAGTCAGAATGTTATTGGAGTAGGGAGTGAGAGTTAAAAAACCCACACTGCTGCCTCCAGGGATAGTTTTCCCGGTAGAACTGACTGGGAAGGTCTAGGCAAAATCCAACCACCAGCGTTGGGACCATCTTGAATAAGGGGTGTCAACAGAACAGAAGCAGCTTCATAAACACCCTTTCCTGTAGGTTGGGGGCTACCTTTTAAAACATTGTGGGGAGAGAGGATAAACCATGCGACACTGAAATAATGGGCTGATAAGGCTACTTGATTTGATCCAATTTTTTTTCCTGAGGCAGATATCCATTTTAGATGGTGAGTTTTTTCCTGGTGTAAGTGGATATAACAGCCCCAATAAATATTTCGCTGAGTAGTGACTATGGAAGTTGTATACCTCTGGTTAGTGACAGCTGTAGTGAGTGAGAAATACGGACTTTGGTATTTTCTACTGGGTCCTGTAGGCACAACGTTTACATACTTTTCCATGGAACATGTACATCCACATAGGAGAAAATTTTAAAACTTTACAAAACTGTATTTAGTTGAGATTTGACGGCAATGCTGATCAATGACACAAATGTGACCAAAATTTTGAAATGACCCATCTACTTTAATCCAGAGGTGCTGTCTGGAATTATGTTACCTTCTGTTTTGCTTCCGAGTCTACGAAGCAGCGGAAGCCTTGTGTTCACTTTCGGGAGCCAAACAATTTTCGTTGTCCGAATTCAAACTTTTCACTCGCATTTTCCGTTGCATGGCCTACTGAACAAGGCTTCCGCTGCTTCGTAACAAATTTGGTTCCGTGTCTGTCGGTCTGTCTGTCTGTCAGCATTTCCAGTTCGAGAGATGTTCGCCCACTTTATTGCAATAATGGTGAAAACATAAATTTTGCGCAGCATTTTGTAGAGATTCCGGCGAAATACGAAGGTGCTACTCTCACTAATTGTTTCTATAGACATCTTGATAGATACCGAAGTGAGAGACACATTTTCAGTTCTAAAAAATTATTTTATGAGGTGAGGTTTAATAGTATGCCGAAATACCAAGAAATTTGTAAACAATGTAACTACGCGGCAGGTGCATCTTTTGTTGATAATGACAATTTCTCGAAACCAACGCTATTCCCTTTAAAATATGAATATCATTTTCAATTTTTCTACTAGATGTCCAAACCAGTTTGAAAACTCAACGATAAGTTGGTTTTCGGTCAGAAAAAAAGAAGTTTTCTCTTCTCTTTTGTGTTTATTTTGAGAACATAAATCTGAAGCTTTAATTCTGAAGTAGCTAATTCTTCGGGTTTTTTTTGCTTCTCTATAATAAACTGTTTTATTTTTTAATTGAATCAACCTTTTTTCATCCAGCATTATTTAACCATATCTAATAACCTCGAACAAGAAAATAATAATGCATAGTTCATTGAAAAAAAAAAAGAAAAAAAAAAAAAAACTTTAAAACTGTAATTGAATTTCCAATTCCCTTTTTCCCTTGTTATCAGAACTTGTCAAACATTATATCACCAAAGTGAAACTTTATTTACTAGTTAATAATCTTAAAAGACCAGTATATTACATTCTTTCTTCTTTTACAATACTTGTATGTTTTGTTGGGTCTCTGAATCGATTGGAACTAAATTCGAAAGCAAAAAATCACTTTCATCGGGGTAAAATGGGGGGAAGTAGTTACAACTTTTAAAACAAGAGTGTGAGGAACGAATTTAACGAAAAACCGCCCTGCAAGGGAAACCCACTGGAAACGGAACTTGGGCGCTCCCGCCTAGTTTAAAGGGCAGACCTGCTGAGCTTGTCAACCCGCTCAGCCGTTGATGCCCCACTACTCACAGCAGCGGAAAAAATACCTCCCTCCAGGATTCGGAAAAGGCTCCTCGAGAACAGTTCGGAAAATCAAGTATTCCTCGTCTGATTTACGAACCGATTGTTTAGGGCAGTGAGCGAATCCTCCCCCCTGCTGAAGACCCTCCGGACTTGGAAGAACCTCAGCCCAAGCTGCACCAGGCCTAGCCATCCCACTAGCGGCTTTCCTCAGCACGACCTTCAGACCTTCACAACGTACCGAACTTTTGATACGTGGCATTGTGGCATAAAGATTCAGATTGTACAAACAAAGGAAAGCAGTGTTTAATTCAGCCGAAATTCTAGTCTTTACTGAACTTGTCCTTTCCACGGGGTGTTGAGGTAAAACTAAGAGATTTTGGGATACAATTGTAGAAGGGGAAAATTGCAAGATCTCTCCGGGGCGAACACTAAGAAGTTTGGTCCCGGCAACCGTCGTGGAGTTCGAACAGGGGAATTCAAACTCCCCCTTAATAGAACAAAAATAATTCCCGACAAAGAGAATACAAAAATTATTAATCAGTCATTTAAGAGTATTGATAGGTTAATGAAGTTTCACTTTAATAAAATAATTTTTAATTACTCCGAAGAAACTACCGCGGTCTGATAGTTTCCTGTCGACTCCTTCGCATGACAATTGTAAACTGGTGAGACCTGTGACGAGCTACGTTTGAGACACACGCAGTCGTGAGCGTCCATCCTACTTGTTATTAGAAATGGGTATGTGGGTAATTAAAAGCCCAAGCTCTCGGCACGATTTCGGACATTATCAGGTCACAGAACGATACGTGCGGTAATGAGAAGCGACTTAGCACTGCTGCTGTCCAACGCCTCGGGTTTCTGTTCTCACATAAAATAGTTGAGTGAATACAACATATAGAATTTTCAAGCAAAACGAAACCTTCAAGGTATGTCTACACTTGTGCGTTTTCATCATTCAACTTGCCTCATGAAGATTGCCTCTGACGCATGCCCTAGAAGCAAGCAATTTCTGTCACATTTGCCCGTCAGGTTTCTTTCAACTCTCGCAATGGAGTCAGCAGAAGATGCGAGTTTACTACTTTTGACAGGATACTTTTAATTTTATTTTCAACGCTTTTGGTGTCCAACTTGTATTTTGCACCCAAAATGGCCAACGCATCATTCCGCGAGATTTTGTTAGTGTACTTTTTATCATTTAAGGTAACGGTACCGGTAGTCGGCACAGTTAAGAATTGTTTTCTTTAGTTTTGACAATTGTGGGCCAACAGTAGTACTGACTTTCTTCAGGACTCATTTAGAATATAGCCCGACTCTTCCCTAACATATCCATTGCCTAAAACTATCAAAAGAACAATTTTTTCTATTTTTTATTAATTTTTTCTCACACCTTTATTTTGATCTAGTAGTGGCCACATCAAATTACGAAATTTCCAGTAGTGGCCACGTGCATGTCTCAGTAGTGGCCACTTGACATTTTGCCCTCCTTACGTGTTTAATATCATTAAATTCAATACCAGATGAACAAAATTGATTCTATCCAGTAGAAGCTCTAGGATACAGCCCAACAAACGAGGAAACTGGGGACGGTCATATTGAGAAGTTTACCACAATTTCCAATGATGCTCTGCGCACTCCTAGTTCAACCTCTGACTACAAGATGACATGAGCTGTACCTCCTGCAAGTTTGAAGCCACTAGGAGACCGGGAATCCTTATTTCTCAAATATAAACTTTAAAATGGCCACTACTGGAGCAGTGGCCACTACCGGTGCCGTTACCTTACATTCCAGAGAACAGGTAAATAATTATAATCCTCGATGAATTCAAGCGTTTCCTTCGCATTAGACATTTTATAAACAATAAAAAACTTGAAGACGGCACTTTTTCAATGGAAAACTCATGTGAGATGAACGGTGTGACGCACAGCAATCCAACCCTTGCGGTTCAGCGAGTCCATTCCCCAACCGTTCAAAACTCTCGTTCAACTCGGATGAGGCAGCCTATTGGGATTCATCAGGTGCGTCACACCTTGCGCTATGACGCATGTCTGTGATGAACAAACGTTGCACAAGTGTAGACATACCTTTACCATATCAAAAGATACCTTTTCCAGACCAAATAAAACCTTTTTCAAATCAAATGAAACCTTTTCCAAATTAAGTGAACATTTTCCAAATCAAACCTATTGAGAAAATGAATGAAATGAGGTACCTTGATAGGTGCCCACTCACATTCAACAGAAAGAAATTTCTAATGGCAAAACTATCGGGCACTCGCCATATGAGACAGCCTCTCTCTCTCCCCACAATCCGCGTTCCATGTTTTTCGGTCTGTCTATGTCTGTCAGTCTGTCTGTCCGCATTTCCTTGTTACAGCCATAATTTCCACATTTTTCAATGAATTTAGCTCTAATTTTGAGGGATTATGTGGATAAGGTCTCTTGAGATACCATACGAATTTCATCTCAATATAATCACAGGTACGCTCTGCGCATGCGCTAACGTGAAATTCTTGAAACAGGTATAACTTTCACTTGGAATTGTGAAACTATAACCCTTACATTTTCCGGCTTGCTGTCACACACCAACGATTGAACAATTTTTAATTTCTATCACCTTTCATCTCAACTAATTACATTTACTTCAGTCTGTAAAATGTCACAACGAATCTTTAGGAAGTTTGACCAATTACCTCAACATCTTTCATCTGAAGATTTCTTTATCTTCTATTCTATAATTCTGTCTGTATAAGTCTTTGATTGTAACGAGGAAGATTTCACTCTGCATCAATTTCAACCTTTTCCAAGGAGTACCATTGTATTCTGAAGGCGTTTGTGGTACGGAATAGGATGATGTACATCATTTACTTTCATCCTCAGAGCACGGACTGCATGTAATCCAGGTTTAGGTGCTCACCGCAAACAAACTAAGATTAGATAAGATCCCCTCACGGCAACCGCAGAAGTTTCGTTAGGAATGCGCCGGATTACGAGATTATACGACAAACGGAGTAGGGCTCAAGGCAGTGTATCTTCCCACTTGTTTTATCACTTACTTCTCCAGCTACCTGAACGTTTGAAGAAAGTTATAGGAACCGAATTCGATAAATTTTCTTTCTACACATAGGGCGTAACAGTATTCGATTTCATAAGTATCTGTACGAAACAGGAGAATCAGTGTAATTGCGGGAGATGAATAAATTTTAATTTATTAATTTCAAAAATAAACCATTGCAATCGACTAAAGTGTTAGCCCCTTTCAAAAATATGTTTCAAGATACAGTGATTCCAAGCCAAATGAAACCTTTTCCATATCAAATTCAACCTTTCCCAAATCAAATCCAAAAGTTTTCAAGTCAAATCCAACCTTTTCCAACTAAAATTAAGCCTTTACCAAGTTAAAACCAACCTTTTCCAACTACAATTTGACGTTTACCAAGTCAAATCCAACCTTTTACAACTAAAATTAAGCCTTTACCAAATTAAGCCTTTACCAAGTTAAAACCAACCTTTTCCAACTAAAATTTACCTTTACCAAGTTTACCAAAAATCCAACCTTTTCAACTAAAATTAAGCTAAAATTCAACCTTTTCACCACGATTAGGGAAAATTACGAAAAGTATGAACAAGGCCCAAATGTAGTAAGTACTAAATGCTTGTCTGTGATTGGGGAATGGACTGAAAACAATACTCCAAACGCAGTAGGTAGGTGACAATACATAAAACAAAATCACGTTTCGTTTTTTAAAAATCAACAAAAAATATAATTTAAAAAATGCACCTATCTTTGAATGAAATTAATATAGGGTGTTCCAGAAGTAGCGCAGGATTTTAAATTGTAATAAGAAACCCAATTTTTGAACAATCTGAAAATTTTTTATTTGAAAATGTTCTGTAAACTCTCCGATTCAGACATGAAAAATGACATCGGGCAGATGTCCACCTAAAGCGGCCCTACACTGAACGGCCTCCTTGTCATTGAAATTTTCAATAACCTGCTGGCAGGTTCTCGGATCGA
The DNA here is from genome assembly GCA_031894815.1 of Creontiades dilutus. Classification (NCBI taxonomy): domain Eukaryota; kingdom Metazoa; phylum Arthropoda; class Insecta; order Hemiptera; family Miridae; genus Creontiades; species Creontiades dilutus. The sequence goes on along the minus strand of JAVIWC010002807.1, from coordinate 119,059 downwards.
TGGTGGCAATCGTTCGCCTTATTTCTTCCTTCAATTCCGGGATCGTTCGAGGTTTATTCGCATAAACCTTCGATTTGATGAACCCCCACAAGAAAAAGTCGAGAGGGTTTAGTTTATAGTTTAAAAGTCTCAAAATTAGAAATCTTAAGCAGGTAGGTAATTGTAATAAATTTACCAAAGTATTATATTAGTGGATAAGCAGTCCAACTGAAGCTTGAGGGAGCAGGAGCATCATGTCTATAAAACAGTTAGTACAATCTGTAGCTGTAATTGATGACACAATGAGAGAAATGTTGATTTTTTATTTTATTTTACTTTATATTTTTAATATATATGAAACATGATTTTGTTTTATGTATAGGTACGTACAGACTGCGTTTACAGAACTGTTTTCAGCTCAACCCCCAATCACAGACAAGCTTGGGTGTATTTTTCGTCATTTTCCTAATAATGATGAAAAGGTTGAAGATGAAACTTCGAGGATGAAGGAAACTGAAGATGAAGACTCGGAAAAGGTTGAAGATGTTTGGGAAAGGTTGATTTTGACTTGGAAATGCTATGAATGGAGATTTACTCCGAATCAGTTAAGCCCGTGGCAAAAGTAAAGCAGTCGGCGAAGGTTTAGTTTAAAAGTCTGGAAAATTAGAAATCTTAAGTTAGGTAATTGTAATAAATTTACAAAAGTATTATATTAGTGGATACGCAGTCCAACTGAAGCTTGAGGGAGCAGGAGCATCATGTCTATAAAACAGTTAGTACAATCTGTAGCTGTAATTGATGACACAATGAGAGAAATGTTGATTTTTTATTTTATTTTACTTTATATTTTTAATATATATGAAACATGATTTTGTTTTATGTATAGGTACGTACAGACTGAGTTTACAGAACTGTTTTCAGCTCAACCCCCAATCACAGACAAGCTTGGGTGTATTTTTCGTCATTTTCCTAATAATGATGAAAAGGTTGAAGATGAAACTCGGAAAAGGAAGGAGGATGAAGGAAACTGAAGATGAAGACTCGGAAAAGGTTGAAGATGTTTGGGAAAGGTTGATTTTGACTTGGAAATGCTATGAATGGAGATTTACTCCGAGTCAGTTAAGCAAATGGCAAAAGTAAAGCAGCTGCTGGCGTAAGATGCTATTATATGATCATTAGTGCTGGACAATACGACAAACACTAATCTGATAGGTCGCCAGGCCATAGAATAGCTGTTGCTAAACTGGTTGAAGTATAACTGAGAGGTACCCAAAACCGTTTAGGAGCAACTTAGCTTCACCTGAAGAGCAAAACAATCAGATCAATGGTATCTAGCGGAGCGGCTCGAGCAACGGTTTTGATTGCCCTTGGTCACACTCGGCCAATTGACAAGCGTCCCCTCAACCGTCTGCCGTTCCCTCAACGAGACAACGACACCACGGGAAAAGACGTGCACAAGCCAAGTGCGCCCCTCGCCTTGACGGGCCGATCCTCTGAGGAGGTCTAATTTAATTACGACCAACAACTTCCGGGCAGTCACGCTTTAACAGGTGACATCCGGCTATTAGGAGGCAGATGTCTTCCTTTCTCATTGTAGACGCCTCCTGCGTCGCGCAGCGGGCTAAATGACCGTCTTAGGTGTTCGAAAGTCGAGTCAAGTCAAAAAATGGGGGTTTCCCCTCATCACAGGTTGTAATTAGTGAATTTTCGAAAACAATAACGGGTTGTTTAGATGGCTTTGAAACTTAAAAATGAGCGGAGTTGGTCTGGGATCCTCGCAATATCTCTTTCACATTCCACAGTAATTACGAACGTACCACAATTCTTAATCAATCACGAACGGCTTTCGTTGAAAATGATCATCCTAACACAGTGTTTTTCGACCTGTGGGTCGCGTCGCGGAGCCTCTGTAGGGGGGTCGCGAGAGGTCGAGAAAACTCCAGTTTTTTTATAAAAGACATAATTTGTGAGACTTAAATAAAAAATTATTATATTTAACAAAATTTTCATATAATCAATCATACAAGTCAGAAAAATGCTAGTTTAAAACATGTTATTCAATCAATCAATGTTAGTTATCAATTTAAAATTATATGTTTTACGTATTTAATACTTAATTATATGTTTATATCAGATTGCAAATCACGCAAACGCCTAAAATTTTTGTAAGTATTACAAATTACATATTTTTAACATACATGGAAAAAAGGGTTGGGGGGTCACGAAATATTTTTTTATACTAGGGGGGTCGTGTCATAAAAAAGGTTGAAAAACACTGTCCTAACAGATTGAATCTTTTCCCAATTGTATTAAGCTCATGCCATTACAATTAAACTTTTTTTCCAAAATACTTAGACCTGTTCCAAATAGAATTAAATTGGTTCGGCATTCAGACAAGTATACATAGCACAGGCAGTTTGAATTAAATCTTTTCAGAATTGAATCAAACTTTTCGCAAATTGAATTAGACTTTCAGCGAAGTTACCGTCTACTGGAAAACGGATGAGCTCTACCGGAAAAACATCTGAATTTCATCAGCTTTCTATCGGCCGATTAATATTTTTATTTTAGAGCAATTTTTGACGGAGGAATCGCTGTTTGAACGAGGAAAACGAACGTGGTAATTCAGAAATGAAAAAGGATATAATCTGAAATACTACCTTTTTATTCTTTTCTAAAAACAAAAAATAATAAAAAAAATATTACCAACTTCTTTTTAAAAGTTTTTGTTGTACAATTCACAAGGGAGTAGAAGCCAGACAAATTACGTAAGTATATCCCCCTCCCTCCTTCAATTTCGTCCAAAACCAGAGGCATTATCACATTTTTCCACGTCCAAACGCCAATTTCTTGTTCACAATAAGCTAAAAATTTGATGGACCGATATGGTGGTAAATAAACATTGAAAATTGTTTAAAAAGCAAAAGGTTGACAAAAATCAAAGTTTAGCCATGAAAAAAACCATGTTGAATAAAATTAACGAAAATTTAATACTCTTTTCAACGGTATGATTTAAATTATAATTTATTCAGTGAATTAAGAGAGTTATGGCCATTTCAGTGAAGTATGGTCGAAAATACGAAAAAAACGTTGATCTGAAATAGGAAAAAAAGGAGACGACATAAAAAAAATTCTTTGGGGTGAAAGTTGTTGAACCGATCGATGAAGTTTCGTCGTTCTTCTACCGAACACTAGGGTTGGCCATCGATAGTTAATACTATCGAAATATCGATATTTTCCTCCGATATATCGATATTTTTCTATCGATGATGCAAGGTCAGGGCCAATAGTATCGGATATCAATAGTTAGTGAACAATATTTTTTCCGATATTTTTTTTAACCGATATATCGGCTTCATCTGATAATATCACATATTATGTTGACTCATAAAATTATATCGATCGCAAGTTCCATTTTCACCATTTGAAAAAAAAATGCCCAAAAAAAAATTTCATGGATACGTTCATGTAGAATATCCCAAGTAAAAATTTAAAAACGGCTGAAGAGTAGTGGTAGGGGTACAAGACATACAGTTGTTCTTCAATTTCGAAGTGCCTTGAACCAAAATTATCACATCAAAACATCCAAAGTTTCGCGACACAATAACTAAAAATTTGATGGACCGATATGGTGGTAAATAAACATGAAAATTAGTTTACAACAGCATCAGGTTGAAAAAATTTTAGCAAGTCTTGAATAAAAATTATTCCAATAAAAATTAACGAAAATGTAATACTCTTTTCAACGGTATAATATAAATTATAATTTATTCAGTGAATTAAGGGAGTTATGGCCATTTCAGTGAAGTATGGTCGAAAATACGAAAAAAACGTTGATCTGAAATGGGAAAAAAAGGAGACGACATAAAAAAAATTCTTTGGGGTGAAAGTTGTTGAACCGATCGATGAAGTTTCGTCGTTCTCCTACCTAACACTAGGGATGGCCATCGATAGTTGAATACTATCGAAATATCGATATTTTCTTCCGATATATCGATATTTTTCTATCGATGATGCAAGGGCCAATAGTATCGGATATCAATAGTTAGTGACTAATATTTTTTCCGATATTTTTTTAACCGATATATCGGCTTCATCTGATAATATCACATATTATGTTTACTCATAAAATTATATCGATCGCAAGTTCCATTTTTGTTCACATCAAACCAGTTTGAAAAATATTATGCCCACAAAAATCAGTTCATCTGGCTGGAATGTCGATATCTATCCATGGATAATATCCATAGGATATCAAGTAGTGGTTTTAGCTGCGGCCAAGAGTCTTGGCCCAAGACGATAAAATAGAAGAAGAAGAGTAGTGGTTTGGAGGTTCCATAGGGAAATTGGAAGATTGCGGTTGTTGACAACAACTTGTTGTTGAGGTTTTTCAGCAGTGTTGAGTTGTTCTTCTTGAGATTGTATCTTGTTCAAGGTTGTTTCTTTTTTTTTGTTTATTTCGTGTCACTTTTCCTAAAACTATCGATATTTTTTGGTCGATACTATCGGTAGTGCCTGTTATCGATGATTTACCTACGATATATATCGGCATCGACATTTTAACGCCGATACTATCAAACATCGATATATCGATATTCTATGTTTCGATGGCCATTCCTGCTAAACATCAGCTGGGTTTCCAGACGAGATTTAGGGTAGGGCATCGGTACGGCTCATCACAAGTACAGGATTCTGGTCCATCAAGCTAAGGCTTATCCACCATGGAGCCCCAACAGCCAGTGGATGCCGTGGTTAGAGAGAAGATAGAGATCATCGTGTTTTGTTCATTTTTCCAGTCAAAAAAAAGGTTCTTTGTGCAAAACTCGGAGAATAGCCGAAGACAGCGCGTCGCCTCAAGGTGAGCTCTGCAGGGAGAGATTACCGGAGAGAAGAACAACTGTGAAGATGCTGGAAGTGGTGGTGAGGTTCCATTGATGGGTGGATGACTCGACACAAGGTTGGGCCCCCGTCATTCATGGCCGGGGACCTTCAATCATCTTTCTCCCATGTGAATTGTCCAAGGGGTAACGTACTCGCCAGATCGGCTATGGGGTTTTTTGCCGTCCAGGCCGCTCCGCCACACGAGATAATAGCTCCGGGTGTCCAACCCGAAGGGAGAAAAGACGCGTTCCGACAAAAACTCCCAGATCGACGAGACCCTCCGCCCCGCTCGATCCGAGAGACGAGCTCCGGAGCTGTGCTCTGACTCCTTGACAATGGGAACCGAGCGGTTCGGAGCTTCGGCGGAGACGGTGTTAGGGCCGGGAACGTCGCAGGTCTGGAGGGGTGAGCAGGACACGGCACAGAGCAAGGAATAGTCAGCAACAGGTGGCTGCACCTTGCCCTACTGATCTCGACAATTTTCGGGGGCTCGTCCCTGACCTTCACCCCGCGACCGACGTCACGCCGTGCCGTCTACACCTAACCCACCACAACCTTACAATCACTTTGAAAGTTGTGCGTGGATTCAAATCGCAAAACCAAGACAAGACGATGATCGGCTCCTTCACAAGTGCAGTAGAACCTCTGAAACTCGATTCCCGAAAATTCGACATTCCGATAAACTCGACAGGGCTAGTGATTTTTTTTTAATTCTCTAATTGTGTAATTAGAAAATTTTCTAAACGAGTTTTGTGCTGAAATATCGAGCGGCAGTTTGACAGGGAAGAAGAGGAAACGAGTGTCAGTGTCAATGGAAGCAAAGTTCGGTGCCCTAAAAAGACTTGAGCGTGAAAGCGTTAATAATATAGCGTAAGATAGCGATATGTATTGTGCTAAATTGGTATAAGTTATAAATGTTTATATAAATATATAATGGCATACAATAAATCAATAAATGTATAATTTTAATACTCTAAATAAGCGTTTTTATTCTACTCCTGGTTATTTTTATCTTAGTTCCCTAAAACTCGAAAAACTCACCAACTCGACAACCTTCCAGTCCACATTGTGTCGAGTTTGTAAGGTTCTACTGTACAATTCGAATCGTTTGTAGGTAAATACAAGCACATGCGTAGGGACTCTCCATTCAATTCTTCGTCTATATCTTGTTCTCAAAACACTGTCTTCTTGTCAATATCTGAAAGCTGCTTCAGAAGCATTACCATTGGCAAAACCATACGCAAAATTCAAGTCAACATATTCACTAGGTATAGCTACTCAATTGAAAGCAACTTCGAAAGCAACCCTTCGATTATCTTGACTTTGGCCGGAAAGCTTAGAAATTCCGTAGACGCAGTTCACAAACGAACGGGTTTATGCATCCGACAAAACTAACTCAAATCTTCACTTGAGAGGTCTGGCGCTGTCACCATTCGATTCAGCTAAATGCATCCGTCGAGGCTTTTGAAAAAAAAACCTCAATTTTAACAGAAAACTCACGTTTTTCTGCAGTTTAACACCATTTCCCTAACTAAAAATATTTTTAAAAACCAACACGACTACACCGTTGGAAAGCTGACATTTCGGCGCACGTTTTACCAGGCCTCCACAGTTCTGCGTCAAGCATTAATGTAGTTTCTAGAGGAAATGAAAAACAGGCGATTTCACGATTTTCACAAAACTGTCATTTCGCGCGTCAATTGCACATCTTATATGGAATTAAAAAACGCTGTAAATTCATTCACTGGGGTTTATTATTCAATTGACTTCGTTCATGATTTGAATTTCTACTAAGCTTAGGAGTGGGCGTGTTTCACAGGTGATGAGCGATTATTGAATTTCAGGTGGCACACAAATATGATCAACCGATCAATCCAAATAGGTGTTTTGGTTGAGAACAGATTTACGTGCTCTATGCATATCTCCTGGAATTCAATAATCGCTCTATAACCTGTGAAACACGAACACTCCAAAGCTTAGTATAAATTCTAATCATGAACGCAAGCCAATTGAATAATAAACCCCAGTGAAAGAATTTGCAGCGTTTTTATAGGTCTATTGAATTTTTTATTTCAGAGCGATTTTTGACAGAGAACTCGGTGTTTGAACGTGGAAAAACGTGAATTTTTCAAACGAAATCAGCTTTTTGACATGAAATAATGCCTGTGTTGTTGGATGAAAATGATGAGACGAAAAATAACCAAGTAATTTTTCTCGCTGAATCGAATGAAAACATTTCTAAAGCTCTCCAAATTATTAAAATCATGAAAAGAATTCACGTTTTTAACGTTTCATTTTGTTGAAATTATCTAATCAGAATCTTTGAAATTTTCGTACTTTAAGTTTTTGAAACATCATTCAATTGAAAATCATTGAAAATACACTACGAAGGCAATATCAACGAAGAACGGTAAATCTCGACAGAAGCGGGTTAACCTACAAAGTGTCCGCCGTTAACGTTACAAAGTGTAACGTAAACAAATGTAATCGGGATTGCGCGGCGAAGAAGCGATTTGAAAGTCACACCACGGGGCACGAGGGTTTGCCGCAACAAACTCAACTAGCGCGGTACCGCGCTTTTACGTATGACAATTCCATAGAACAGCACAGTTTGATCGCTTATAGAACAGATCGCGTTGGTGGCCCGCTCGCTCGCGTTCGTTTTTTCACATATGACCCTGGCGCGTCTGCGGCTGGCGACTTCTTCATGTAGGTACATACACAAGCGCGCCGCGCAGTGGGAGAGTTTTCTCTCAAGGGGCGCGGCGCGGCAGGCGAGCAGCGGCGCCGCAGGCGGGCAGCGGCGCCGGAAGGCGCCCAGCGCCCCTGTACCTAAACTATTGCCCATATATTGGCGACCCCCGACCGCCGGGACGAAAACCCCTTCCCCGCCATCAGGTGGCAACACCACAGCGGACCCTTTAACTCGGCTGACTTTCCCTCATTAGCACCAGTAAAAGCCCCTTTCAATCTCCCCCTCTTGACGCAAGACGTTTTAGTTGTTTTTGTTGGAAAATTTAATTTTTTGTAAGATTCAAAATGTTATCATCGTTCTGAGGAAAACAAGTCTAAATGTCATAATAATCGGTTCAGGAACACCTTATCAAACAAGTGGTCGTATTGCAAAAGTGTAATAAATTGCAAATAGTAGAAATTCAAATCATGAACGCAAGCCGATTAAATAATAAACCCCAGTGAAAGAATTTGCAGCGTTTTTTTATTGAACCTCAATACCCCCCCACAATAAAAACATCTATAATTTGTCAAGTCCTTTGGCACTCGTATTGCGTTAAAACTTCCCCAAATCCAAATTTAAACGATGTAGCCAAAGCTAGACTGATGTAGAGGAGGCACACAAATATCATCAACTGATCAATCCAAATAGGTGTTTTGGTTGAGAACCGATTTACGTGGTCTATGCATATCTCCTGAAATTCAATAATCGCTCTATCACCTGTGAAACACGCACACTCCAATGCTTAGTAGAAATTCAAATCATGAATGCAACTCAAATGAATAAAATAGAATAATAAACCCCATTGAAAGAATTCGCAGTGTGCGTGTTTCACAGGTGATAGAGCGATTATTGAATTTCAGGAGGCACACAAATATGATCAGCTGATCAATCCATATAGGTATTTTGGTTGAGAACAGATTTACGTGCTCTATGCATATCTCCTGAAATTCAATAATCGCTCTATCACCTGTGAAACACGCACACTCCGAAGCTTAGTACAGATTCAAATCATGAACGCAAGCCAATTGAATAATAAACCCAGAGAAAGAATACTTATTTACCCCACTAATAATATTGAATAATATTTACCTATATATCATCAGCGTTTCATGCATATCAGAATGCTTCAACCCGTGTATCGGCTATAAACTACAAGTATCAACATCGGCTATCACTCCAGTATCCACATTCACTACAACTCGACGCTATCGGCATCACTAGTTTACAAACAAACAATAATAAACCAAAAAACGAAAATGTTGGCACCATAAATCGGGCCATACATCGGGAATGGTTTGACCTACGGACGTGGGGAGGGTCTCATTCGATTCTTCATGTTATGTTCTTCAAATAGGTAAATATTTAGGCCGATTCGACTTGTTTTGAGGTTTTTAGGGATTTTACAAAACTTTGACAGCCCTTAAAGGGCACTTTAAATTGAGTGAGAGAGCTGGCTCAAGAATTGGGGCGTCGTCGGACCAAGATGGATTTTTCCTGAAAATTTCAGATCTTTTGCTCCAGCCGTTTCGAGAATCGTGCGTACGGCGGACGGACGGAAAATTTTTTATTGCAGATTCGGATTCTACACCCTTTGAAACGTAAACCATGAAATTTTCAGGGGGGTTCGAATTTTTTTTTTTTTTTTTTTTCAAGAGCGATTACAATGGTTTATTATTGAATAATAAACCAAAATGTTTTCCAACATCAAATAGATAAGAAATTTAACGCTCTTTCCAACGGTGTCATTAAATTTGAGCTACCTATCTCCAAAATTGAGGGAGTTATGGCAGTTTTCCCATACGATCCAAAACACGAAAAAACCTTAAATCTCGAATAACTCGGAAACGAGGCCTCTGGCAAAAAATTGCTATGAGGAATTTTTGGTCGGAAATGGGTTGAAGAACACGTAGGAGTCGGATTGTGCATAACTCCAGGGACACCCTGTGTATGGACATATTTCCTCTATGAAATGAGTTAGATTGTGGTCAGGAATGGAGTTCGGCGCGCTCCTGGTTGTGCGGAAAAAAACTAAGGGTTAAGTTTAATTCATAAGGGGATCGCAAGAACTCCCCAACAACATGGGCCAAGCTTATCGTTGAGAAAGTAACCTAAAGGGAGTAGCTGAATTTCCAAACTGTACCACCCACATGTATGCATTTGTACCAATTTTATTTGATTAAATAAATTATCTATATATTTATCCATTGGAGCAACCAAAGAACGTAGCTAAAATGGCATAGACGATAAACTTGGCACACAACTTCAATCCCGACCTTCAATAACAATTAGGCAGAATGGTTGGAACTCGTCTTTTTTTTTTCGAGAAATCATTTCAAAATCAAAAGGGCGGTAAAATCAAGGTGGCTTCAGAGTCAAGAGGGGGAAACCTCCGTCGGTTGAAGGCGAACTTAATTTCGATTGGACGCGGTGCATTAGGGTCCTTCCTTTCAATCATCACCGGCGATTCAGGTAGCGGAGAAGGGCCCGTGTGATTACGATCAATGGAACTCGAGTGTTCAGCTGACACAAAAACAACCCGTTACAGACCTAATAATCTTCTCGGTTGAGCGGGCGAAGAAACCCGGTGATTCCCAAGTTGAAAAAAAAAAAAAAAAAAAAAAACCCCTGGTACTGCGGCATGACTTAGTGAGCGAATTAACGTCGTAATAATACAACGCTCTCTATTCCTACACAGTAACCCCCCCCGTGAGGAAGGCTATCGATAGTCGATAGTATCGAAATATCGATATTTTTCTATCGATTATGCAAGGGTCAATAGTATCGGATATCGATAGTTGGTGACCAATATTTTTTCCGATATTTCAGCAGATATATTTCATTAACCGATACATCGGCTTTATCTGATAATATCACATATTATGTTGACTCAATCACATCGATCGTAAGTTCCATTTTTTTCACATCACACCAGTTTTAAAAATATTATGGCCACAAAAATGAGTTCGTCTGGCTGGAATATCGATATCTATCCATGGATAATATCCATAGGATATCAAGTAGTGGTTTTGGCTATTTGGAGATTTTATCTTGTTCACGCTTGATTCTTTTTTCCTTATTTTTTGTTTATTCTCAGTTGTTTGAACCATAGCTATTTACATCCATTTAAGGAAGGACATAAATAATACAACCCCTCTAAGAGAACTTGGGTAGCTTATCAACCAATATAATTTAATACTAAACTCTTGGTAAAACAAAATTAAACATAATAATACATTAAACTGAACATAGCTTCATTTAATACTAAACTCTTGGTAAAACAAAATTAAAAATAATAATACATTAAACTGAACATAGCTTCAATTTAAACATTTTTTTTTTGTTAACATTTTTTTTTAAATCAGAAAAGGCGTATATTTCTAATTTATTGATTAGTATTATCTAACTTTTCTTTTTAAATCAAATTTGAACTTCTATGTGAAGGAAATCAAATTTTAACTTCATAGGAGAATGAAGCTGAACGAATCAAAATCAGCCCACATCAACTTCACTAACCGAAAAGTCCCAATCTTGGATGTTGAGATCAATTCGAATAAAATATCGCATACTGAAGCAGTTAAATACTTGGGTTTGACACTTGACTCCAAATTAAACTGGAATAAACACATAGAAAAGAAGAAAGAAGAACTTAAAATCAAGTACAGAAGGATGTATTGGCTAATGGGAAGGAATTCCCATCTCTCTCTTCACAACAAACTGCTTATATATAAGCAGATCCTTCGCCCTATTTGGACCTATAGGATACAGATCTGGGGCTGTGCCAAGAAATCAAATATTAAGAAAATCCAAACCTTTCAGAATAAAATACTGAGAAGTATAGTTGGAGCCCCTTGGTACATGCGAAACGATGATATTCATCGAGATTTGAGGATGGAGACAGTCTATGAAATTATTGCAAAATACGCAAGGAAGCATGAACATCGCCTCCACAAACACGAGAACCCGGAGATGCTCTACGTTTTGGACAACGAAGGTGAAATCCGACGTCTCAAGCGAAACAAACCACTGGATTTAGTTGTGCTGCGTGAATAGAAGTGCAATCGAACTCAGTGCTAATTAATTGAGCTATATAATAAAGGGCTAGGTTTTGCTGTAAACCTACCCTCTTGGAGTGTATCTTTATCGATATGTAAAATTGCTAGATGAAATGTATTTGATTTTTCAGTCGCAATTAATAAATCACGAAAAAAAAAAAAATTGAACTTCTGCAAACTCAATTGTGGCATCTGGACTACTAAGTGCATTAAATACATTACAAATTTATCCAACATTTTTACCAATATTTTTCTAAAACTATCGATATTTTTTGGTCGATACTATCGGTAGTGCCTACTATCGATGATTAACCTACGATATATATCGGCATCGGTATTTTACCGCCGATACTATCAAACATCGATATATCGATATTTTATGTTCCGATGGCCATCCCTAACCCCCAGTAAAGAGTCAATCATCGTCTCGAAAATCGGGCTGACGTTTTTCCTATACTCAATACCATGAATGTTTGTATTCCGTTGCAGTTCCCGTGTAGGGGAACATTATGCGTTTTTGGTTGTAAGCTCTCAAGTTTAGTTGGCTGGATTTACCGACACAGAAGCTTCTACTTTGATCTTCTGCTCACCGCTTACAGGTCAGATGGTAAATACACTTCCGTGACTCACACTCATCAGATCCCCTACGCCTGTAGGTAAGAGAAGTATTCGGAGAGTTGAAGATAGAGTCTCCTTCACATTACTTACAGCTGGGACGCCCAAAAGGATGCAAACCAGGCAGCTGTACTTCTGAAGACGTGGAGTCCTGCGAGACAGTAGTCCTCCCAGATTCTGCCCTTGTCGGTAAGCAACTTGTGGGAGGACTTTCTATCTTTCAACAAATCACCTGTCAGAGGACTGGATGTCAGCATCCGTTGCAGTTCCCGTGTAGGGGAACATTATGCGTTTTGGATTTCGCGTTAGCCCACGAGCAGAATGGAGTATTTATTATTGAGCAATGCAATTCATAATGGACCATTCACTACCTAACCCGACCATTCTATGAAAATTCTATCAAAATCACATGAATTCGCGGACACGCGATAGACAGACTGATAAGTAACAAAAATTGTTCATCTCGTGAAATAGAAAACTGTGTACCCGCTAGGTAAATATTGATTGCAGCGAAAACTATGAATAATTGAACGCTAGAAAGAATTACAATTATAACTCAACTAATGACTGGTATTAATAATAGTTTATTTGAAAAGCGATTTAATCTAATGAAATTACTGAATAATTTTGAACCAATCCAACAATCGTAAGACAATAATAACTGAATGTAAGCTTATACGATTCCTACAAAAAACCGATGATCGCATGACCAGTACGCGCCTCAAATTTATTCATTGGCGTCGTAAGGGGCTTAAAGGTCCCACATATCAATATTGTTCGCCCCTTTCCGAGTTATAAAAACGTAATGGCGTGAGCGAAGAATTGAAATTATCGATAATAAAACGGGGTCTCGTGATTTCATTTTACGAGGATAATTTTACAAATTAATTGTGCGGTTTTAACGCCCCTGACGGAAGGTTCGACGGTGAAAGCTTTAATTTGTTCCTGAAACATTGTAGGTGCTCACTTGGCCGCAGTAAAAGAAGTATTAATTTTGGGGGGAAAAGAAAAGAATCTTGTAATGGTTCCACGCCGGGTAATTGCCTATAAAGTGACGGGTTGAGAAATATAATTGTGCTATTAAGCGGATAGAAAGGGCCACTAAGTACAGCGTACCGTGTCCTTAGGATCGGGTATTCTAAGGGCCTTCCTTGCATTCAAAACGCTCATTTTGTTTATAATTCTTTTTGCTTCCGAGTTGCTATCTATAGGTACGGAAAGCGATGTTTTCCCTTCAGGAAAATGCAATTTTTGTCTCGCCAAAATCAAATTCAACAGGCTAGGTCTTGGACCATCGTAAACGAATTTTCTCTCGTGCCGGCCTTGTCTGTGTGTCTGTAAGAATCAGATTTCCCCAGAATTCATCCAGTTTGGATAAGACATTCAACAACGATGGCATTGCAAACATGTATCCAGCACTTATACGGACTGCTGCTCCACCGAAAATTGGCAGTAGATATCAGGGTATTGGTTTTGCTCCTTTTGAGGTTGGTGAAGTAGGTGCCGGAGTATTTAGCAGAGATCTCTGATGAGTGGCTGATACCGCCCCATTATCATTCTTTCGTTTTGCACAACATTAAAACATGCCGGCTTTTCAAAATTGATGCAGCATAAAGAAAAATATTGGGAAAATGGTTCAAACTGCCGCACGATTGCTCGCCTTGTCTACGTTCATGCAGCCATGAGGGTTTGAAAATACGCGAATTATTGAATTTATCCCAGGAAAAAAGGTGGAAATAGGCAAAAGATGCCCTCCTGGGTGAAGAGGTAGTGAGACCCAAGGCAAGGTCGTAACGCTGTGGGAGGAAAACCCCTACCTTCGCCTTGTCTCCCACAGCTCAAAGGAGGAAAAATCGAACGTCCGAGCCGATGACTTTTCCGGGAGAACAAAAGAACTTCAGTCTCAACTCAGCAGCGGATCAAGACGAATAGCTCCCGTCGCAGGATCCCAGTTGTGACTCAAACTACTGCTACAAATCGGCCAGTTTTCCCCCCTTACTTCTGACATTGGACATCGTCGCATCGATCAGATAAGGTATAGAGGAGAGACATTAGCAAAAATAGGGTAGAATGAGTTAGAGTTACATTTAGTTAAAAAGGCTGTAAAATAAAAGGGGATATAATTGAAAATCTTTTGAAACTTGTAAATACCCTAAATCCAGCACTGACACAGTGCATCCAGCTACATGGTCCACATCAGCAGAACGAAGAATACAGCGTGCTGAGATTCTCATTCAATCACAGAAAGGGATCTATAGAGCTTGGAGCTGGCAGAAAATTAAAAAAACTGCAAACGTGCAGTTTCTCTGACGACAGGAGTTGGAAAAACTAATAGCTTGAGACATTCAATGACTCTGTCGATGAGGGTGCCAACACAGGGGAACTTCTGCGCATACCATTCTTGTTCGGCAGCAGTTCGGTCAGTCGACCACGTTCGGCAACGCATAACTGTGTTGGATCGATGATGCTGAGGTTGTGTATCTGCCACTGAAAGGCATCCGCTGAGTAGTGTACCTAACAAATTATGATGCAATATAGCAACACACTGATTTGTTCTGCTATTTGCTGAGGGTTTGGGTGTTGAAAGCTCATCTTCCCAACTGGCTGTGGCAACTGTCACATGGGAATCTGCCATAAGCAATCCAATTTGCAATTACTTTACGTGACTGTTGCTTCCAAAAGATTAGTTTTCATAATTTAAGCCATTGTCTACTTGCCTCTTCAATTTGTCAAGCAATTACACAAATTGATTTGAGTTGCTGTCAATTACTCGTGTAATTAATTATCGCCCGGCTGTTTTCAAGTGTAAACTGATTTAAATAGTTTTAAATATTGGTCATAGAGATTCGTCATATTGAATTTTCATCTGATTATCCAGCGTATTCGGTATAGAGACTGCACATCTGTACAAATTCGAAGGACTGGAGAATTATTTCCTCGGCGGCAACCTGAGACGTCGGGGGGTTCGGGAAGGAGGAAAAAAAAGGTAAGAGAACAAGAACTGTTCAAACCCGCTACGGAACAAAAAAAAATTATAGTTCATTGCCTTTGGAAGGTGATTCAGTTTTATTGTAAGCTCCCAGCCATAATCCACTGGAGGAGGTTATAGTGGAAGGGGTCTGGCCTGCCACGTTGGCGTGGAAATGGGAGGGTGGAGATATTGTGAAGCGAGAGAGAGGAAGGGAGGGGGAGAGAATAAGAGAAGAAGAAGGATGAAGAGAGGGGGGGGGAGGAAGGCTATTTAATCAAAGCCGAGCAATCTTCTAGCAATTGGAAAAGTTTTGCGTTAGTTCTGGAACAAGGGCAAATATTGCTCAATCAAACTAGAAGCCCCCCCCTCATCCCCTCCACCATCCTCCCATACGCCCCTTTATATTCCTCTTTACCCCCGTTCCTTCTTTTTACCCCTTCACTGAGTGACTAGGGACAAGGGGGGGTTATATGGACCCCAACCTCCACTGTATTTATCGATCAACCCGTTTGGAGCCAAGGCAGTGCAATATACTGCAGAACACTTTCTACCCCCTCCCCTCCCTCCATCACCATACACATTCCCCTCCTCGTCCTCCCCTCTTCCAACCATAACCCTTTCTGAGAAGAGCATTCATCAAGATAATATGAAAATCTAAACAATGGGTTCGATTTAATAAAACTAATGCACAATAGGACGAGAGGGAAAAGGGTTGAGAGATATTGGAGTTGGTGAATTAAAATCCCCCCCCTCTTTCCGCCCTTCGTCTTCCGCAAGCTACTACAACCCCTTGTCTGTATAATTAATGTCGGCGTCCCCACGTAGCGAAAG
This sequence comes from Creontiades dilutus, assembly GCA_031894815.1. Lineage (NCBI taxonomy): Eukaryota > Metazoa > Arthropoda > Insecta > Hemiptera > Miridae > Creontiades > Creontiades dilutus. The sequence goes on along the minus strand of JAVIWC010002807.1, from coordinate 102,993 downwards.
CTCGTGAAAATAATCAAAAAGAACAGAAAATGACGTAACAAGATGACGTAGTGTTCATGCGTGCAGAAATACTACATGAACAAGGGTTAGCCACATTTGCAAGCTACGTGCAATAACGTATACCCACGTTATAGGACGTGTTGTCCTTAACTAGTGAACGTTTGCAGAAAAAATATATAAATAAATCAAATATTGACAACGTAGATAAAGAGTAGGTTCTGGGGAGCCTCCTCTTCAATGTGATATTTTGCTTCCGAGTCTCCGAAGCAGCGGAAACCTTGTGTTCACTTTCGGGAGCCAAAACATTTTTGTTGTCCGAATTCAAAATGTTCACTTTCATAGTCCTACTGAACAAATTTGGTTCCGTGTCTGTCGGTCTGTCTGTCCGAATTTCCTTGTTACAGCCATAACTTCCACAATTTTGAATGAATTAGCTCATATTTTGAGTGACTATGTGGAATATGGCCTCTTGAGGTCCCATACAAATTTCATCTCAATATAATCAGCGGTACGCTCTGCGCATGCGCTAACGTTAAATTCTTGAAACAGCCGTGATTTCCACATTTTTCAATGAATTTAGCTCTAATTTTGAGGAATTATGCGGATAAGGTCTCTCGAGGTCCCATAGGAACTATAATGGCGTCAATTTGATTGTAACGAGGAAGCTGGTGCGCCATCTCCTTGGCAGTGTATTTAGCCTTGGGTAGCTATTCATAATAGCCATGAAATGAATAAACCTCTGTTCAACTCAGAAAAAAGATAATTATCTAGATAATAGTTAGTAAGAATAGATCGTAATTTTGATATTATGTTAGAGAGGATTTGCAATAGTCATCCTTTTTATTGTTTTATTCTTAAGATAGGGATGTCGAATTTCAATAATGTTTACGGCTTGGGTTGTTAACCGTTCACTTAAGAAAACTGGTAACGTTGCGATCCTACGAATCTCTCTTTGTTATGTTATGAAGGTAGAGACCTCATTAAAATAAAAAATCCAACGGATCCCTGGGGTGCGTAAGGCTCCTTCCCAGCTCTGTAGTATTTATATCTGCTATAATACCGCCCCTTAATTCATTCACTTCATGCGGAGAGTGATCATCACATCCAATATTCTGAGAACTTTCCCTGGAGCTTTGTTCACCATTCTAGTTATTAATTTTGCAATTCGAAAAAATATTTTCAATACTTGTTGAAAGGCTGGAAAAGAAAAATATATTATGTTGCTCTCCCACGAGGTTTCGTCGGATCCGTATTAATTATTTAGCCCCTTGGAATTTTTCGTCCAGAAAATGGAATCCAAACTTTCTCTACCTTCTGCTGTATACAATTTTTCAAAAGAAATTGTGATGAAAAAGGAGGAATGGTATATGCTAGAAAACTATCAGATATCCAAATCATTCCGAATAAAAGTAATGGTAAATTAGATCAATTAAAGAACCCTTAATTGTTTTCCAAACTTAAATATCCGATTCCAAATGTTAATGAAAGTGATGTAGTCTATTCGAATGGATAAAGAATCGGAAGAAGTTGACCATATCGTTAGAAAGCTAATAAATTTGCAAGTTTTTCTGAAATTTCACAGCTTCATTACGATTTTTGGTAATGTAGTTAACGTACAAGTCTTTTCAGAAATTTCATTGTTTTTCTCAATTTTCAATGTTTGAACTGCAATTGCGGTCCTAAGGATTTACAGTAACAAAGTTACACATAAAATAAAACACATTTACACGCGCATTATTCATGTATTTGGTTTTAAATCTGCAATACATGTCGACTAATGTGTTGGAGGCGTTGGAGTAGGGCGGAACATATCCCGCGGCATTTCTGTCCCGTGAATCGTAATAAACTTAAATCCTAAATCTTACGTGAAACATTTCAAAAGATCTATTTGTTCGTGTTACCTAGATGAGGAAGCTGAACGGGCGTGACAACACAACTTGACGGACGTTTTATGGTTTAATGTGGGACTCAACTATCGAAAACGTCCCGATAAAAAACGTAAATAATAGTTAACGTAATGATAATAAACGTAAATATAGTTATATATCGCATGCATTTCAAATAGAGAAATCCGGGGGTCAGTAGCTCGATCTCATGTCAATAGGTGATACGTGATACCGAGTTTTACAAGTGCTGACTATTGTACTCAGAATAACCACGACGACTTTGATATTAGCGATGGTAGGCTTACTGATTACAGATAGACATCATGGTGACTATCCACAGGGATTCAGTAGCAACTAATGATTTATAAATCAAAGGCCTCTCAACATTGTACACAAAGCTTCTTCAACAAACACTCATGAATTAAAAAAGCATTGTTCTACTACCAATTTCTGTTGCCTAGAACTTGTTATTTTGTTCAATAGTTTCTATAAAATTATGTACCTAAATTTGCTGTACATTTGTTCTTCCTAGCATTTATTGAATTCTACTCTTCGTTCAAGTCAAAATCTTTTTTCGTAAACGTATTTCTGTTCTCAACCTTTAAACTTGATATTAATAAGATTGTATTCCATATTCCGAGTCTGTCTTCTTTTAAAATCATAATTTTATTAACTATAGATAGTTACATATAAGTTTTTTCCTATCTTTTTAACCTTCTTGGTTTAATTCAGTAAACCTGTATTATGTAGCTGCAATTTCTGAACTGTTATTAGTAATTCCATCCTTCCATAATTTTTCCATATACCATCATTGTCAGCCACAACATCACCGCCAATACAACAAATTATCTGCCATATTGTATAGTCACTTCGAGTCAGTAACCAGTTTTTGTCTAGTTAGTAACAAGTTTCTTTATTGTTATATATGTAATAACGTAGAGTTATTATTTAAAATAATTAACGTTACCTCCTTCCGATGAACCCACGTCATCTATTAAATCGTGAGAAATGTACGCTGGAGATTGAGCTTACCTGTAACAAACAAAAATCATGGATGAGAATGGGGTTAACAAGCATCAACACATAAAAATACATTGAAGAGTGAAATGAAAAAAAATTCTATTTTGACGCGGATCAATGGGGTTCAAAGAGGTTGTTGAAACGCGTGGATATTACCGCCCTGGCCGAATATGCTGACACGATAGAGAGTGACAGGGGAGAAAGGGGAACTAAGCCCTCCCCATAAGCATAACTCTCACGATTATCAATGAATCCTTTCGGTATTTTCAAGGTTTATAAAGCTGTAAATGTTTGTTAACAAACAAACAAAGGAAACAAAATTATATTTTCTGCACTTGCGGAACGGCAGCTATGTGCTCCAATCATGTTCAGCTGTTAATCTCCAACGATGTGCGAGTTGCACTTGAGGGTAGAGGACGGTGATACTTCAGACTGATATGGGATCAGTAATAGTTATACACGTGGAGGTTGTCTAAGTAGATCAGCGAACTCTGGAAGAAATGTACCACCGCAAGAAAGAAAATTACTTGAGGAACAGCATCTTAGAGGCCGCTAAGCACTCACTGAGTTGGATGAGTCATTGGCAAAAGTCATTTCAGATATACGGGCAGTGTTCAAGAGATGATTTCAGCTTGACAACTTATCCAGGGATTCCGGAATACGTTCTTCAATGGGCAGCAGAAAGTTTGCAACCAGATTTAAGATGTGTAACTAAATGCGAGTCTGAGCAGAAATCTACTTAGATTTTTACATCAGAAATGTTCGTATTCGCGTATGGCTTGGTGAAATTACCATCAACTGTAGATACTGCGATGTACACCGACACTGTTCAAATACACGTTTGTTTACAATAACAGAGGAAGTAGGTTGTTAGGTACTTGTTTTACTAATGAACTAAATGATAGAGTTGCTACACCAAGAAACGAACTATTGACATAGGTACCTACCAGGTTTGATCGTCTATAAAAACTAAACGAAGTGTTCGCTAATGTTCAGGCAGAATAACAAGTTCATTAAACCAGGGAATCCGTAGTTGAATTAAAAACTAGATTTAGGAAAAAAAGTGAGAAATCCATTCTAGTGCAGACAGTGTGGACGTAACTAAGACCATCCTGTTGTCACTGCTACGCCGTACAGTTATAACCTACGGGAGTTGTGCTGTAATGGGAGAAAATTATTTATTATAGGTACGCCTATTTCAAATCTAGTTAGTCAATGGAAGTTCATGAACAACAAATAATAGACGAAGTTTTTCAGTTGTTTTAAATAATAAAAGTCAGTCCTAAATAATTCACTATATCTTCCTATATCTAGAAGTTCATAGTATGTGAACTCCCCAAAGTACATCTCAAATGGATCTTGATCGCACAGGCTATTATTCTGTTCAAAGTTTTAGGAGTAGGGCCATAAAATAATGACATCCAAATTCACCAAATAAATTGTACCAACCGAACACGGGCAGACCAACGCACAAACAAGCTGGTACTGAACTGCCTTCTCAGGACTCTTTTCAATCCTACAAATTATTCCACTTTTCCTTTTCAATTCGAGTGGGGGAGTGACCTTGTCTCAAAGAACTTCTCTTTCAAGTGAACTTGTCCCAAGACCTGCAGTTCATCACAAGACGTTTGCGGCAGCATGGCGCTCCCTGCGGCCGACGTTTGAACTACTCTTGGCAAGAAAAGTTCGAGACCTGCGGGTCGTAACAGAACTGCAGGTCGCAAACGTCTCTCGCTGAGGAGTCTTGGCTCAACATACTACCCATTCACTCCCCCCACCTAACAACCTGGGCAGGTCAGCAATAATTGCGTAATTATTGCCCTCTCAATTATCCCCTCAATGGTCGATCATGAGCAAAACAATTTCCCTGCTCTGCATTTTTTTTGTTAACTAACTACGACTCGTAGGCTACGAGTGTGTTTTTCCAGGTCCCATTCATTCATGAAGTGAACTGTTGAACTTCTCCCACTGACCTTGTCTTTGGACTGAGCGACCTGAATGTAGTCTACTCCCTCAGGTGACCTCGGTTTACACACCTCTATTTTCAATTTATTACAACGTAGCGCTCGAGCATTTGCATAAAATACCTATATCACGTTGCTAATTGAAAATATTCTATTATATTAGGATAAAACCAGTAAATAGGTATGTAAGGGGTGTGGGCAGGAGTGATAAGGAATGACAACAAGGTTATTTACACATCATAACGCCTCTCCTTAACGTAAGGATGCGTTAGTGTCGAAGTCACAAGAATAACACCTACTATTACGGGTAATTGGAACGGTTCACTGTTCCTTCACTGTTATTAATGCGCACATATTGAGGAGCAATGTAATGTCTAATTAAGTCAAAACTGTCGATGTTTGTACTTGAATATGAGTAGGAAACTAGAAAATCGTAAAAGACAAACTAATTTGAATTCAAACGTAAAACTTTCGTCATAAAAAACGTGAGGAAAGATGAGTTTGTGACCATCTTCATCCGTTTTTTCATTGTCTCTTTTCCTTTATCTCCTTATTCAACACATTGGAGTTGATTATTTCTATTTATTGAGTTCTTCTTGCGGAATACAGCCTACCGAGTCGAGTTTTTGCGCAGACGATTCTCTCTGATATTCCGCAGAGCGCTGCTGTTGTATTAAAACCCGTTTATTGAACTTCATTTACTCGGCCAAATTGAAACTTCCACTCTAATAGTATCTTCTCACGGAAAGCGACTTCAACTTGCCGGTAAAGAAGGTCGTTATTTCACTGGACTCGCGGAAGGGACCTGTTTGTTTTGACTTGACCGATTTTCACTCCACCTCCCTCTTGGATATACCTATTCCAAATGCTCAAATAATATCTCAATTAGTTAAAATGGTCTGAGCTACAGTTTTTAACGTGCATTAAAATTAATGAAATCTTTTTCACTCTCTCAGCAGGCAGTAAGTGTGCTTGTCTTAACATGAAACTTTGAGCTTGTCTTTACATGAGCTGCTCTTGTCCAGAACTGAACAGTTTGACTGAACATACAAGTCATACAAACATACAAGTTCATATTTATGAACCCTCTGAACCAAGAACCTCTTTTAAATTAAGCAAACAAGATGAGGCATGGGTTCGTCTAAGCAATGTACTAAGAAAAATCACACCACTTGAACTGACAACGGCAACTGGGCGCAATTACAACATTACGCAAAGTTTATGCAAAAAGATTTCGCAATTGCTAAATGCTAACCAGTCTTAAAATAAAAGGTAAGTAAATAATAATAGTTGAATAATTATTCTTGTATTGTCTACTATATTGTTGTAATATTTTATATGCACAGCGAATCGCTAGACAGTACTATATGGACACAACGGCATATTTGTCAACTACTAATTTTGTTACTTTTTAACCTTTCATATCTCCGGAAGTAAAAGAGTCTGCAAAACCAAATTTTCACAGCTTGTTCCTCTCAACTATTGCTAAAAGTGGACCAAATTTCGAATTTTTATTTTCATGCCCAAAAAAGATATTAAACCTCAAACTTTCAAAATTTTAAGAATTTTACATTTTTAAACATTTATATTTTTAAAACAATGTTAGTCTGCAGCTTGAAACTTTGTGGATTTGGAGCATACATATATACATTTCTAATAAAAAAATAACAAGCAAATTACCTGTTGCCTTGTTAAGAAAAAAAATTGTTGAAAATACCGTTTTTGCTAAAAGAGTGCGTTAAACTTTGAAGAGGTATTTAGACCTTTGGGCCTAGGTTTGAGCAACTAGGTCTAATCAGCTTTATTATAGCTTAGCATTTTTTGAAGACATTGGTTTTTGTTTCAATGTTCTAGGATGAATAGAAGCTGAGTTAAATACGTTTCCGCAGAGCTCTAAAATCGCCTAAAATTAGCGTTCTTACTACAAAAAAAATGGCCGCTAACGGCAAACTAAAAATTTAAAAAATAAAAGACATGCATTTGTACACTTGTAGTAAGTGGTACTTCATAGTACAAAAGCATAAAAAATATCAAAAATGTTGGAGCAACCAATTAAATTATTTCTGGACCACTTCATACGGACTGACCCTGCAATATCGATGAAAAATGATGAAAGCTGTATTATTGGTCATTAAAGTTCAATAATTTTCTCATAACATGATCGTAGCTTAAATTGATTCGACAGCAATAATTTGTTGACTGATTTAGGTTTTAATTCGTTATTTAGGACGACCCTCAGAAGTGAGGAATTATATTACTTTTGATCCTCGAGAAATTATGACAACACTCGACTGGTAGAGAAAAAACGCAAGGAATTATTACACAAAGTTTTATTATTTTATTAACTGATCTTTGTTTATTAGTCTTAGTCCGTGGTACATCATCTAGACTCGGCGCTTACAAAACGCGTAACTGAATTCCAGATGCCTTAAAAAGAGCTCCGACTGTACTTCACCTCTGTAGACCGATAATGATACGAATTGGCTACAAGCGGCTTTCACCATATCAATGTGAGTGTACATCTACTAGTAGACTTCTAGATATGATTTACCTTGAACACTAAACTTTGACAAGCCCCTCAGTACGTGACACAAGATTATATCTGAATGGCTGCGAAACCTGTTGAATCCTACGAATGGGGCAAATGAAATTCAATGAGATAAAATAAGACACCCACCTATTCTTCACATGTCCGCAACAATGTTATGAAAAACTTGATTTCAAAAAGAATACTTGAAATCAAACTTCTATTGCTACTGTATAAGCTGATTCTATTGTCACAAAGAGGACGACTGTTTAATGTAAACAAGTAGTGAAAGGCCGCTTTAACTGCATGTATTTTGGGGAAAAATTGTCACTAATCACATTGGGGAAACATCTGAAACAGGCTGATGATGTGCTCGATATTAGTTGTTGTTCACGTGAAGTGCAGTTTGGGGGTGGAGGTCTTAAGTCAACGTAAATTTATAAGTAGGCATTTTTTTTTTTTTTAATTTAAATAAAGGGTTGGTGAAGTCTTTTAACGACGTCAATGAGGAGGTGGCGATTCTCTCTCATTAGTGTCCGATTCTCCTAAAGGCATACCGACTAAAACACCCTTCCCTTGTTTCTTCGAGAGGTTGGCTGTCCCGGGACGACTTTCCCAGTATTACTTCGGGACAGTCCCTCGGATTTGCCTTTACGTCTTCTATAAGTAGGCATGGAAAGGCTTTAATTGTTATGAATAGTTTCAAGAGTGTTGAACACCAGATTATGAAAGATGACTCTATTTCATTCAGATGCTGCGATCCCAAAACGAACTATAATGACGGTACGTGTACAGTTTCCAGCGTAACACGGGTCCTGTCATTTAAAAGTGAATACACAAACGAACCTGAAGCCGAACGCGATATCGAGCTTGAATAAGTGAGGTGTGGGGTAAAAAGGAAAGCGGGAGACGATTCATTTCCCAAGCTGAATAAATTGATCAAGAAGAAGTTGCAAGTAAGAGAAACCAGGAATTCAGAATTTTCAGATGAAAGCATCACACAAAGTACATATTTGCCAACATTCCAGGAAGAACAGAAATTGTGTTACATGACTCCTCCCAAAATCGTATGTTGAATCGTTCCATAATCGCATTGTGATCTTACAGAGCACGTCATTCACAAGGAACATTTCGTTATGAAATTTCGTACAACCGATTCCATCCATGCAGTAACTATGTTGAATCGTTCCAATGATTTACGCATTGCTTGTCTCGAAAACAAAGCAAACGTACATCAAGTTGTGGGCACACGTGAACACATTAATTTATCACTGACAATCATTTCGTACAACTTTTTCACGTATTCCAGAAGGATCCAACAATCTTCGGATGCACCAAAGAATACAGAATATTTCTGCATGATGAACCCATTTCTAATTTCCCCAAACTCTACATTTCTGTGTTACGGCGTTTCCCCAAAATTTCTTCCCCTAAGTAGTCGTGTTTCAATCGAGTTTCCCCAAAGTCGCAATTTACTGGACGATTTATGCAAGGAAGTTCACATTCCTGTTGACTTCCTTTGTTTCTGTCAAACCTTAGGGAGATCGAATGGACGAACGGAAAGCAGTCCGATTGGGCTCGTTCGACTCATTGAAGAGTTTTCTCATTGATAGCAAACATAAAAACAGTATTCTATCAAAATTTTTCGATATTCTAATCTTTTCTTGGGGTGGAGATATTTCAGTCCATCTAAGCTATTATAGTTGCCGACTCATGTCCAATTACACAGGACTCATGGACGGTTTAGCTCGGCGGTCTTGTCAGCTTCGCTCAGCTTCCCTGCCAATCCTGCAACTGCTAGTGGGCCGTAGGTCCCCCACCACTTGTTCCCTTCCGTTCCTATTCACTCAGCCCTCGCGCATCTACCTGCACGTCTTTTGTCCACTTCTCATTTTCGGTGAGACCCATTACGCTTTCTCTACCTGGCACACAACCGTTTTTGCTTCTTCTCCAGCTCTCTGAAGCAGCGAGACCGATTGAGGCGAGAAAACCTCGATACCGAGCCCAACATCACCCACACAATAATGATATAATAATAATAATAATCTACAATATGACACATCATGAATTATATGATGGTCCAGAAGAAATATGGGCCATTTCAAAATTTCGGTCACATTTATGTCACTGATCAGTATTCCCGTCAAATCTCAACTAAATACAGTTTTAATTACTCTCCCTATAGCTGTCACTAACCAGAGGTATACAACTTCCATCGTCACTACTCAGCGAAATATGTATTGGGGCTGTTATATCCACTTACACTATGAAAGAACATACCATCGACAATGGATATCTGCCTCAGGAAAAAAATGGATCAAATCAAGTAGCCTCAAGTCAGCCCATTATTTCAGTGTCCCACGGTTTTTCCTCACTCCCTATAAATTTTGAAAAGTAGCCCCCAACTGGCAGGAAAGGGTGTTTATGAAGTTGCTTCTGTTTTGTGGGCATCCCTTATTCAAGATGGTCCCAACGCTGGTGGTTGGATTTTGCCTAGACCTTCTCAGTCAGTTCTACCGGTAAAAACATCCCTGGAGGCAGCAGTGTAGGTTTTTTAACTCTCACTCCCTACTCCAGTAACATTCCGACTGTGGCAAGTGAAAATCGATCGCACTTGTTGACAATTAGTGTAGTTGTTGGACGTTCGTTGGTTCAACTAGTTTCAATTGATTTGTGGCCTGTAAAGGCGGTGAAAGGCTATAACCTCACTCCCAATAGCCCCTTAAATCGTAGGGAGTGAGATCTGGTTGTAGCAAGTGAGATTTTGGAAGGAAACCTTAGTATTTACTGTAGCTAAAATTAAGCTAATTTGTGCTGTTCCACTCGCCTAATTTGAAAGACTTGAGCGGCGATTCCCATGGAGGTCGGAGGCTCAAGAAGGGGAAAAATAGTGGAATATACCTCCCTCCCTACTAAGTTTTTTTTTTTCAAAAAGGCGTATCAGCAGTACGATTCAAGATAATGTGCGCTCACTTGGGTAATATGCCGATAGAACCGCAGTGATTGATTAGGAACAAGAAAATTGATCAAGTTTCAACTTTTATTTTTTAGAAAAGTCAATACTGGAATGTGACCGACATTTTGAAATGTCCCATATCACTTACGACAGAAGGTAGAAGGTGACAATTTCGCTCATATCCTAGAACTCAAAGCCATAGTTTGTGAGTATTGAAGAAGCTGCTATTAACTCTAAAGTTCTCCCGTGTCAAACCATTCTTTTTCTTCTTTGGAAATCATTAAAATTTAATTTCCCATAAAATCAGCCAAAAGAAATACAAGGGCTATGCATTGCATAATCATAATTTTCGTGTGCTGGGAGGTACGATTGGAATCATTTGTACACCCGAGATCAAAATCGAGCGAGATTAAAGGTTTTCGCTTGTTTACTTAATTCCATCTTCAAATCCCTCCGATAATGGAGATATTTACCACTGAAAGTGGGGCGATAGTCATTAGCGTTGAACAGATCTCTTTGTTTCCGTTTAATGATGATGAAATAAAATATATTTTATTTATCCTAATCGCTTTACCCTTATCGTATCTTCAACGAATTCCTGATTTACTCCCAGCTCAAAAACATAAGGGTAAGTAGAATAAGTTTAATAGTGAAGGGTGTGATGGATCGTGAGGTTATTAACCGAATGGTGATCTATGAAAGTAGTAAGTAAATTTTCTCCTCGCTTACCAGTAGTTAGTTCCAATCTGAAACAAGTATTTTAATCTGTAAACCAACAGAAAATTTGATAAATTTTGAGCTTTTTCATGAAATACATTGTTTCCTTATAGCCCAAGCAGAAGGTAGTACTTTTAATGCTTGGGGGCCAATAAATGAAAAACATTGGAAAATTGCCATGTTGACGTAAGTTACCTACTTAATTTCTTGACTTATGACATTTTCATGGCTTTGCTACGACACATAAACAAAAAATCGTCACGAAAATTGTTCACGAAAATTGTCTCAGCTGTGTGTTACAGTCGATCTAGATACGCGAACACAAACATAAAACATGGAGCCAATGGATATTGAGTCAATTAATTAATGTTTATTTGTTGTGTATATTTAAAATAGATTTCTTTCTTTGTTAAAATTTGTGCTTCCGTTATCATTATTCCTTGTCTCAGTGTCCAAGTTTTGCGAGTCGGTGGGACATTGTGCTTTAGAAGCACAAACCCTGCATGAAAATGTCTCAACGCGTTGCGGGCTCGTACGCAAGCGTTTTTACCATTCGGTGAAAATCTGATGCCAGAATGAACAAAAAAAAAAAAAAAAAAAAAACATCTCTCAACACGGAATTCACAACTAACCGTTCGGTATAGAACAGATCGTGTATGGTGACAAGTTGAAATTTTGAGAAAGCTCAGACGGAGAGACATCCGCCGATGACACACTTCGAGAACTTGAGAGCCGGCTAACCGAATTGGCTCAAGACAACGGAGTTGCTCAATCAAAACTGGTTCGCACCCACAAATCGGATTTAGGGCTCCGCAGCGTGAGCCGTCCCCTGATAAGTCGACCGAAAATGATCCTGAGAGACAGAAATTCAGCTATCTCGGCCGAGCAAGGCGGGTTAACGTTTGACGTTTTCATTATACCGCGCAAAGAAATGTCCGATCTGAGGAAGGAAGACCTGGGGGGTGCTGCGAGTGTCGCCACACGTGACAACCAGAAATCCTTTAGTCGAAAAAAAAATTCGACAGTCGCTATCTCATCAAGGCACCGAGCGGTGACTGGAGGGCACTTATTCTTTCGAAGGTAGCACGTCAAAATGTCCCTAAAAAGAATCATTCCCACAGTTTAGGGTTTATATTCGAAATTACGGTTTATTTACCAGCAATATCGAGGAATTACTCCTCAATCTCTTAGGACTTACGTGTCTGTCAAACTGATGGAAGACTCTTACGTTCTGCGTACCACACTCAGAAGAACATTAAATTTAATGACAAACACTTTTAGGATCATCACAACTCGTTTTCATCAATATTAAATATGAAAAGGTCAATCTTAGTACTTAATATGGAACTTTTAAAACATTTCTCATAACAGTATTTTTGGCGATTGCTCGTGTAAGATCTAACATTGCTGTTGCAGTTGTTTCTTCTGGAATAGCAGCCACTTTTTAAGAATCATGCCTTAGGGCTCATTCAGCATTAAAATTGCCGTTAAATCTTGAAAAACACTCCGCAATGGCCGAAGTTTTATCAGATTCTAAAACCATTATTCGGAACGAATCCAAAATGACACATAAACGGGCATTCGAAGCATTAAACCGGACATTGAAAGATCTAGCAATGACTCAAGACGTTTCGGATTCGCGATGATTTGAAACTTGAACCAACCCAAACTGTGCAACGGAATGCGTTTGGTGATCAGGAAATTGATGAATAATGTGATTTACGCGACGATACTCGAAGGAAAATCCAGGCCAATCCTAAAAAGTTTTTGGTCTGAATCTAGAAAATCCATGTATTTCCCATGGTCAATTATAATATAATTGGGGGGTTCCGGGTAAAAGTGACCAAGTAACATTTTTTTCAAATGAGCTTTTTTTGTCATTCCGGTACTAAGGAACGTTGTCTACTGTGTGTTGTTGCTAAGAACGTTATCTTCAAACTGATGTGCAAGAAATACTTGAAAATAAATTTTACCTGCCTGACCCAAAGAGTTTTATGTGACCAAATGGCATTTGAACTCAACCACAAAACACGAGGTGGATTATAAATGTACTCTCGCTGGTGCATGTAAATGTTATCAATTACCATTTGATCACTTTTACTGTGTAAGATTTGTAAGATTGCATAGTGGGCAGGTGAAAATGACCAATTACAGTGATAGGTAATGGATAACCTTTTCTAACAGAAATAGGTTTATCATTGTTATTAGATGCTTGGCAACACGATAAATTAACGAAAAAACTATTCAATCCTCAATTTCATGTAACTATGCGACTGATTTTCGAAGAATTGAATTGACCAAATGAGTAAAGCTTGAAACTCCAGGCAGGTAAAAATGATCAAATAGAGTTTTCTGAATAAACAGCTCTTATTTAATCTGAAGTGAATTTTGAAGCACGATATGAGAGGAGGGCACTAGCTAACTACCTACAGGATAAAGAAAAATCGAAACATAGTCGGATGAGACATCACACAACCAGTGTTCGTAAGAAGAAAATAGGTGAAACTTCAGATCGCTCCCCTGCAAAATTTTGCAAATGTTACTTGGTCACTTTTACTCGGAACCCCACGAGTAAAAATCATGTGGCATATTCATCGGTCGGAAGACCATCTGCTCTATTTGTTCTTGCATTAGATAATAAAACAACAAAAGTCGTCTGTCACAAGCTTCAATAAAAAGTGGAACCGTGCACTAAAATACACGGCCAATAAAGAATCCTTAAAATACTTTAATACTAACATTACCTACACTAATTATCCAAATAAAAAAATTGATCTTGGTAAAATTTAAAGTCTGCTCATTATAACCTCTCAGGCGGGACGAAGTTCCCCGGGTCAGCTAGTCATGGAATAACTTCCTTTCAGGGCTGTTATATGTCATGCCGAAAAGGCAGTAGGTATACCTACATACCTAGTAAACATCTCTCCTAATGCTACTTCAACAGTACATGACACGAACCAACTTCCCAATTAGAGCAAACACTCCAACGCACGACGTCCCAATGCACAGTGTGGGGTTTGGGAAAACTAAAAGGACAAAATTACCTGATGCTACGTTATTTCAATTTCAATGAATTTATTACATTTATTTTTCCAACTCGGAGGTAGGTACGTTTGGTGATGAAACACTGGAAATAGCAATTGCGAGATCATTTTGAGTCAATTTGGGTTTTATGGTAGGTGATTTTTCAGAAGTGGTTACAACTTGAGCTCCATCTTTGGAGAAAACTGTGTTTGAGTCCAGAAAAACGTAGTTTCACACGGTAAAATCGACATTACTATAATAATAGTACGAGTACTGTCTGAATTTCGTGGTGCTAGATGGACGGGTGCCCTGCTCAAAACGGTCGTGTTGTCACTGATTGGCTAAATCGTTGTTCTGAGAACAGGTTTGTTTTCCTATTTCACAATAGTCTTTAGGGATACAAATTAGGTCCGAAGTTTTGAAAAAAAAAAAAAAAAAAAAAGTTTATTCAGTAGGATTTCCTATATGTTAAGACTATAGATAATGAGCATAATTTCAGAAAACGGAACATTTTAGAAGCATTTCATATAAACCAAGATTAACAAGTTGTCAATTTTAAATCAGATGTTAGGATCACGGTTTGTATTTACCAGCAGCTTCTGGATGGTTCTTGGGTTTTTTGTGAACTAGCAGGTGATAACAGACAACAAGTTTGTTATCATCTCTAGTGGTGTTTGATTGACAATCAGCTGGAACCATCTTGTTGCTGAGTAAGTACAATCTGAGTTACTATAAATTTAGTATTTCTCTTCTTAACCATTTAGCCCTTTTTCATTCTAGTTTAGCCTTCACACCAATGAGTAAAACCTCGTCATTTTCAATTTTGTTTTGATCTAAGTAGCTGATGATGACGATTGGAAGATTGTAGGAAACTCCTACTGAATAAACAGTTTTTCAAAAAAACTACGGAACAAATTTGATATAACAGTTTGTGGTACCGATTTGGCAAGAAATACCCCATTTTTACTTCTTGCGTTTGTCAAATTTACGATCTTCTTCGAATGTAGCCGAGGGATTTCACGGATTCGGCAAGTAGAGCGGGCAGTCGGTGCAATGAATAGGAGGGCTAGAATCTGTTTAGAGAATCGAGGAGGACACTTCGAACAATAACTGTAGCTGTCAAAAATTCAGAAAGCACCATTATTATTTTTAGATTTTCTACATAAAAGATAAAATATTAAAAATCCTGGGAATCGTTGTCACTTTATGAGTTAGCCAGACCGCGAGGAAATTGAAGGTAATCGAGAGTGTCACCATGTATTGGATTCAACGTGAAAAAATTCATAAAAGACAATGGCAAACTCATTTTTTTCATGACGATTTATTTTTCGCCCTGTAATGTCGACTTTACCGAGTGAAACTACGTTTTTTTGGACTCAAACGCAACTTCCTCCTCTAATCAACAGAGTAAAATCAATATTGATTATACCGATGGAAAGCTGTGATTTTGGCGCAGTTTTTAGGTTTACCGGAATTAGTTCATTATTTAGAGATCATGAAAAACTGAAAGTTTTCCAAAAGTTACAAAGTTTGCTTTTCAAGTTGCTTTGTTCCCCATACAATTCAACTGCAAAAATTTGGTGTTATTAAGATAGGAAATTTTACCGGTTTTCCAACGATGTCTTCAAATTGGAGATTACTGTGGAAATGAGGGAATTATATCCTTTTTAAAGAAGTAATGTCGATAACACGAAAACAATCTTGGATGGTGAATATCTCTAAATACAAGCTTTCGAAATAAAACTCCAAGTTAGTTGCAGAATACATCCCTTGAACCAATGAGACCTGTTTTGTAGACACCCTATATATATGTTAATTGGAAATGTTCATATTCCATAGGATAACGATTGGATCGAGCGAGTGGATTCACAATGTTGAATTCTAAGAGTTCATGGAGTGGAACAATGTGGATAACAACCACAAAAAGTGAGAGAACTACTCGGATAAACCTGCCCAGCTCCATTCAGATTTAGGAGAGGAAACTTAATTTCAAATTATAGACCGTAAAACGAACCGGTAACCATTGGTATCGTGAAAGAAGAACAAGAAAGAAGAAGAAAAAAAACCTCGAATCACATTATTTCGACCGAACGATGAAGGTCCCAAGATACCAAGGTCCCACCTGTCACCCTATTAATGAATCAAAACTCTTCGTTTTTCATCTGTCGCTGCCCCGCTGAGATTTTCAAATCCCCGAAAAGGACGAGGAGGAGGGGAATATATTTCATTCTAACGTCGCTAGGAGACTCTAGGAAGCCGGAGTTGGACGTAAATTGGTAGCCGGGCCCCACCTTAGCAGGAGTTCGGTGTAATTTGGTAACGAGACTGCGAGGGCCGGAATTGATTGCTCTCACTCCAGGAAAAAAAAACCAACAGTTCCAGTTCTGCAGCATGATCATATGACCGACTTTCTGTAAATTGAGCATTATACTCATGTTGAACCGCTCTTTTCCCAAAAGTAAACTTGATTGTTTGAAAATCGACATTATAGTTTTGTTAACAACTGTAATATAATAGATTAAATATCTCACCAACATGAACCATGTATTTCAGGTACAGTGGTTGCCCTGCATTAGTCTTTAACACAATAAATAGTGCTTGAGCTTATGGGTGATTCCTATTTTACGGGACAATCGCTGTCCTTCACTGATACTTAATTTTCTGCTCAACTTTTTCCAAAAATTATTTTTGTAGATTTTATGTGGTACTAAATAGCCTACTCAAGGCTGTCATAAAGTTCGGCTGCTCTTCATTTTACATGTCGGTAGTTGGTAGGAATGTACCTCTAATAATCATTGTCATGATCTATCCGTGAGTCAGAATTTGAACTGAATCCGAAATTTTATCCGCTCAAAGTACGTTTTACCGGAAATATTTTAACTAGTATTTTTTTAGAATTAGTTACTGGATGTTAGTGCGTTTACAAGTGGGACTAACTTTTAGATAGTCTGTACGAATCAAGCGCTTTAAGTTTGTCACAAACCTTCTGTCTCATTGTCATGGGTTTGAAGGAAATCATCGTCTCTAAAATGAGGGCATTTTTTTTTTCAATTCAAAGTTTTTTCAGCGTTGGTAACCCTGCTCTTTGAGGAAACACCACGCTTCCGCCATTTCTATGCAGTTCGGGCTCAAAAATGAAGCTGTTTGTAAAACACCTATTTGGATTGATCAGTTGATGATATTTGTGTGCCCCCTCTACATCTGTCTACCTTTGGCTACATCGTTTAAATTTGGATTTGGAAGTTTTAACGCAATACGAGTGCCAAAGGACTTGATAAATTATAGATGTTTTTATTGTGGGGGGGGGGGGGGGTATTGAGGTTCAATAAAAAAACGCTGCAAATTCTTTCACTGGGGTTTATTATTCAATTGGCTTGCGTTCATGATTTGAATTTCTACTAAGCTTTGGAGTCTGCGTGTTTCACAGGATAGGGCGATTATTTAATTTCAGGAGGCACACAAATATGATCAACTGATCAATCCAAATAGGTATTTTGGTCGAGAACAGATTCACGTGCTCCATGTATATCTCCTGAAATTCAATAATCGCTCTATCATGTGAAACACGCACACTCCAAAGCTTAGTAGAAATTCAAATCATGAACGCAAGCCAATTGAATAATAAACCCCAGTGAAAGAATTTGCAGCGTTTAATTTGTAGTGTAGGACCATCTACAAGTTATCTAGGCACGTTCTAATCTTGTTAAATATATGTCCTTAAACCCTACATAGCAGTTTTTGTCTTTGGGATGAGGAAACAGAAAATCTTACGATTATTTTTTCATTAGAAATAGAATCAAGTACATCTTTTCTGCAGCTAGCACCATTAGATTGGACAACCATATGTCTCCGATAGCTGATCTGAGTCTGTTTTTGATAATTTTAACTCAGATAGACTTGTTTTCAGATAGAAAAACAAACCCTATTTAAATTAATTACTAGGTTCATTATTTTTTAAGTTCTATTTAGTGATGTAATATATTTTTGAATGTCGCCACGTTAAATGCTGTTCAACTCAACTACTACATGATAGTACTACTGCATGATACTTTCAATCAAGTTTACGCCCAACAATTTTTTTGGAACCCCCCCCCCCCCCCACCCCCAAGAATTTCAATGACGCAGTCTGCGTCATATCTCCCCCCTGTGGGCACCCCTGTTTAATGTAATTTAGGTAGGTAATGCGAACGTACGAAGGAAAAAAGGAAACGGTGTATTTAAACTAACAAGGAATGAGAACTTGGAGCCAAAGAAAAAGCGTGAAGAATGACAGTGAAAAACATGTAAAAAGAAAGAGAAACATGTAAAAAAGTAAAGAGAAACATGTAAAAAAGAATAAATCACTGAATTCAATAACCGCTCAAGGCGCGCTTCTTGAGACGTATAAAAACAAATGTTGAGGGGGAGGGGGTAAAATTGTTCTTCTTGGTCGATTACAAAGGTTCATTATTGAAAAAATAAGCGGGAAGGTAGACCTCTATGGTCCTACAACCTGATCATTTAAATGATTAATTTTACACATTTAAGTACCGAAGATGAAAAATTGCCTATACAACCTACAAATATGGGATTCTAGCTCACAGGAGGGGAGCTAGTAAACAGAGATGAAAGCTACGGCTGGGGGTTGGGGGCTAACACGGTTTACGTTAACACGGTTTAACACACGGTTTACGTGAGCGCATTCTGTGTTCATAAACGGTACTTACTAAGCCTAACCAACTCCCTGGAAAAATCTGTAGATTCAACCAGAGAGGCTAGTGCTTACCAAGCTGGCAGGTACACGAATGACCCCCTGGGGCGGACGGAAAAGTGGTGATGCCGGGATAAGAAAGGGCTGAAGGAGCCCACCCGAAGGTTAGTTGAAGGAGTGTTGAGCGGGGGGGGGGGGGACTGTCGGGTCGGTCGCTAAGAACTGGATTGTACTCCTGTTAATCATTTAAATGATAATAACAAACCCAAAATTGCTGAATAAGTGAATTTTCAAAAGTCTGAACTCAGTAAAACTGGTCAACAGCCCTTAGGGGACTGAAAGACGGATGTCCGAGGAATCGGGTCACTCGCTCCACGGTGCTCCGCCAGGATCCTCTAGGAAGCCGGAGTTTAGACGTAAATGGGCAGCCCCACCTTACCAGGAGTTCGGAGTAATTTGGAAACGAGACTGCGAGGGGCCGGAATTAATTCCCCTCACTCCCGTAATACAACAATAACTGGTCCAGGGGCATCGGGTAATTGGTAACGTCCAGTTTTGAAGGGGTTGAAACTTCCCTTGGCCAAACAATTAGCCCCCTTTTATGCCCCTTTTCGAAAACGCTGAATAGCAGGAGGAGAGCGGGGGGTAGCTACACACTTTCCAAACAGAAAGAGACATCGATCAAAAAAGACGCTTTTCAACAAACGCTTCAGATCATTTAATTATATATTGTCCCGCCGTACAATTAATTAAACGTCCTGCTATGATGTTTGTTCAGGGAAATTGCTCGCCACCTCCTTTTGGTCCTCCCTTATTCCGGAGCCCGCCTAGGTTTCCCTCTATATTTGTTCTATCGACCCTTCTAATTGAAAAGCGGCGGTAGTCCAACCTCCCCCTTCTCCGCCGAACCCATCGCCAACTCTTTGACTGCTTTCAAATAAGGCCTTTTCTCAAATTGATACTGGGCTGCTTTTTCGAAAGGATCGATTCCAACCCCCTCCACCGTCGCTCACCTCACGAAGCGATTGTATTGTTTCATATCGTTCAGGCCAGCAAGGATGAGGGGGCGGGGGTTGATATGCTGGGTCCAAAGGAACCACCTCGTCGTTGCAGTGTAATAAAGAGTTTAATAAAACTTTGGGAGTTGCATCTTTTTTTTTCCATTATTGTTCGCCAAAAAAAAAAAAAAAAGACGAGTGAGGGGGAGATTCTTTTTTACCCCGGGACATCGGCAATATGGTGGCCATATATTAGGCTAAGTGACAGCCTCACACAATAAAACACAGAAGAGGGATGCAAGTCCGTACTATCGAACCCATGAGCTGGTTTGGGTAGTGAAGGGTGCATCGTCTAACTCACAGGCTATATTACGAGTATTTTCGAAAAAGTGCTGTTAATAGGTTTATATAGGTTCTAGAGACACTTCAAATCAGGGGTCTCCAACCTTTTCACAAGGTAGGACAAATTGAAATCTTTCCTCGTAGGGGCGGACCAAACGTTGCACAAGAGAAAAAAGAGAGATTTGCAGGAAAAGAGGAATAGATGAAATTTATTGAGGACGCTCAACAGGTAATACTGCAATATAAAAGGTGAGGACTTCAACGTGAGGTTTGGCAGTGTTTGTTGCTCGAAACATTAACATTATCTGGCTCAACTTTGGATTTGATCCAAATGTTCATCACTTAGATTGGGCCTGTATTTAGATTTTGTGAACTTCATCCTCGAAAAGGGTTGCTCTCACAGTTAGGTACAATTGAAAAGCGAAAGCATTGCACGGGCTTAGTCTCGGAGCCTCGGAAAATCTTTTTCTGGGTGGAGCGTACAATTTTCGGATATCCTTATCCTGGAAGCTGTCTTTGTAGATATCATTCGATTGCAGTTCCCAGACCAGGAGTCAAGTCTTCAACTTTTGCAGTGACAGCATTTTGAAAAATCCTGATGTTAGAAGATACTTCCTCAAAATCTTGAAAAACTGGTCTCGCAGGTAAACCTCAAAAGATTTGTCGCAAATTCAATCGGAAACTTTTCATAATTTTCGGATTTATGGTTGTCGCATTTTGGGAAATGGACCAGGTTTTTCATTGCTGTATGTGTTTCGAAAAGAGCCGATTTCATTTTAAAAGGTTCGATTTGGGAGTATAAATCAGAAATCATGCTGTTCGTTCCTTGAAGTTTCAAGTTCAGGTCGTTCATTTGAGTAACAGCAACTAGAAAGGTTATTTTCCATAGCCAAGAAGAATCTGACAGTTCTGGAGCAGCGGGATTTTTCCTGTCTATTTCTACAAATTTCTACAGATTTCTGAGAATGTCTATTCCTACAAGGAGGTGAAAAAAACGGTATAGAACTTCTCCCCTGCTTCGCCAACGAACTTCACTATGTTAAGGTAGGTACATCTGGATATAGACTGTCGATTTCAGCTTCGGAATACCTTGAACTGTCGGTGATTCGTTGCATTTAAAAAAATAAAATTCACTATCTGCATCACGACTGTGCATGGCTTCACTTTCATTGAGACTTTTTCCGCATAAAGCTTGCTGGTGATAGAAACATAAATGGTTGACGGGCCGGTGCAAGAACCTTCGCGGGCATTTTGTGTGTAGGTTGGAGACCGCTGCTTTAAATGATCAAGATTCGTCACTGATTCGAATGTAAAATCCGCTTGAGGGGGCTGGGAACGTTAGTCCAGTACGCTAGGATTAGTTTGGGCTGTTTGAAATGTGCAGTTAAGTGCCCTATTATTTATCCCTATCTTTCAACAAGACTATTTTGACATTGGAAAATGACAACAGAAACGATTTCTTCATTTCAACTTCGTAATAAGCTTGCTCGAAGACTACAACAGCCATCTACTGCTTGTGTTTTGAGACCTTTAGCTAAGACCTCCACTGGAAGCGTTTTGAAGCGACGAGATGAGGAGCGACGTCACAGGGGTTACGAGGCGAAGGAGGGTCCTCCATTGGAAGCGACTATTCGCGCGTAATCTGCCGCCGAGTCTGTAGGAGTGAATGAACAGCGTAGAAGATGGACGCGTCAGATATGTATTTGCTCGAAAGCAGTTATTTAATTGTTAGACGATTGGTGCCAAGAAGTCGTTATTGTTTTGACCCAATCCTCGAATAAAGGGGTGGTTCAGGAGGGCACCACCATCTACACGAGACACTGGAGGGGCAACCCGAAAAGCTATGACTATTACTGGATGAGCCCCGCAACATTTGCCAACATTTTCAGGGCCACAATAAAATATTCGAATTTTCGAAATGTAAACAGGCAAACGAGAATCACAGGAACCTATTGAAGGGCAGAAAAGGGCCGGGGTTGAGGAAGGGGAGATGGGGCTCATCGCCTGATAACAAGCGACAGATTCGGATGAAACGGGATCCGTTGCCCGCCGTTTCATTTCGCTCGAAACTGACGTTTCGAAACGCGCGCAGTGGAGGACCCCCAATACAATTTCTCGAGATGGGATCAGTCGCTCGAATACGGACGTAAACGCGTAGTCGCTTCGTCGCGTCAAAACGCTTCCAGTGGAGGACCACCCTTACCCTCCCATCTTGAAATCAAACAGGTGTTATTGAAGATCTTTCGCGGAGCCAAACAATTTTTGTTGTCCGAATTCAAAATTTCCACTCGCATTTAGCGTTTCATAGCCTACTGAACATATTTGGTTCCGTGTCTGTCGGTCTGCCTGTCTATCCACATTTCCTTGTTACAGCCATAACTTCCACAATTTTGGATGAATTTATCCCATATTTTCAGGGACTATGCGGATAAGGCCTCTTGAGGTCCCATACAAGTTTCATCTCAATATAAGCAGCGGTACGCTCTGCGCGTGCGCTAACGTGAAATTCTTGAAAGAGATATAACTTTCACAATGTTGATTAAATTAAGCTTATATGATAAAGGATGGAACGATGTATCTCCTTGGCAGTGTATTTCCACTTATAACGTATTAGTCGAAACACCGTAAGGCGGGCTGACATTTTCAATTCCAGTACAAATCGAGAGTTATGACGATTGAAAGAGAAAGTTATCTTGGATAAACCCAGATCATTTTATTCGACCGTCGACCCTTAACTGGGAAGGAATAGAGAAATGCCTCAAGTACGGAGCACCGGAGTTTACTTTACAACTGGACGCCTTAATGAAGGCCGAAGAAATCTGTAAAACGGAGAGGCCCCTTAATTGAGCATAAATAATCCCCCTCTCCCGACATCTCAGATTAGATCCGAAAGAGCAAAACCGTTTATATTTCCTCGAGGATAAATTGGCCGAGTATCGGCCCAGCGTTGCCGGACCCTCCTTGGGGAGGGGCAATTTTAAAAGAACATTATCCCCTCGTCCTGGGTTTTTATAGCTTTCTAGAAATGCTGTAGCGTATTTCTTTTCTTGTATAGCTACGGGCTGCGAGGAGCCAACCCCCCCGGTTTTATGAGGGGTCTCTCTCCCGTGATGGGACATCTTATCTGTGAATAAATCACTACAAATATGAGAGCGCCTCCTTGAGGGGGTTGGAGAGCACACTGGGTACGGGCCACTGCCGTATCAATCATTCCCACCTCCCTACCCTATATTTCTCTGTCCTCTTTTTCTTACCAATATCCCGATGCATTCTTTAGACCCTATACCTACCAATATCAACTTTCGCCCCTAATACGCATCTCTCTGGATATCACTAGCGAGTTTTATTAAAAGTGCCCACTTGGTTTTTTTTCTTCTCCCAGACGTGTGCAGGAGGTTCCTGTCCAATATTTGGCTTTCTTATTCGGTTTTTCTTCTCTCTAGACTTATGAAACTTGCCTTCATTCCGTCCTCGAACCTCAGGACGTCTACAGTCTGTTTCGTTGGTTTTGGAAAATTCTATTCCGTCCGTACCACATTGATTCATAGCAAATCTCTCTCGTGAATTAGATGCATTTCCAGAATGCACCACCAAGAATCTATGAGAAATCTAGCTTTGCTCTAATGGGTGAAAGATTTCATGATTGAAATTGGGGCGCTTTGGAGGGTACAGAAACCGAATCTGAGGCTCCTTCCTTGTATCACACAATCACAACAAATCATTAACAAATTTTAGAGCCAGAACATTGTAATTGATCGCTACTCCCCATTCACTTTCATATTTCACCACCTAGTTCAGGCTGAACCGTATCCGTTTTAAATTAAAGTCATAACTTTTATCATTTAAATGATTAACAGGAGTACGATCCAGTTCTTAGCGATCGACCCGTCATCCCCCCGCTCAACACTCCTTCAACTAACCTTCGGGTGGGCTCCTTCCGCCCTTTGTTATCCCGGCATCACCACATTTCCGTCCGCCCGAGGGGGTCATTCGTGTACCTGCCACCTTGGTAAGCCCTGGCTCTCTGGTGCTCTGGTTGAATCTACAGATTTTTTTTCCAGGGAGTTGGTTAGGCTTAGAAACCCTTGTTAGCCCCCCCCCCCCCATCCGGCAATAATACCATAGTATTAATAGGTTGCATAGGCAATTTTTCATCTTCTGTACTTAAATGTGTAAAATTAATCATTTAAATGATCTGGCTCTAGAACCATAGAGGTATATTATTAAGTTTAAAGGGAATGTGTGAATCAACGTATGGACGATGACAATGAGCACATGTGGAGATTCCTGAAACCCCCATATCTCAAGATCTACCAGAGGAAACTTTATTTTCAATTTCTTCCATTTGACGGGCTTCTCATCAACTTCGTCTTGGTTGAACTGATAGTTGACAATTCGATGTCAGTTATTCAAAGAAGATTCATAGTTCAAACTGTTGCTTTTGTAGAAAAATTCATTTATTAAACTTGTTTGAGATTAAAATCATGCTCCAAGCTTTTGAGAAGTGATGCTTACTTTCAACATTCTCAAAGAAAAATTCATATTTCAGACGTTTTTCATAGAACAACTCATATTTTGAACATTTTAGACAAAAAAAGGGTATTTCGAATGTTTTTGAATAAAAACTTCAAGAGAAGGGTTGCATCTACCTTCTTCTAATATTTTTTATTGTTATCTTTCAACTTCATAATTGAAGTTCTTTCGTGAACTTCATGGTATTCAATCATGTTTTCGTAGATTTGGCAAGCCTAGTTGTTATACATAATCGTTTCATAGTTGTTTGTTCTACTGTTTTCCATATTATATGACTGTTCATCTTATTTTGGTAAAATGTTTACCCTCTTTTGTTCATGTTTAATCATTTTTTAAATCATTGTTAGTCTTGATCTTGTTTTCTGTGGACTTTCTAAGTGCGGTCAGAGACAATTTATTTGCTTCCTGTACCTACACCAATGCTGACAACTCCGTGTTGAACCCAGCTGGGAAGAGCCCATTCCATATATCCGTCATATTCATTCTGTTTCCAACACCCCAGCAGTGCTGAGTACCCATTTTCAACTAACACAAATAAATTTTAATATTTTTGGCATCTTAATTTCAACTTTTGGCGACTCAATTTCAACTTTCGGCATACCAATTCGAGCTTTTGGCATATCAATATATACTTTTCACAACCCCAACTATTCCAACATTCCACCCCATATAATGATCAATAAATGTTTTTTCTCTCTCACACAATAAATTCAAAAACATCTCAAGTGATATTAGCCATCTGGACTTTAGTAGGTTGTATTTCATAGGCTATTCGGATGCCGGCTTCTGAAAATCCGTTATCGACCTAAATACTGCCTTTCATTAATATCTGGAGTCCTTCTGGTGACTTTCAAAAACTGCAAAGTGGGTGAGTTTCCACCATTGGGAACGATCTAGTGCCTTTTGGGACTTGGTGTCAACCCAAGAATCTGTTTCAAGAACTTCTCTAATTCTACGTTATCCAGATAAGCCCTAGTGAATTTCAAAGGATATTTAAGAAATTTTTTTTGTTATAGTAATTCAGAACGAACTTTCAAGTTGCCACTAGGTATGGAGTTGAACAGAGGGAATTCCATACCTTTTTTGAACCACTCTAATGCGCTATTCACTATTATTAAATAAACGTGATTATTTGTTGAAGCTAAATCAGTCAACTTGCTATAATCACCACACCCATTTTTATTAACATAATATTTGGGTATCTATAGATAACATTCATCTAGTTATCAACATCATCATCTAACCTAAGGGGTGTTAGGAGATGGTTATTATTGGCTACCATATGTTCATGTAAAACTTTATTAACTTATCACTTCAACATATTTTAGTTTATTATTCAATAATGCTCTTGAAAAAAAAAAAATTAAAAAAAAAAAAAAAAAATCTAACTCCCCCTGAAAATGTCATGGTTTACGTTTCAAGGAGTGTAGAATCCAAATCTGCAATGAAAAATTTTCCGTCCATCCACCGTACGCACGATTTCTCCCAAACGGCTGGATCAAAAAAACAGGAAACATTTTTCAGGAAAAATTCCATGTTGGTCCGACAACGCCCCAATCCTTGAGCCAGCTCTCTCACTTAATTTAAAGTGCCCGCTTAAGGGTTGTCAAAGTTTTGTAAGATCCCTAAAAACCTCAAAAAACGTCAGGGCGGCCTAAATGTGGACTTTTCTTGAAGAACTTTCCATGAGGAATCGAATGAGCCCCTCCCCAGGTCCGTAGCTCGAACCATTCCCGATGTATGGCCCGATTTATGGTGCCAACATTTGCATCCACATTCACTACATCACTATTTTACTGCGATCAAAACAAAAACAATAGGGTTTTTTTTTTATCGCAGTTACCTAGTGATGTAGTGAATGTGGATACTGGAGTGCACTCCTAAAAGGGTTTATAGCCGATACATGGCATTCTGATATGCATGCTCCGTCTTAGGAAATTTAAAATTTTCAAATAGAATATTTTTTCATTGTAATCGCTCTTGAAAAAAACGCTGCAAATTCTCTCACTGGGGTTATTATTCAATGATTCATGATTTGAATTTCTACTTAGCTTTGGAGTGTGCGTGTTTCACAGGTGATAGAGCGATTATTGAATTTCAGGTGGCACACAAATATGATCAACCGATCAATCCAAGAAGGTATTTTGGTTGAGAACCGATTTAAGTGCTCTATGCATATCTCCTGAAATTCAATAATCGCTCTATCACCTGTGAAACACGCACACTCCAAAGCTTAGTAGAAATTCAAATCATGAATCATTGAATAATGAACCCCAGTGAAAGAATTTGCAGCGTTTTTTCTCAAGAATATAGCTGAGATGGGTTGAATAATTTGTAATGACCTTTGTAGTAATCAAGGCTACCATTCTATAGATATATAAAACTTCAAGTTAAGATACCAGAAAAGGATATCAAGAAACGACGGGGAGGCACATAATTCAATATTCGACGCATTACATTAATTGCGCTGTCCACAACAATTCATTACCTTACTAGGTTTTGACAATAAACCACAGAGCCGACTAGATAGTGAGAACACCGCTTCTGTACAAAGCGGAATGGATCCGACCCTAAGGGCATGCAAATATTCTTTCGCGCATTTACAATTCCCATTAGACACTTTTAAAATGTTCTTGAGTAAGCGAGTGCTCGAAAAAGGGAGCAGCTACTCCGGGGAGAGGCGAAGGGTGAATTAACAAGCTTTGGTTTTAAAGCTCCGGTAGGATGAAGCAAATGAGAGAGTTCAAGAAAGCTGGAGAGATGAAGGGGTGGGATCCAGAGTTTTTAAAACAATTCTTATTTTTTTAATTACCTAATGGCGCCCCTGAATAATTACTTTCCAGGCAACTTTGCTTTGGAGAGTGACCACTCTAGCGGCCCGTATCGTTTTAGGTAATGGAAGCTCCCCCGTCTTATTATTCATAAACGCGTTAGCGCCGTTGCTATGGCCACTTGCTTGTAATGCGGTTTTAGGCCGAGCGAAAAAGGAGCGGTGAGCGGGCTGTGAGTGCAAAAGGCAAGGATTCAACGTTAATTTAATGTCTCACGGCTTTTCGAATAATTATTAATGATGTAATCCGCATTCAAAACTCCGCTCTTTGCTTTCATTTTAAGTACCTCAATTTTTACCGACGGTAGAATTTTTAGGAGCAAACTAAAATGTTTAGCGGTTTAGAAGGATTTTTCTCGGTTCGCTCCATCATGTACATTTTAAATACTCCCAGGCTTCTTTTTAAAGAAATTATTTTCAACAGTACATTACCATATTTTGGGTTGGAAATGAATTGATTTTATTGATTTTCGTACTGTCTGTATACTGTATACAAGATCAACATTAACAGTAAGTGGCAGATTCCTCGTTGTATAAAACTTCAGTGATTCAATGAGCCAACTCGGACCGCTTCCGTTCATCAGTTCTCTCTCCCTAAGGGCTAGAATTTTGACAGAAATAAGATTGTGAATGAGAACATCCTCTCATGTCGGAAATATCGGAAGAAAAAAGGACCTTTGAACGAAAAAAACAAGGATTTTTTGTTGAAAATCCTGCTTTCTGGGGTATTATTACATCTCATCACCAAATCTAATAGGAGTTGAGGCCGAAAATTAATGAAAATGTTGGGAGATCGTTTAATATTAGAGTTAGGAAATCTGAGTCCATTCTTAGTGAGAAAATATTAATCTGTCATCTCAAAATCGGGGTCCTCACAAAAAAGGCAGAAATGTGACTCTCCCAAGTTTTTCTTGGCAAATAATTCCTGAATCATATATTCCACTGAAATTCTCAAATTCTCTCAATGTTGTTGAGTATAGAAAAACAAAACAAATTGGTTGGGCGATTGGATTGACTCAGCTCGTTCCAATGTTTGTAACGACCAACTTTTAGCCCGGGCCTCTCAAAACGATCTACAGCATAATTCATAAATGTTAGTCATTTCACATTAAAACTCGAAGTAATGGCGTTTCTTGTTCCAATTCTACGGAATAAGGTCTGAGCTAAAACCAGCTCGATATAAACCTTGGAAAGTTGTTAACTTGACTAGAATGAGCCTTGAAAGACTTGAATCACGCCAATTGGGATGACCAGATGATTTCGAAGGAGCCTAAGAGGAGTGAGGAGAGAAGTCACCGTAAATTAGCGTGATATTCAACTGTTCGAACTACCTGTTTTGAAAGATAATTTAGAAATTTGGGATCTTATCACTTGGTTGCTTTATGCTCTACAACTGAATCTTATAAATATTTTTGTAGCAAGCAGGGTTCAGAAAAACTATCATTTTAGCCAGTTTCATGAGGCCACCAGTTTGTAGTCCACCGATTTTAAGGTGACAGGCAACTCTCTTGGAATGCAATACATTTTCTAAGACTAACCCCAAACCATTTCAAAAATTCACTACCTATCTTCAGCCTCAGCTCCTATTAGACGGAAGGTAATGGGTGTCATAGTAATGATGCGCCAGAAAGCAGGACTTTCGACGAAAAATCTTTCCTTTTATCATTCAAACATCGTTTTCTACCTCAATAAAGTGAAATCAAAATTGATTCTAGCATTAGACAGCTGACATTCTGGGTTCGTTTTTCTTGTTGAATGCCCGAAGAAATCGCTTTTTATTTAAAATCTTTCAAACAGAAATCAATCAAATCATTTCAAATTAAAAAAAAAAACGTTGAAAAAAAATTCCAAATTATATGTGTGTGTGTGTTCATTTTTACTTTTTTTCTTCATGTGTGTGTTTTATTACATATTTCTATATATAATCAATGATAATGGTTAAATAATGAACAACTCAATTGATAATAATTTTACAAATTGCTTCATAAACAAACTGTGTGTTCATACTTTGTAAAAGCCAAATTCGCCATGAAAAAAGTGGGGGGAGCATCGAAGTATCTGCCATGACAAATTCTTCGGTACTCCCCCCCACGGTGAAAACAGTATTTTCGACAAACAATATCGCGTCTCAACCTCTTAACTTTCGATCAAAGGATTTCATCGCTCTATATCTCATACGTGCACGTCCTCACACCCTCGTTCCTGTGAATTGTTGTTTAGAGATAGGCTAGCTTACTAGTTGATATTTACTGTTTACCTTCACGGGGCTTGAAAGCGTTTTGAACCTTGAACGGAAGGCGAGGGTTTGTAATATTTTCAATACACAATATACAATCCTAATGAAGCCATGTAATGCTACTATTACATAAATAATCGAATAGATACCCTTCATGTACAATAAATTAATTTTTATACAAATCCTTAACATTTTATCAGCCTTTCTCTGCGAAATTTGTGGAAGGGTTGGAAGTCGCAATTCTGGTGAGAACTTCTCTAAAAAGGAATTCACAGGAAGGGGTGTTTGGGGACGTACAGGTATGAGTTATACAGCGATCAAATACTTTGATCGAAAGTTAAGAGGTTGAGACGCGATATTGGTAGTCGACAATACTGTTTTCACCGTGGGAGGGGGGGGGGGGGGTTGTACCGAAGAATTTGACATGGCAAATACTTCGATACCCCCCCCCCCCCCCACTTTTTTCGATTGATTCATTTGATTGATTCGAATAATTCACCATTACTATCTAATTCTGGTAAATTGAGGTTCACTAGACATGAAACTAGACAAACTGAAGTTTTCAAAAATCACCTCAACATCAAATTTTTGTTGGAATTTCATGAAGCGGCGAGCGTTTGAAAATGGGGGGGAGTACCGAAGAACACCCGAAAATTGTTATGCGAAATGTTATTTTCCACCATACTGATCGAAAATGAACGTTTTTTTTTTCAACGGTATAGTCAAATTTGAGTAGGTATATTGTGAGAATCAAGGGAGTTATGACAATTTTAGTGACATAAGGTTTCAAGGACGTGAAAAAGTCGGATTTATTGTTGAATAAAAACAATTCAACATGGCACTTTTTGTTGGAAATTAGTTGTAAAATCGATCCTTGAAGTTTGGTCCACCTAAACGGTAGACACAGTGTAAAATACAGAAATAGTAAACCTTTGTGTAATGATTTGCAGCGATTTTTATTCCAATTTGAGAACTACGCGCTCCAGTCCCCCCTCCGTTTGGCTCTAAGACAGTGAGTCACTGCGGAGAAACATAGAAAGTGACGGCAAAACAACATTTCAGGCCCAGCAACGGGCTCTGATCAATAACTTTCCAATTCATTAAAAGCTGGCTGATCGCCAATTGATTTTTCGACCAATTCACTTCAGGAACCATCTTTAACCCTCCATACCATTCCGAGCCTACGCTCCCGACCCGGCTATCTGGAGCATCGAAACAGACTGCCTTTGTAAATTGAAATAGCGATAATGAGGCGATTACTCCGGCATGATTGATGGGGGAAGATTAATGGAGTTCTAAGGCCACGAGCCCGTTTCTTCGTCTGCCCTCGCTCCATCTAAATGAAATGTTGTTTTCCGACTCGTCGGACTTTGATTTGTTTATAGTGTACCGCCAATTGTTATTACTCCGCCCCGGACTTTTCTGACTGACGTTGATTACAAAACTTCGCGGGAGAAATATATATTGAATTGAAACGCAATTTGAGGATTGCGCTCTGCGTTTCATCCATATTGTCGTTTCGAGTAATGATTTATAGGGTGGTCAGGTCAATTACATTAGTGAATTGGTTTCAGGGACACGTGAAAAGTCGAACTTCCATCATTGTAAACTAGTGATACTTTCAAACTGTTCACCTATATGCAAGCGAGGGAACGTCGTTCAAGGCTTTCATCAAAAATGAACTCCAATAACAAGCTCTAGATTTTATTACTGGGCCTCGAACGAATCGAAACATTCTGCTCGCTCTTAGGAGATAAAATATTTTTACATTTAAACAATTCTAGCTCTTAATCTTTTAGATCAGGGGTCTCCAAACTACGTTCCGCGGAAGGATTTGGTCCGGCCCGCCGCCCGCGGACGCCAATGGGAAAAATTAGGCTACCGCCAGAACAGAGAGAAAAGTCTATATAAAAAAAAGGAATATGTATAACTTATAGATACATTCATTGATACACGGGTGGGTCAAATTAATAAACAGAAAAAAATGCCAGTAATTTTAAGACAGTTTACATTTCCAGGTCATTGAGTGATGACTTCAAGGGAATCAACAGTTTTGCCAGACAAATGATAACAATTTTTGGTTCAACGTATGTGTGTGAACAAACCTTTTCAAAAATGACACGTGTCAAATCTAAATATCGAGCGATGCTTTCAGGATAACATTAAAAAATTTACGTTTGATTGGAACAACAAACTTTGATCCTAAGTGGAAAGACATTGTAAGCAAAAAATAATTGCACATATCACATTAGATTGGTTTTTCAAAAAACACTTTTTCGAATGTAATAATTTTAAATAAATAAATACAAAATATATTTCTCTTAAATACTTTGTTTTTATATTTCTGAAAATGAAATTGTTATTAGTTCTTGTTGAACAATGAAATACTAATAATCATGGAATTTAAAAAATATATTTAATCACTAAAAACTAAGTTTTGGTTCCTATATTAGGCCTAATTTTGAATTTGTCAAATTCGTACAGAAGTGATTGAAAACCCTGTCTGAACTGAAAAGTGTCTGACCTTCAAAAGTTTACATTCCTGAAAATTCAATTGTTAATATTTGTTATAGAACAACGAAAAAGTAATTACCTATGGAATTTTAAAAAACAATCACTAAAAAGTAGTTTTTTGTGCCTATATTAGGCCTAATTTCGAATTTGTCAAACTCGTCTAGGAGGGCTTAAAAACACTGTTTTCAAATGTCTAATTTTCACAATTTGGGGACTAGTCCCCCAGAAACCTCTGTTGGCCCGCCCCGCCACCTCCGCATTATGATACGGCCCTTGGAGACCCCTGTTTTAGATTGTCATTTTCAATACTGAACCTTTGTAAGCGACCAAATACAAACTTTTCTTAACGACCCCACTCCCCTCAAAATTTGTTGTTTTACGTTGCATGGAATCCGAAAATCCCCCAAAATTTTGAGCTATGGCCAAAAAACTCTCCTTAAATTGGTGTTAGAACCTACTTTTTGCGTCATGAGATTGGCACGAACTACGACATCTTTTTAAATAAATTTCTACTTTTTTTTCAACTTCAGACAAGGAGAGTACATGAGGAAACTACCTGCCCCTCAATCACCCCCCGCCACCCCCTCCTAGGGGTTGAAATTTGAGTTCTCACCCCAAGTCGAGTGGGGTATGGATTTCTATGTTTTTGGGTCCCTGAAATAGAATTTGAACTTCCAAGAGCCTGTAGACACCCCTTAACCCCTTAATCACCCCCTCCTAGGGGTTGAAATTTAATTTTTCCCGCCAAGTCGAATAAGGTAAGGACTTCTGTGAACGCAGGTTTGCAGAAATTGAAAAGGTTGAACGTTTTTGAAAAGGCTTTCAAACTTTGTTGGGGTCTCCTCCAATGACTTTTAATTCTTTCTGATTTTAGCCTCTTTTCTTGAGATATCTCTGTGATAATTATCTAAACTCGGTTATATATTAAACTGTATTTAAAGTGCCATAGAAAGACCCTCGTTTATATGTCAGCACGGTAGACCGCTCAGGAACGAAATTACACAGAAGTTCCTAAAGTGTAAAAAAGGTAGTGTATCGGCCTGTATATACATTTCTCGCCAACGCAAATTATAGTGTACTTGCGTAACCCGGCACATATCCTCTTTTGGCAGGGTAATATTAATTGCTGGCCCCTACCTCGCCCCTGGCTAGGCCAAGCCGTCCGCCTTGATGCTGCCGTCAACACCAAAATGGGCTTTGACCCATAGAAGCACTACTCTTGTTCCTTCTGTCGTACATTGATGCAGCAAGAGTAGCAGCTGAGCTAATATGTTCTGACTGGAGCTACTATGTTCTTAGAGGCATCGTCTTATCCATATTATTTGGTCAGGTATGTTGATACTTCATCACGGTGTATGCTTGTTTCATACTGACAATGCATTTTGGTCGAAACTCATTACCTTCTTGATAGTAATACATTCGAAGCGACTTGAACGGATAGCCTGATCACAACAGCGGACACCGATAATTTACTCTTGCTTACTCCGAAAAGAGCTCAACTGATCGCATTCCGTAGCTCTTTGACAATAACTTTCCTACCCAATTTCCACTTGTTTATTCAATGAACAAACGATTCATTTAAAATAAAATCATCTCATGAATTTCAAATGAGATTAAACAAATATTAATATAAGCAAATGAGGAGTGGGAGATAGGAGATAGCTGGGCCCTTCTCAACATGGAAATTGATAAGGAGGAGGTGCGCCTCGTTTGATACCGATTCCTCCCCCCATGAGATTACGTTCAGGCTCACGTGTTTTTTCCGGGTTCTGCAATCCCTACCCCACCCCTCCATCCGCTCATTGCCCTTCATCCCTTTTCGATCAGGGTCTGATCACAGTTCAGTTTCACCGTAACCTGAATCCCGAGAGTATTGCCAGGCAATGAGGACACAGCCGTATTGATCAGTATAAAAGCTGTCCAAAAAGGTGCAGTGTATGGTACAGCTATAACGGATAATCAATGCGTGAATTCAAATTTTTAAAAGTTCATGACATGAAGTTTTTATAAGTGGGTTTCTAAGAGTTGTTATTGAGGAAACCGATTCAACCTTCCGTAGTCACTTGAGGAGCGACAAGAATCCCCAAGAACTACTACGGAATCCACTTCAATCACTCCCAGACTTGTGCTGCGGAACAATAATTTATAAGCAAATAGGAATGCTAATAAACAAAAATGTGTCCGGGATCCCTAGGGACCCCAAATGCTACATAACAAGTATCATATTCATGTTTGTGGAAAGCAAATCTTTTCTAAATTATTTTCTGTGCTGAAATTCCTTTATAAGGATTCTTCTCTCCCAAGGAGAGAACCTTACTCCCAAATTTTGTCCG
The DNA here is from genome assembly GCA_031894815.1 of Creontiades dilutus. Taxonomy (NCBI): domain Eukaryota; kingdom Metazoa; phylum Arthropoda; class Insecta; order Hemiptera; family Miridae; genus Creontiades; species Creontiades dilutus. The sequence goes on along the minus strand of JAVIWC010002807.1, from coordinate 68,423 downwards.
AATTTTCAATAAACTGACTTTTTTTCAAATCAAATTCTGCAACACTAGATTATGAATGAAGGTTTTTCCCACGCCGTTATCCTAACTGTTAACTTGCGTTCAGACGAACATTTGTGTGTGTCGGATTTTTGGACTTCTGAATATGGGAGTGCCCGAATGTGCTTAGACCATGTCAGCTCCCCTACTGTCATTTCGACACCGGCCTCCATTTACAGACTTTGAGAAAGTCGAGGTAAACAAGACTCACATCGGCCGGATATTGCACTAGTACCTCTCTCTTGTTGGTGACTTCTCCTCAATCAAACCTTCGTTGGCGACTAGCAGAGAGTTGTTCTGTGACATTAACCACCAAAAAAACATTGGTTCTTCAAGTTTTGACCTCCGTTCAAGGCACTATGCGCTAGCACCATTAGTTAGTAAAACTACTGTTGCCCTGCACTAATGAAAAATGTCCGTCATTGTGAAAAGTCCGCTGTCCGTCGTGTTCCGGAAGAGAAAGTCGGAATTAATATTTGTCTTTTTTCGCCCAGTTCTGATCATCGCATTCCCCCCTTTTTTTCAGACCCTTCGGTTTCACTCGCCCGCCGCCCCCTTCGAATGCAAAACTATCGACCGATGCAAATGCAATGGCTCCAGACTTGGAGGAGCTTCCCAGCTTCGACTAATTGTTTCCTGCTGTCTCCGTACTATAGATTTGTGGCCGGATTTAATGACCCGTACGGGTTTCGCGAGGGAATAACAAATTTATAAATTCCATCGCCCTCTTTTTCAATGTATAAAACTGTAACTTTGGACGATGAGGGCAGTGAGATCGACAAGGTACTTTTTAGAGCGCGGAGCTTTCTTTCCTCTGATTCTAGATAACATTCATAATTTTTACTGCGTTTATTCAATGGACAAATAACAATCGTACAGTGGCACAAATCAGTAAAAACCCAAGCAAAATACGAAAAAAATAAATTTCGAAATCTTCTCGTTTCATGGTAAGTTAATATTGCCTTGTGACTTCTATGAAAGTTCACACAGGTAACCACTCGAAATGTTCGAAATGGCTGTGGTCATGCCATAGGATGCTTGGCAAAACATGGGGGCTTTCCCCCAAAATGATGTCATGGGCCTACAAGGCTATTGCTAGACCCATGCTCACATATGCAGCTGTCATATGGGCCATTCTCCAAATTCTTGCTTATTCATGTCTGGAAGGTGCAGGACCTTTCCGTTTAGGTTTTCGTCGTGGAAACAATTTTCGGTATGTGCGAGCAACTTTTCTCTACAAGATCCTTTAAATAGTTTGATTTAAATATCGATTAAAATGGGAATATTTTCAATTTATATACCGCCAAAGTCATTCTTTCACCCTGTCCAGATCGGGACCTTGGCAACTTCTCTCATTTTTTCCGACCTCTCACAATTTTTTGATCGATTCGCGATCACGTTTTCCCGATCAATTCATACCTGAATAATCACGAGAAAGGCCAACATATTTTTCGAGCCTCGGTACGATAAATAGGAACAAGAAAGATGTCTGTCCAGAGGTTTTCCGTCATTCTTTCACCTGAACGGTTTTTTCAATTTTTGGCGGACATAACTCCCCTGCACGTGCCCGGTTTTCCCGAATTATCAAGGCACCACTTGTAAACTACGGGCGGTTGATTTTCATAGAATGTTCCAGTCTTCGGAAAGCCGTCCACGCGAACGGAATGGTGTAGTTCTTAGACCGTATTTTTTTCACTCATCATTCTTCAGTCCTCGTTTCTCAACAAAGTTTCAAAGTCTTTCTTTTTTCATTGTTTCGTCCTTGTAGAACTTGAGTAACAGTTTGAATTAATATATCCACTTCACTTAATCAAGGTATTTGTAAACTGGAAAAAAATAGAAAACGATGGAACCGTCATTCTTTCACCTGTCATTCTCTCACCAGTATCAAGTCTTTATTAAAATTTAACCAGTATTAAAAGTTTTTATTCCGGTAATTATGGATGCTCGTGTATGCTCCGTTGAAAAATCTTAATCAGGATGGCTCAAAGGAGGCCCCTGAATTTTTGCAGAACCCAATTCGTATTTTTACTTCTCTGAAAAGTTGGGATGCCAATCGGCAAGATTATCGAGAATGGCCCATATTCATGTTTGTGGCAAGCAAATATTTTCTAAATTATTTTCTGTGCTAAAATTCCTTTATAAGGATTCTTCTCCCCCAAGGAGAGAACCTTACTCCCAAATTTTGTCCGAATTTTCTATAAACTGACTTTTTTTTCAAATCAAATTCTGCAACACTAGATTATGAATGAAGGTTTTTCCCACGCCGTTATCCTAACTGTTAACTTGCGTTCAGACGAACATTTGTGTGTGTCGGATTTTTGGACTTCTGAATATGGGAGTGCCCGAATGTGCTTAGACCATGTCAGCTCCTCTACTGTCATTTCGACACCGGCCTCCATTTACAGACTTTGAGAAAGTCGAGGTAAACAAGACTCACATCGGCCGGATATATCTCAAACCTTCGTTGGCGACTAGCAGAGAGTTGTTCTGTGACATTAACCACCAAAAAAACATTGGTTCTTCAAGTTTTGACCTCCGTTCAAAGCACTATGCGCTAGCACCATTAGTTAGTAAAACTACTGTTGCCCTGCACTAATGAAAAATGTCCGTCATTGTGAAAAGTCCGTTGTCCGTCGTGTTCCGGAAGAGAAAGTCGGAATTAATATTTGTCTTTTTTCGCCCAGTTCTGATCATCGCATTTCCCCCCTTTTTTTTCAGACCCTTCGGTTTCACTCGCCCGCCGCCCCCTTCGAATGCAAAACTATCGACCGATGCAAATGCAATGGCTCCAGACTTGGAGGAGCTTCCCAGCTTCGACTAATTGTTTCCTGCTGTCTCCGTACTATAGATTTGTGGCCGGATTTAATGACCCGTACGGGTTTCGCGAGGGAATAACAAATTTATAAATTCCATCTCCCTCTTTTTTTAATGTATAAAACTGTAACTTTGGACGATGAGGGCAGTGAGATCGACAAGGTACTTTTTAGAGCGCGGAGCTTTCTTTCCTCTGATTCTGGATAACATTCATAATTTTTACTGCATTTATTCAATGGCCACATAACAATCGTACAGTGGCACAAATCAGTAAAAACCCTAGCAAAATACGAAGAAAATAAATTTCGAAATCGTCTCGTTTGATGGTAAGTTAATGTTGTCTTGTGACTTCTATGAAAGTTCACACGTGTAACCACTCGAAATAGTAGGGTGCACTATCGTGACGGATTCTTATATTCACGTTTTCTCATTAAAAACCTGTTTCGCACCCATAAATTTCAACTCAAACTTTTTATGTGTTCGATAGCTTATCCAAAATCAGCTGTAAATGTCTTCTATAACTGTGGAAATCAGCTCGTCTGAGCGGTAATAATTTTTCCGCCATCTTCTCAATTTCAGTAACTACGTGAGAAGGTAAATGAAAAAAACGTACGTGCAGAAACAGGTAGAAGAAAAACCTTGCGGGAAAAAGAAAGAAAAATAGGAGATATGAGATGCCAATTTGACAAAAATCACTTCGCTCCCTAGAAATACTGTTTTGTAGGCACAAGACACATAGGAAAAATCATGATCATTTCCTTGTCATAAGGTCGTACACTCGAAAAATCAATCTTACAAGTCAAAAACAAAGCCTAAAAAAATTAAATAAAAAAAATCAGCTTAATTTCAAAAAAGGGGGCTTTTTTTTAAAGGAAATAAGTAGCAGAATCAACGCTTGAGATTTGGAGGTGCTTCACGTGAAACATCTTGTACATAGCTTTTTTTTGTTGAATATATCATTTTCTTGAAATTTTACCTGAGTTTTATCCATGAAATTGTGACGTTTAGTTTCCTATAACTGAAATATTGAACAATGTTTACCCATTTTTACCCAGTTCTCAAACAATAGTGCACCCTGAACTGGATTATACCTAGTGCTGTTCTTGTTCTTGGCGCAGGAGCGGGAAATCACCTCGATTCTTAGTCTTGGAGATATCTTCTAAAATGACACACCAATTCCCGGAAAATTTTTCGGAAATCATTTGTTCAGGTGTTGCAGCCATTGTGGGGTTGTCTATTTCTACAAAAATGTTGAGAATTTTTGTCTATTTGACCAAAAACATTGAGAATCTTACAATAAGTGGTTCATTCATACTCTAGTGTTGCAGAATTTAATTTGAAGGAAAATCAGTTTATTGAAAATTCGGACAGAATTTGGGAAACTCTTCATTCGAAGCTTGCATTGGAGTGAAGGTGCGCTGATCTAAGATGATGGGAGAAAATAAATATATGTAGCTACAGTGAGAAGGCTCACACTAATGTTCTAATGACTAATGAGAATACGAACCACCCTGTCGCAACATTAGAAGATGAACAAGTTTCTACACACTACACAAACACGTTCCTACAACGATAACTCCATAGCTCCTCATTTCTTTAAAACCCCCACATTTCCAGCTTGTTAGTTCTACATTTGACAAAGGCAAATTAGCTGAAATATACACTCAGTAAAAAATGTATCCGAACACCCACTTGGCTTTTCACGAATAATGTAGCTGTACCTCACGACTTTAGAATAATCGGATAGTAATTTTAAGAATGTGTTTACTGAGGTCTTAAATAACGTATTTCAAGTCAAACAATTTTCAAACTAAAACGGCCAAATTGTCATCAAACGTACGCGAATTCATTTTTATAAAGGCAGAAAAGTGTTCGTATAGTCCAAAGACTCTAGAAAACCGAGCTCAAAAAATGGATTAATAGCTAGGCCCTCCTTTTTGCTTGATAACTTCCAACAAATAGGACTTCATCTAATCGACGAGTTTCTGAGTCAGACTGGGTGGTATCTGGGAGCACTAGTGCCACGCAGGTCTCTGAAGTACATACAATACCATAACAATACAATACACGAACAACAACGATAACAAATCATGAACTTTTTCAAGATATCTGTTTTTGATAGTTATTTAAGAACACTTATAGTTTTTTTTTCCATCTTCGATCAGGAGAATGATTAGGAACTGATTTGTATTCGGTTATTGTTTTTTCTCGTGTTTGTATTGACCCTTACTTACTGTTTCTTGTTACTAATTGTTCACACTGAACTCTGCTCTTTATTATCAAGTCAACCTAGACTAGTTCACAAGAAGGCGCGCAGTTTCAAATGTTCTTCAAAATAGGTATGATCGCATTGAATAATGATTACTAATTTTCGAAAGCTGTTCAATGAGTAAAACACTGAATTATTCCTGCGCTATTGAATTTTTCTCTTTTTAAAACATTTTTTCAACAACCAAAATTTTAGGAAAACTTCATTTTTTCAAATCGTTCAAAACTGGTTTCTGTTGCTACGAAATTTGATGCTGATTTCAAAAATGTCAAAATCTAAAAAATATGTAAGATAATTGGAAAAAAGCGTTTTTTCTAAAATAATTCGTCATCTTTTGTTGTTCGCAAAAAGTGAAATAACTCTGAAACGAAGTCTCTAAAAAAAAATGTTCATCGATGCATTTTCTCTTCCAAATTCAACGCAGAATCGAAAACTAAAATAAAAAAGGTCAAAAAGGGTCAAGAGGTAACCTCAAGTTTCAATCGAAGATTTGAGGCACTAGAACATCGAAAAATGAAAAACGGGTTCCACCACCTTCAACCAGAGTGAAAATACTATAGAAGAGGTCCAATTCAATTTTTTTATAGCTCGCATCGTATGGCTGAAATTCCTTAATGGGCCCATATAGATGGGTAGGGCTGGAATCTAGATGTCCGAATCAGCCTGCCTGGGTAATTAAAAAAACTACACGTTTCTGGGGTGTACGGAGACACTCTTTGCTGAGTGTAAATTTACCCTCCTTTCGTGTCTTGTTGTACTTCTCTTCATCTGTGAATTAAGGAAAAATATTCCGTCAGTTGAAAGTAGAGAACACCCCGACCGGAAAAACTACAGAATTGTTGAAACAACATGAACTGTAGATGAGGGAATGATCTCGAAAAATGCCTTTATTTACGGCGGGAGGAGAGAGAGTTCCATGTGCTCCTTTTAATACAGGGAGAAAAATGAAATTATTGAGTACGATTGGTGTAGAACTACAAGTATAGGAAGAGAAAAGTAATGTTTTAAGGTTTTCAACAAGAAAATTGGGGAAATGTTTTAGTTTACATGAAAAATAACCCCGAGAGGCGGCCACAGTGAAGCAACCTAGGACAATTAAAGCGGATAGGAACATTATTTTGCAATAACTTCACAATAATTGTAAAGTTCTGAACGAATCGGAGCATCTACCTCTACATGATCAACTTTGATATGCATTTCCAGGCGGGACGTATAGTATAATTTCATATAACCAGTGTAAATCCCATGAGCCTCAACGATAGGATGAGAAAAGCCCGTATCTCGAGCAGAAGACGGAGTCATGAATCACGTTCTGTATTGCCAAAGGGGCCTAATACCTCTTTATTATGTGTTCACAAAAGAAGATTGTAAGTTGTGCTCCGGAGAAATTGCTTTTTATCTTATCTGCTCAGCCGATCTCAACCCGGCTATGTTGGCAGTCGCGTCCAGACAGGTAAAATGCTTCCACTTCGAAATGATTAATACAGAAGAGAAATTACTCGGAAACCCGGGTCATGAATATTCCTGAGTACTGAAATTGGTTTTGGTAGTTACACTTTATCAACAACCTACCTCATATCTCTCGTTTAAACACAATGGGATGGGGGACGAGTCCGTGAAGAATTTATACTCTAAAACTACTAAAACCTTAGGTGTAAATATCGCTAAACGACCCTGATATACAAGACTATAGGAATAGAAACAGAAAACATGTGGGGCGAGGTGTGAACAGGGTGAGATCACGCTTTGGCTTAAAAATCTTCAAGGAATAGGTTGTAAAACTAGTTTGCAACTAAAGATGTCTCGTAGATTTTTGGTTTATTATTTAAACCATTTCGCTCCTGGATACATTTCATGAAAGGGAATAAGGGTTTCGGAATTTGCAATAAAATTTTTTCTGTCCGTCCGTATTTTTCTGAAATTTTCAGGAAAAATCCATGTTGGTCCGGCGACGCCCCACAGCCATCTCTCTCACTTAATTTAAAGTGCCCTTTAAGGGTTGTCAAAATTTTGTAAAATCCCTAAAAACCTCAAAAAAAGTCAAGGCGGCCTAAATGTGTACTATTTTTGAAGAACACTCCACGAGGAAACGAATGAGCCCCTTCCCAGGTCCGTAGCTCAAACCATTCCCGATGTATGGCCCGATTTATGGTGCCAACATTTGCGTTATTTTGGTTTATTATTGTTTTCGCATAGTAGAAATTCAAATCACGAACGCAAGCCAATTAAATAATAAACCCCAGTGGAAGAATTTGCAGCAATTTTTCATAGACGGTTTATTCCCTCGTTTTTTTTTTTTTTTTCAGTTCGACAAACTCTAGACAATTTGGAAGTAAATTACAGGGTAAGACACACTGATCAGCTGAAGGCTGTTGAGGCTGATTTCTTCCGTAATCCATCCACCGAAGTGAAATAAATGAGGCTCTTTTAATGTCATCCAGAATGTAATTCATGGAAGCGCTAGGATTTTTTTTTTAAAGCAATCAGATAAATAACATCAGACTACACTTGATTTGCACGGACTCTGAGCACACTGCGAATCCTAAAATCCAACTCCATTCCAAGGGTGAAGAACGCTCTATTCGTAAGATTACTACAGATGTTGAAATTGTGCGAAGACAGAAACCAGGAGAACATATTTCTTTGGGTAAAAGCTCATGCAGGGCTACTTCCGAATGAGCTGGTTAATCGATTGGCTAAGGAGGGATCGGTATCGCGAACGGCACTAGATCTCCCTGTAATGGTTGAAGACCTAATACCCATGATTAAGAGGAATTACTATGAAAGATGGAAACAACATTTTGTACGCTCAAGAAATGGAGAGGCATATAAACAAAGTCAACCACAGCCACCACGTCTTCCATGATTCAGAAACCAAAACTTACCCAAGCAAAGCGGTCGATCAATATTTCGCCTTAGAACCAATCACTGAATCTGTGACGCATATTTATTCAAAATCGGACAACTGGATTTCCCACAATGTGGAAAACGTGGATATCCAAATGGAACTCCACGCCATTTGATAATGGACTGCCCAGAACATGAACGGGAGAGACGCGTTTTGTTGACTATTTTAGCCACGAAAGTAAATGTCAATTTGGACTATATTTCCATGTTGTCATCAAAGAATGTGCCCATCTATAAACAACTATTTAAATTTATCTTGGAATGTAATATCAATATCTAAAGGAAAATTGTTTCACTTACTAAAATTTTGAATTAAAACTAAGAATAGACATTATATTTATGGCTGTATACAAACAAAATTTAATGCCAAATAAAGGAAAAAAGAAAAAAATTTAATTTATTCATTTTTTTAAGGTACAAAGATGTGGTTACTTGGTATATAAACAAGTGAAATTTCCAAAAATTATTGTTTGACGTCAAGTGGGAATAGTTAGTATTCCCATACGAGCAGCACTAGCTCGTGTTGGGAAATGAGTCGCTGTAAGTTCATTCAGTTATTAAAATGATCTTACTGCTATATTTTTAAGCTCTAGAACTTTCATCCAACACTTAAAACACTACTTATAACATAAAACACACGACTCCATAGTTCGTATATTGTACCACAGGGTAAGTTTATTTTATCTTATTGAATTTCAGTTGGGTTTCTAAGTGTGTTTCCAAGTGCACGTAGGAAAAATTAATTACAGTTCTTTTCTGAGGAGTTGGCCACAAATCACAAATATATTTTTCGTTTTCTCGATATTGCACCCACAGGTACCCTCCCTTACGGTGTAAAGCCGATATCGGTCTAATGCAATGGTGTAATACGGTGTATGTATGTCCTCTGATACTTAAATTTTACCACAAAGTAGGTAGATAATATCACGATAATAGAACAGCGGGCGATTTCAAAAAGTTTGTCACATCATTTGTACGAAGTATCCATCACCAATATTATTTTGACAAACTAAATAACACAAAATAAACTCAAAATAACTCATTAAACACAAATAAATGGTTACTTTCTTGCTAGGTATGAAAATGAATTTTTCTCCGATACCTACATAATCAGATAAAAAAGAAGTAGGTAATATAAAAACGAATCAGTCTCGTCACGGCCTTTGTCGGAGAAACATCGACTACGGGTGTGCGTTCGTTTTGCTGGCGTTCGTTGATCTTGCTTTATCTTCGGTCGTATCGGTTTGTCGTCGCCTGTTCCGTTTACCTTTGTTGATATGGACTGCGCTGAGTGTTCAAGAGAACTTCACTCTCCCAAGAAAACGGCTAAATGCTGTAAGTGTTTCGCTGCGTATCATCCTTCTTGTACTCGTTTAAAATCGACGGAGAATTATAAGAAGTTAAAAAAAACATACAAAAAAGGCCGCTGAAGCCGTGGTTTCTGAGGATGATTCTGGGGATGATGATGATGATGAGGGTCCGAATATTAGCTTTGGTGAGCCCATTGACTTGGGTGCTGTTGCGACCTTGAATCGTAATGTCACTGCTCTAATGGAAAGGATTAAGGCGGTTGATGAGAAATTTCGGGTCATGGAAAACTCCATGTCCTTTTTCAACTCTTATTTCGAAGATATGAAAAAAGCCTTGTCGGATCATAAAGAGGTTATGGATGAACTGAAGAGTGCTAACTTGAACCTGATGCGGGAAAATGGACAGCTGAGGGGTGATGTTGTGGATTTATCTAGACGAATTAATGATCTTGAGCAAGCTAATTTAGTCACGACAGTAGAGATTAGAGGGATGCAGTCTGCTGAAAACGAAAACCTGATTGAAATGGTTGCAGCTCTGGCTGATAAGATAGACATCAAGATTAATCAGGGCGATGTTGTTTCTGTTCAAAGGTTACGACCTCCTGTCCCCCTGAATGCTGCCCCGCGTGTGGGAAGTGGTTTGATACTGCTCAAATTGAACAGTGTGGATTTGAAAAATGAATGGATTCGGAAAATGCGTGTCACGAAAAATGCTGCTGGTAATGATGTCTCTAGTTTGAATGGGGTTTTCATTAATGAACGTTTGACGGCTTACAGCAGCAAAGTTTTTTGGCTTGCCAGGAAGTTTGTTCAGGCATATAAATATCGCTTCGTATGGACGTCAAATGGCAGAATATTTATCAAAAAAGATGATTCTCCGTCTTCGCGCGCGATTCGAATATTGGACACTGACCAGCTTGTCAGGATGGATTCTTCAAAGCTACTTCACTATGGCCAAGACAATGCATAGTTTTTGGTTATATTCTTTTTCTTTTCCTCTTGCCTGTCACTTAATCTAAAATATGAATTCGATTGATTATTTACTTGATGCGTATTGTAATAGAAGTACGGTTGAATGTGATACAATTGATATTCTTGAGCGAAACATTATTGATTGTCATGGCTTTAATTTGATTTGCCAGAATATTAGGAGTTTAAAAAGTAATTTTGATTTATTCAGGGGATTTTTGGATTCTTTGTCCTTTGGTGTTCATGCTGTGATTCTTACGGAAACATGGAATTATGACCAGTTAGTGTTTAATCTTGATGGTTTTAGGGTATTTAATAGTACTGATCATAGAAATAAGGCTGAAGGTGTCACTGTTTATATTAGAAACGATATTCGTATTGACAGGATAAGTATTAATGATATTCATGAATGCAATTCTATATTCATTTCCCTCAAATATGGTAGCACCCCCATTGATATTACTGCTATCTATAGATCTCATCAACGTGACATGTCACAGTTTTTGGTTTCTCTAAATGATCACTTGTCTTCATGGTCTTCTTCCAAGAATCATGTTATTTGTGGCGACACTAATATTAATATCCTCACTACAACAACTACTTCACTTGAATATTTGAATATTTTGTATGAATATGGAATGATATCATTGATTAATTCTCCCACAAGATCCGTTGATAATTCGAATTCGTGTATTGACCACATTTTTGTGAAAAGTAACTACGTTGAAAACTGTGTTGGAATGGTTTACAATAGTAACATCTCTGATCATGATTTGGTGGCTGCAGTTTTGCCCTTTTCTTCTTCTTCTGGACACCCCCCAGATCCAACTTCCATTCTTGTTAATAATGTTAATTATGATCGACTTGCAGAAAGTTTGAAGAAGGAAGAGTGGGTTGATTTATATAAGGAAAATGATGTCGATAGGGCGTTGTCTTGTTTCGTGGATGTTCTTGACAGTCATATATCATGTTCCAGTACAACTAGGGCATGTTTCGTCTCGGGTAGGAAAAAGAAACTTAAGAAGTGGATAACTAATGGTATAGTTGTGTCAATCCGGAATAGGGACAAGCTTAGTAAAAAAGTTAAATTGCACCCTCACAATTTTAATATCAGAAATTTATTCATAAGGTACAGAAAGTTGCTCAGTGCTATTATTAAAAAGGCTAAACATTTGTATTACGCTTCTTTGGTGAGGAATGCGGGGGGTGATGCTGGGGCTGTTTGGAACATTGTTAAGGAGGCGACTAATCGTAAGAATAAGAAGGAAGAACTTTTTTTGAAAGTTCAAAATGATTCTGGAGTGATGATGAGTAATCAATTAGATATTGCTGAGTCTTTTAACACGTATTTTTCTGACGTGGGGCATAAGGTTCGGAATAGTATTGTGACCCCAAAGAGACCTCCTGTGGGATACTGTAATAAAATGTTGTCCTCTGTTTGTAATACGCCGGCTGGTTCTCTTTTCCTGACGCCTGTGTCTGAATTGGAAATCATTAAATTCATCAAAGAGCTCAAAAACAACTCTTCTTTTAATGTTGGACGTATCACTAACTCAATTCTCAAAAATGTAGCTCAATTTATAAGTACTCCTTTGTCTTATATATTTAATTTGGCTTTCACGACAGGCACTTATCCAGTGTTGCTTAAAAAATCTGTTGTCGTTCCTCTTCACAAGGGTGGTGATCCTTCATTAATGAGTAATTATAGACCAATAGCTCTTACTCTTTCGATCTCAAAGTTGCTTGAAAAATGCATTAAACAGAGGTTGCTTGCTTTTATCAATCAACATAATTTGTTATCTGATAATCAGTATGGATTTCGTAAAGGGCTGAGTACTAATCATGCTGCTTATAATTTGCACAAACTCGTTTCCTCTAAGCTTGACCAGGGTTTGTCTGTCGTTGGTGTGTTTTTGGATGTTAGAAAAGCGTTTGATTCGATTCAGCATGATGTGTTGATAGAGAAGCTTTTGGGTTTTGGAATTAGAGGATTACCCCTGGATTTGCTTAGGTCATATTTGACAGGTCGCCTTCAGGTGACTAGGTGTAACACATCCACCAGTAGTGAAAAAATTATAAGTACTGGAGTACCCCAAGGCACTGTATTAGGCCCAGTACTGTTTCTTTTGTATGTTAACAGCTTGCTGGATTTCCCTATAGATGGTAAAATTTTTGGCTTCGCGGATGACACGGCCATCATTTTTTGGGGTAGTGATCCTGATGCTTTGATTGAAAAAATTAATGAGGATCTTTTGCATATTAAATACTGGATGGATACGAACTTCCTCAGCCTGAATGTTGATAAGTCATCAGCTTTACGTTTTTCACTCTCTAAGAGAACTCGGGTTTCGGAACTCCCTATTCAGTTTCATGATATTGACTGTTCACATGCTCCTAATTGTTCATGTACTGTGGTGCCGTTTCGTGATAATTGTAAGTATTTAGGAATTCATTTTGATGGTCATCTCAAGTTTAAGGATCATATTGAATATGTCCTTAAGAAATTACGTAAACTGTTTTATGTTTTTAAAATTACGAGAGGTTTCTTATCTTTGAAATTAATGAGAAATATTTATTTTGGTCTTGCTTTTTCAATTTTAAAATATGGGATTTTAATCTGGGGTAGTACTTATGAATGTCACTTGAGATGCCTGCAGGTGGTTCAGAATACTATAGTTAAAATTATTCTTAATAAACCTGTGAGATATTCCACGTATTTGCTATATAAAGAATTTGATGTCCTTAATGTTAATCAAATATTTCTCCTGGAATCTTGTTTACATTTATATAAAATGGGAATTGATAGGGAGGATTTGGGTGCTGATTCTAATACCAGATTGGCCGCCTTAACAAATATTAGACAGCCTAAATGTAACACTGTATTTTTTAAACAATTTTCTTATAATAGAGCTCTGAATTTCCTTTATTCACATAAAATTGATTTAAGTTCTTTTGATTCTTTTAAAAAATTCAAGTACCATATCAAAAATAGCGTTAAATTTATTTGACTTCGTTTCTTTTATACCTATCTTGATATTTATTTATTTATTGTTAATTTTTTTTTCTTTTGAATTCTCTGTACAGTAAAGTTGGTGCTTAGTGAGTAAGTATCTGTTCAAGTACTAGTTCAAGGCACGTGATGGGCTCCACCTGAGAGCACAAGTCCTCGGACTTATTCCCAGGTGGGCGAACATAGAAAAAATTGGTTTTATTTAACATTAAGAAGCACGTTTTAATTTACTTATCTGATGTTTTTAATTTATAACTTCACATATTTTTGATGCATTGATTTATTGATTTATTTTGAGGTATTTTTATTTTGATGTATTGATTTATTATGTTTCTGTAATAATTCTATTTTCGCCAAATAAAAACTTTGAAACTTTGAAACTTTGGAAAACCGCTTTTGCCTCCAGGACTTGTGACGCACAACTGATTTCAAATATAACATTGGGCTCGTCGCTCCTCATTATCTTAGGCAAAATCGCACCTTGATCTTCGTCGACTCAGCCAAGATTACGGTCTATTGATATGATGAAAACAGCCTTTGTCCATCGTTATGTAGGTATTAACGTTGCCCCCCGAGCATTCAGCGATTAGATTGAAGCATTTTTATTTTTTATCTTTTTGGGCTCATAGAATAGCGTTTTCAACCACTGTGCAGCGGGGGGAAGCGTCTCCCAGGGCAAGCGACGTGGTCCTCTCCTCGGGGATTTAGGATATACGATTTTTTGTCTTTTAATATTGTTATTATCCTACCTCATTGTGTTGTTTAGTACTCTACCTTCTGTACACACGGGACTTACCCCAACAAGAAGGCACAACTGTTGCCACCTTTGCAGATGATACGGCTATCCTCTCTGTTGGAGATGTGGCGATCCATGTATCCATCCATGACATTTGAATTTTATAACTTCGAACATTGTAGTGTCGACAGACTGTCAATTGTTTTCTCGGACTTTTGACATTTGATGTTTCGCGGTGTTTTTACGGGATTCGGGATTGTTGGTGATGTGATCGATGTGAAGTTGTAATTTCCGTTACCGTTCTTATTTCTCTCAAAAATATATTTCTTGTTTTGACGAGTGTTTATGTAATAAACCAAAACCTTTACATAAGTGCGCACAGTGCGCCTGCCGGCAAGATTCACCACTCCGTTAGGGAGGGGGTAATGTGGCGATCCATGTATCCATCCATGACATTTGAATTTTATAACTTCGAACATTGTAGTGTCGACAGACTGTCAATTGTTTTCTCGGACTTTTGACATTTTATGTTTCGCGGTGTTTTTACGGAATTCGGGATTCACGTGACATGTGATCGATGTGAAATTGTAATTTCCGTTACCGTTCTTATTTCTCTCAAAAATATATTTCTTGTTTTGACGAGTGTTTATGTAATAAACCAAAACCTTTACAGAGATGATATAGAAGTTGCAACACTCAAACTACAGACGTCTACTACTGAGGTTTGTAAATGGACCAAGATGTGGAGAATGAAGCTGAACGAATCAAAATCAGCCCACATCAACTTCACTAACCAAAAAGTCCCAATCTTGGATGTTGAGATCAATTCGAATAAAATGCTGCATACTGAAGCATTTAAATACTTGGGTTTGACACTTGACTCCAAATTAAACTGGAATAAACACATAGAAAAGAAGAAAGAAGAACTTAGAATCAAGTACAGAAGGAGCCAGTATTGGCTAATGGGAAGGAATTCCCATCTCTCTCTCCACAACAAACTGCTTACATATAAGCAGATCCTTCGCCCTATTTGGACCTATGGGATACAGATCCTGGGGCTGTGCCAGGAAATCAAATATTAAGAAAATCCAAACCTTTCAGAATAAAAATACTGAGAAGTATAGTTGGAGCCCCTTGGTACATGCGAAACAAAATAATTATGAAAAACTCGATCGGAGTCGGCGCTAAAACTAGTAAATTCGTGTAGCTAAACGAGTCTGCCTCCAATCACTTTGAGCACTCGGTTAAAGGCAGACCATGAGCGAACGGATGACCAACGAAGCCAGAGTAATTGCATTAGATTTCGATATTTCGATTTTATTTAATAGTTTAAATGAAATCCATAATCCCTTAGGGTTGATTGATCAAGATGCCAAGATTCCGGCAAATCTCAGATTACATCGCGGGATGTGAAACTGTGTTAAATACTGTTTATGTACAGTAATCGTTAAGAAATTATCTTCTTTTGAAATTGTGAATTTCAAGGACATAGTAACCATAAGATAGTAATAATAGTATCATAGTAATATATTATTAGTAGACCTGTGAGCAAGTATTTTAAAAGCAAAAACGCTCTTAATTTTAATTCATGAGTGAATCACCAAGACCTTCCCCAACAATAAGGGTCAAGCCAAGCCTATCGTTGAGAAGGGAACCTAAAGCGAGTAGCTCATGTTCAAAACCGTATCACCCACACGTAAGCATTTGTATAAATTGTATTGACTGAATAAATTATCGTTCACTCTATCAAAGTTTGATATTTGAGCCAAATTTCGTTAGCATTGGTCACATAGTGTCGGAGAAAAGCTTTGGACGCCGCACAGTGGAAAATAATGACCGATTTAGGTGGACAAAATTCAAGTCAAAAGTATTTCTGAGTGCTTTACCTTTTTATTGTTAGTTAGTGAGAGTCTTAATACTAATATTTCGCGCCATACCGTGTTTACACGGATTGAATCAGTCATGTTTACACAAGTGCCTAATAACCGGCAGTGGGATTATCTTTATTCGATGGCCACTCATTATGTTCAAGGTGTGTGTAGCGCAAAGTTTTGTTGCTTTTGTTCAACAATGGACATTGCTGAGACAGGTAAGACACCAAATTTCTACATTCATGATTGTATATACATTGCATTCTACCTGTAGATTTAATTTAGTTATTTGTAAATGAATACCCCTATTCAATAAAGAAAAACTATATTAGCCCCAAGTTACCACAAGGATTTGTTTGCAGGAATTGTTTCATCAATCCTTCTAGTCTTTAAATGTTGCATTTAGTGTTGCGTTTTTTTTTTTGCGTTTTGGGTGACACATAATTTTTTTTCCAGTCAAATTTTAGCAAACCAATTTGATTTTAGACCACTGTGTGCTCAACAATCGTGTCAAAAAATTAATTCGATTTTTTAAAATTATGTTTTCCGTAATCTGGGAACCCAAAGGTTGAATATGGAAAAGTTTCAGAATTTTGTACACCTAAATCGGTCATATTTTCCATTATTTTTTAAATTCAATTTTCGAAATATACTTATCTTGGAACGTAAACCAACAACTTAGGGTGTTTAAGAAATATTAAAAAGTAATATTAATATTGAGTTTTACATAGCAAGTGTGTTTATGATACAAATCGTAAATCGAGTTTACGCTCAAGTTTTCTGATTCACCGCTCCCCAGTTATAAATTAGAAGCATCGGCGGCACGGTCGCTCGTCGAGGTGGTGATTTTCGAATAAGCACGGAGCCCTGGCACGAGACCAATATCCCATCGCGGTATATCGCGTGAAACAGCCGGGAAAAAAGTGGCGGAGCGTTGAAATGAGAAGCGGAGAGGACACGAGCGAGAGAGGGTGCGACTGTGACGAGGCGTTCGGGGGTGGAAAAATATTTAGGATGCTGTGGGGGGGGGGGGGGGTGTGAGAGGAGCGACAGAGCTTCAACGTAAAAAACATTAGTTTATCTTTATAGGAGGAGAAAAGAGGGTTGAGGACCTGGTAAACAAATGAGGTTGGTGAGGGGCCCCAGACAATGATTTTCCATCGTGGGACGAACCAGGTTGTTTTTTTCTTCCCGAGGGCTCAAAACCTGTCGGACTGTTCAGGGTGGGATTCCAGTAGTGTTCGGAGAGGGTTCACCTGTGACTTGCATCCTTCCAGACCTCGTTCGCTCTTTAACATACGTGTAAGACGGCGCGTATCAATTCCGACATCTCCGGCGAATCTCGTTCTTTCTGCCGTAGGGAATCCACGTTTATTTCAAACTATAAAGTTTCCTCGCTTATCCAGCTGGGTATGTTTGCAGTCTTGACGAGCAACCATTATTGTTAATGCGTATATTACAAGGACTTCCAGTGTGAATTTCAAAATTTAATTTTGAAAAACACCTTCATAGGTTATAGCCGGCCTAAGAGCTGTCAATCACACAGAAACTTCTGATAATTTTCTTTCTTTTTTTTTTAAAAAAATGTCATATCTTACGTAGGCATTTTCATTTGTACACATCGCGGAAGGTCACGTTTTGTTTCCGAGTCTGCGAAGCAGCGGAAGCCTTGTGTTCACTTTCGGGAGCCAAAACATTTTTGTTGTCCGAATTCAAAATTTCAACTCGCATTTTGCGTTTCACAGCCTACTGAACTACTTTGGTTCCGTGTCTGTCGGTCTGCCAGTATGTCTGTCCACATTTCCTTGTTACAGCCATAACTTCCACAATTTTGAAGGAATTTAGCTCAAATTTTGATGGATTATGCGGATAAGGTCGCTTGAGGTCCCATAGGAATTTCATCTCAATATAATCAGCGGTACGCTCTGTCCATGCGCTAACGTGAAATTCTTGAAGCAGATATAACTTTCACAATTTTGATTCAATTTAGCTCATATGATAAAGGATGTAACGAGGAAGCTGCTGTGTCATCTCCTTGGCAGCGTATTTTTTCTCTCTCCACTTAGGATTTCTCAAAGATTGCCTAAAGTTTTTTTTTTTTTTTTCTAAAAAATGAATTAATATTAGAAAGGTCATTAGACCGAGAAACTTTTGTGTGATTTGACAGTTGTTAGGCGTTTTTTCAAAAATGCAGGCGTTGTTCAAAATTTTTAACAGAAAAAACGCTGACAATTTCAACGCATATCAAACATTAATTGAATAATGCATGATTGCTTGTCATTCTGAGGCTTGTAGGGTCCCTTTTAGTTTCAGAAATGGCGATTATTTGCTACGGGTGGATTTCTAGGGATTTGAAACCTATCCCATTTTTTGTTCAAAGTTATTAACAAAAACACACCACTTGCCTATATCAGTACAAAAACCAGTATCTCGAAATAAACGAAAAAAAAAAAAAACCAGCTTTTTGCCTCGCAATTCGTGTGAGGCGAACGGTCTGGCAAGAAGTTAGAACCAACTAGACCGTGAGTGGAGTTCAACAGCGAACAATCTAATCTTTTTCCGTCAATTCTGAGGCCTTTTGTGACCCATAAAGCTGAGGGACATTGCAGATTTTGGATCTCCTTTGAAGTTTGAGGGGATTATACAAGACATTTTATACGATGACAAAGGTTTAATATTGAAAATTTCCGATTTTTATAAGGTAAGACTTAAAAATATAATGATAAATACATGCCTAAGATTATTTTTAAAAACTACACCCCGTTCTTCACTCAACCCAACTAGAACACAAAAAAAAAAAAATTGGTGGGGAATTTTTAGTACGTATAAGGATCGCTTGAATGAATCGCCAATCACCCATTTCTCCTCACGTCACGAAATCAAATTCAAACTTTTCGAATTTCTATGTGCAAGAGACGTTTATAAGACCAAAAAACAGGAAAGTAGTGATGACAACGATTAATCGTTATTACTCGTACTTCAATACGGAATAATTGCTTGGGGTGGGACATAGCCATCCCTATATAAATTACAAGTACCTACGACGAAAAACCATTGTAAAAATTGTTATCTATAGGGACCTCCTCGGACTCCTTCTGCTAATGTGTATAATATTGTTAAGCTGTTTATTATAAGACAATTATATGTAGAAAATTTACTTCTGCTATTCCATATTAATAGGCTCACAATGAATTCCAATGTAAACAAGGTATGTACAAATCGTAACATGATAGCATCTAAGCCCAGATCAACGTTGTCTATTCACAATCTAAAATTCATTATTAACGTCATCAACGGAGCGCTAAATGTTAAGAGAAACACAAGATCAAATAAAATTAAAACAGATTTTAACCTGGCTGGTAGGAAAAGGGGTAGAGGGATTTGAAACTGTGTTAAGCTGTATTCCATAAAATTTGAGCAAACAAAAAACGTTTTCTTGATCGATTACTAACGACCTTTATTGAAAATGATCATCCACACAGATTGAATTTCACTTTAATATGAATCCATAGAGTGAAGATGAGCTTGAATTGTCCAGTATGAGGAATGAATACACAGAAAAGCAAAAATATATCTATATTTGAAAATGAATCGTAACACAAATCAGTAGTGATTTACAAGTTGGGCCAGGAGGCAAGAACCGACTGCCAGAGATCTGTTTCTGAACTGAAAACGAATTATTTAGCTATGAATGAGGTTATTGAAAAGATGAATAGAAACGAACATACTTGGCAAATTTTACACAGAAACTAGCCCACATCTATACGACCAAGAAGGCTCACAGAATGTTCCCAAATCCATCCATTTCATGTCATTCAAAATGGTTATTACTACTCGAAAATCATTCGAAAGTCTTGCTGATTCACAACTAGCCTCGCGAAACTCTCGAAGGACTGTGCAGAATGCCACAAAATACAAAAGTAACTATTAACAGGAAATCAACGACAATATTCCCGATGGATCATGCTTTTTCCACACGTCCCCAAATGGGTGACAATCAACCAAAATCACGGGGTTGGAAAATATCAAGGGGTGCTTGGGTCCCGCTCGCGGAATTGGATAGATATGAAGAGGCAGACTCAGGTGCGAGCGAGCCTATCCCAGTTATGGATTTCATGTTGTGAAAATCCGGGAGAGCTGGTGGTGGGGGGCTATTACCATGTGGGACAATGCTCAATAGCGGAGGGGGCAATAAAGGAAATAGACTATGCATAAAATAGCAGTTAGAAACTGAGAGTTAGGCTTGGGACGGGGGTGAGAGATGAGAAGGAAGGAGCCCTTTAAGAAGGAGGCTGTTTGTCTTCATTAGAAGGGAATAAGAAACAAACGGATCAGAATCCAGTCCTCGGCTAATTATGTTAGAGCGGGTCTCCGCTCATTAAAACCGTCTTTTTAATTTTCTTCGATTTTCCAAAAGCCCTTGAGGAACGTCACATTATCCCTCAAACGCAATTAAATAAGTGGGGAAAGTATTCGTTAAGTAGTTTTAATGGATGCATGCGCTCTTATTTCTAACATTGACATGCCAATTGAATCAATTAACATAATAGACAATTCTTAGATGCCCTCATCCGCCAGACCTCTACGTCCGACTTCAAGCTGGGGACATGGCATCATCCAGACGAACAGTTCGATTTTTTTTTCATCATTTTATTTATTGCAACTGATTGTAGGATACATCATCTAGCAATATTTTATCTCATAAATGGATACGATGTACAGTGTGGGATTTCAACAAACCAACCCTTCAGAGTATCAGACTGTTAACTGGAACACACTTCACTATAACTTGCGCAGCACAGTCAAACCCAGTGGCTTGTTTCGCTTGAGGCGCCGCAGTTCTCCTTCGTTGTCCAAAACGTTGAGCAACTCCGGGTTCTTGTGCTGGTGGAGGCGTTTTTCGTGCTTCTAGGCGTATTTTATGATGATTTCGTAGACCATCCTTAGGTCGGGATGAATGTCATAATTTCGCATATACTAGGGGGCACCAACTATACTTCTCAGGATTTTGTTCTCACAAGTTTGTATTTTCTTTACGTTAGTCTTTTTGGCACAGCCCCACAGATGAATCCCATATGTCCAAATAGGGCGTAAAATCTATTTGTAGATAAGCAGAGACGGGAATCCGCTCTCAGCAGCCAATACATTTTCCTGAATTTAATCTTCAGTTCCTCCTTTTTCTTCTCGACATGACGATTCCACACCAATACTGGTTCGATGAAATTTATAATCATATCACTCAATTCAAATAAACTCGCTTTGGGCAGCCAAACCCCCGAGATGATATTTGTGCGTTTTGAGTCAATCGCACAACCTTTAGGAAAAGCGAGTAAGTCGACATCTGAGTCGAATGAGATAGAATGGTTAACGTTGACTGTCTCATCATCTACATATTATGAGCCCAAGGTATTTAGTACAAGAAACTCTCACCATCATCTTACAGTTACAGTTCATGCCATCTGCACATTTATGAAATTTGATATTAAGATCTGATAGCACTTTCTTTGGAATTAAAAAAACATATAGAATTAGTTTTATTGTACATTGTTTGTTGTAAATTTACTTAATTTTACTTCAATCAATTTAATAATTTCAAGATGATTTATTTTGTATATCATGTCATGAATAAATGTCTCTGCGACCTCAAAAAGCAATATTCCCGTCGATTGAACCATAATCTCATATGAATTATTTCAAGCACCTGATTAAGATACTAAGCGATGTTTGGCTGATGGGTTAAGCTCCTATCCATGCCTCAAAGTAGACTGCCCAGGATTTGCTTTGAGAGATTGTTGTCACTTGCCCAAAATTTTCCTGACCCAAAATTCAACTGGTCTCTGCAATTAAAATGCATCCTTCAAGAGGCAAATAGTGAAAATTTGTGGACATCCAGGGAGCTCACCTTGATTAGGGGGAAAAAACAGGATTTTTTGGATGGCTTACTCAGCAACCTGTGCCATGCTGACCTGAAGAGATTTTCTTCGTCGTCCATTAATTATTGCCCGCGACATTTCCCGATTGGCGCCCCAGAAAGTGTTTCGTATCTCGAAAGTGAACTCCCATTATATATAGGGAGACTTTTGTGTCAAATGAAGATGTGCCAACCCCTCAATCTGTCGAGTGATCCTTCATGGGATAATCAACCGATTTGACAACTCCGTAAGCTGCTCAATCTGCAACGATGATAGCCCAGACACGCTGTATCACCTCATCTCTTCATGCAAAGTTTATCAGTACGAGCGGGTCAAATACTTTGGAACTCCACATTTGGGCCATTCTCCAAATTCTTGCTTATTCATGTCTGGAAGGTGCAGGACCTTTCCGTTTAGGTTTTCGTCGTGGAAACAATTTTCGGTATGGGCGAGCAACTTTTCTCGACAAGATCCTTTAATTATTTTGATTTAAATATCGATTAAAATGGGAATATTTTCAATTTATATACCGCCAAAGTCATTTTTCACCCTGTCCAGATCGACCTTGGCAACTTTCTCATTTTTTCACCTCTCACAATTTTTTGATCGATTCGCGATCACGTTTTCCCGATCAATTCATACCTGAATAATCACGAGAAAGACCAACATATTTTTCGAGCCTCGGTACGATAAACAGGAACAAGAAAGATGTCTGTCCAGAGGTTTTCCGTCATTCTTTCACCTGAACGGTTTTTTCAATTTTTGGCGGACATAACTCCCCTGCACGTCTCCGGTTTTCCCGAATTATCAAGGCACCCCTTGTAAACTACGGGCGGTTGACTTTCATAGAATGTTCCAGTCTTCGGAAAGCCGTCCACGCGAACGGAATGGTGTAGTTCTTAGGCCGTATTTTTTTCACTCATCATTCTTCGGTCCTCGTTTCTTAAGTAAGTTTCAAAGTTTTTCTTTTTTCATTGTTTCGTCCTTGTAGAACTTGAGTAACAGTTTGAATTAATATATCCACTTCACTTAATCAAGGTGTTTGTAAACTGGAAAAAAAATCGAAAATGATGGAACCGTCATTCTTTCACCTGTCATTCTCTCACCAGTATCAAAAGTCTTTATTAAAATTTAACCAGTATTAAAAGTTTTTATTCCGGTAATTATGGATGCTCGTGTATGCTCCGTTGAAAAATCTTAATCAGGATGGTTCAAAGGAGGCCCCTGAAATCGCAGAACCCAATTCGTATTTTTACTTCTCTGAAAAGTTGGGATGCCAATCGGCAAGATTATCGAGAATGGCGAATTCGCATGAAGACATTTTTCAACCGTTCCTGCTGTGTAACGATAGGAGAGAGGTGATGAAGTTGGTAGGATTCCTGCAAACTGTTCTACGGCAAAGGGCGTTCACTTTAAATGAAGGTTTTCTTTTCGGCTGAATTGCTTTTTTCATGTCTTTCCATTAATTTTTTTCCATTATTTCTAGGTACTATTAATTTCATTGATTTTTTGTTTGTTCCGAACTCTTGTGAAAAAACATGTTTTTTAACACAATAAATATACATCTATCTATCTATCTAAGTACCTGATTAAGGACTAGAAAAAGCTAAGTGCCACTCGACTGATGTTTACGCACATCGTCACAGACCAAAAGAAGAAACATTTCATCACGAGGATCTCGAAAGAAAATAAAAATGCAAATGAAAGGGAAGACACCAAGTACACTGTTGAGGGCCGGGTGGGTCATAGCGAGGGAGTTTCCCATGCTCACACTATTGGGGGCATTTACGTAGTATTTGCCTCTTCTCACGGGCAGAGGAGCCCCAGCAGCACCTCTGCTACGCCACCTCCTCTCAAGATCACTCGAGGGTGAAATTAGTTGAAAGAAATCCTATAGCGCGACGAAAAGAATGTAACAGAAACCTTCCTGCCTTTTTTCCCTGTCTCCGCCGACTCTTTCGGTCCTTAAGTTGACTTCGAGGGCCCTCCCGGTCTGATCCACCAAAAATCCAGTCCCTCTTTCGAATTCCACAAAGTTGAAGACGTTTTAACAGCTGGACTCTACCAAAGTTATTTATTGAAGATAAATGTGAGAATATCTAAAATAAGAATATGATAAACTTTTATATGATAAACAACAAAGCCAAGTGATCTATACAGCCATGGGATCGATTACAGTCAACGAATCTGTATGTTATACTTAAGATATTATCTTCGTGGATCTTTACAGTAGAGGTAAAGCACTCCCTATCCGTATCTTTACCGTAGAGGTGAAGGACTTCAAGAGTAGCTAGATCGCCAAGCCCATCCTTCAGAGCCTTAATGTAACAGCTTATTCAACGTTACCTGAAGTTTGACCCTGCTGACAACAGCTTTTCCAGCTAAACCTACAGGTAAACTACTTAGTAGGAGATTCTTGTCTATTCGGTGTTTTTTCTCTTCAGAAAAGCTGGAATTTCTTCTTTTCCAACAGTAAAAGGCATCTATGGTAAATGCCTATGTTCGTTCTAGGTAGGTAATTACCTGGCTCTGTTTTTAACTCCTCGACCCTTCAAGTGAGTCTCCAATATCAGATATTGGAGTAGATTCTACTGTTGGTTATAAGCCCTAAGAAAAATAACAAGAAGCTATTGAAAACTCTCACTATAATATATTATTTATTAATAACAAATTATACTATTTTTCACAAGAAAAGTCATGGAAATACTTTCTTTGATCCACGCTAACAAGTATATGCGTGCCATTTCAAGAGTTTATCATATTCTCTTTTGAGAGAAATCCCACAGATAAAAAGGCGAAAAAAGAATTTGATATTTTGAATAAAATCTTTATCAGAATTGGAAGAGAGATTAGTTTTTTCTGAATTGGACGAAGAGAGTACCATGGATGCTGGTCACTATGTAAACATAATAAGGCCATTAATCACAAGGCTATTTGTTCAGATGTATCTGAAATGGTTTTGGATCGTGAAGAGTTTTTCGGTGTTGGGGTCATTACCTCTTGAAAACTACACTTGACTCGTATTCAAGGCCCGCAGGTAACGGGACCATACTCGCCGCTGCTGGTTACCTCATTGTCCGTTCCCGTTCCTATGTAAAAATATTTAAAGCTTTTAATAGACTCCAAATTCCCCAAGCTGCTTTGTGCCGTTGGTTTTTTACAATACACCCTTTTTCTGGCGAACGGTCAGTCACCCGCAGTCTCCCCCTCTAGCACCCCTGGATTTCCCGGGGTAGTTGTAACCCCGCCCCTGATTGGTTTCTAATATCCCCCTCTCTGCTCCCCACGATTCCCCACTCTAGATTTTCTTCACTTCCCCTCCAAACAAAATTTTCCCGTTTTTGGTTAACAGAGTCTGGAGTCAGTTCTCTCCTTCGTTTTCTAGCTTGCTCTTACACCCCTGTTAACTTGACTGACTTCATATCATAGTTATCAAAGTGACTTCACTTTCCTAACTAAGTAGTGGCAAAGCAGCATATTTTGTGATATTGTTGACTACCTGCGAAACCTCAACTTCGGCAGAAGCGCCCTAAGATTTTATTCGACAACACCTTTATTTATTTGATTGATTCACTATATCGACGAATACGAATTGAATGATGTATTTCCATACTCGTTGATTGAGCATGTACGCATTCATTTGAAATACAGCCTCCATCAGTTAACTGCACAACCGTTTAT
Organism: Creontiades dilutus; assembly: GCA_031894815.1. Taxonomy (NCBI): domain Eukaryota; kingdom Metazoa; phylum Arthropoda; class Insecta; order Hemiptera; family Miridae; genus Creontiades; species Creontiades dilutus. Next base: position 42,905 of record JAVIWC010002807.1, on the reverse strand, counting down.
ATCTTCCTTGGGTTCACCTTAACACTATTTATCACCTTGCTCAATCATTTAGGTTGAGACCAGGAGCTCGCATTGATCTCAGTACCCACCGATGAGCCCGTTAAGACTGTTGCATCAACCTGTCATAGGTTGGTTGCGGCATCTTCCTTAAAACCTTCACCCCAAAGCATTCATTGAACGTGATGGGGTCATGAGTCCTCGCAAGCAGCTTTGGCAGTGTCCGATCCTGGTTCGGAGAAGCGTTGACCGATTATTTGATTTTTACTGGATATGGATATTGATATAGTTGTTTCGCAATTCAGAAAAAAGGAAAGAGGACGTAATCTTATGACTGAGCTTCAACAAAACATTTATCAGAAAACAAACGTTTGTCAACATGATAGAGAAGTAATAGAGTCTTGACAACAAAAACGACTAGCCGAATGAAACATTCGATTCGCAAAATTTTTAGAAGTCAGGGTATAAAAACAATGCTTTGAGTAATCAATGCATTATCGTGAACGCCATATAGGTACTTCTACGTGTGTGGCACTGCGTATGGGATAGGGCAGGTGTATCATTCAGCAGGCCTTCGCTTCAACTTGGAAAGTGGGTCATCCGGATTGAAAACCAAAAAATCTTTGTTCTACTCGATTTTTCATACAGAACAATGCTCCGAACAAAAATACTCTTCGTGTACAAGATCAACGTGTATTTTGAATACAGTTGTGTTGACCCAGTGAATGAAGTGATACGTAGGTACCAAATAATTTTCTTTTATAGGCGTAGATCTCAAGCGGATTTGTATCACGAAATAGTGAACAATTCCCATGAAATCCATTATTGTGGGATGTTCTTTGCCGGTAAGACTCATACAAGGCTGTGAATACGGGTTTCTACGGTGAAGCTTTGTCAAAGGTGACAAAAATTAGGTGATTAGGGTTTTTTCCCCGAAATCGGGGGATTAACCCGACTGTGCTCCGCACCGTTATGTCGTTACCTGGTGTCCTCGACCCAACTAGTTCCCCCGCACATCACAAGGTTGACATTTCCCGTAGAAAAGTTCACACCAGTTTCGATTTAAACGAATGCAGCATGATAGTATGAGCGAATTTTCGTAAATCATCGAACTAGGAGTACAATCATGTAAAATCGTGTTGAAATTTAGCCACCTTGGGCACAAATGTAATGTTAATTATAAAGTTTACATCAAACTTTCTTTTAGAAAATTTTCTTAAAGATGAAGCAATTGCAATGGTCCAAAAAATTTAAACAACATTTTTCTTCATGGAAATTCGTTATGCAGTATTCTGAAAATATTCCTGGATTTTAACACTTTTATACTCGTATATTAGATAAATAAAAAACATAAATATAAAACTTTAAAAAATATAAAAGCTTAAAATCCAGGAATATTTGCCTCCTATTATTAATTTTTTTTTAAATATAAATTTGATATCATAACATCCGTTGCCCCAGACTTTTGATATGCTTGAGACAGAAACTTCGTTCTTTCGCCAAAAATGGGCAGTGCAAAAGGAGTTCGTTCGACAACACGTTTTGAGCAAACCAAGATGTGAGTCAAATTTCAAAAATTGTACTAAAAAAATGGATGAAAGTCGATAAATTTACATTTTTAACAGAATGTAATTTTTTTAAAACAATTATCAACAATGAACTATTTGATTTCAACGCCTTTATGAGTTCATATCACAACATCCGTCTTTCCCGACCTTCGACAGGATTAAGATTTAAAAAAGTCGGTCTTTCGCCACAAAATCAGGCATCCCTAAAGAAAGCATACTCCCGTTGGACAACGCTTTTTAACCACACTAGGCAAACGAGTCAAATTTCAAAAATACCTAGTACTACAAAAATGGATACAAGTAGTTGAATTTGTTTCAGCACCATGCAACTCAAAAAAGGTTTATAATCAATGAACTAGTTGACTGTAACGCTTTCATGTATTTATATCATTAAATCGGTAGTTCCAGACTTTCGACAAGATAGGAAAGTCGTTCTTTGGCCAAAAAATCAGGAATTCCGAAAGAAAGGATAAGTCCGTTGGACAACATTTTGTGAGAATACGAGACAAATGACTAAAATTTTAGAAATTGTACTACAAAAATGGAAAAGAGTGGTTAAATTCATAGTTTTAGCAGAATATAATTCAAAAAAGAGCATCAATAATGCACTGGTCATTTACAAATTTTAGCTCACCTTTATGATGAAGACTCTTAAATTTCATTAAAATGCGCTAAAAAATCAATACCCAAAAGCGAAAAACTAAAATCCAAAATCTTTGAACAGACAAATATTATTATTATTATTATACATTTTTTTTAAGCAATACAATGTATAGCAAACGATTTCTTTGCACACAAAGTTCTCAAATTCCAACTCAGTTTAACATAAATTTAATGCGATAATTTTAGGACCACTTTCACCAGAATACAAGTCAGACGAGTTTGACCGATTTAAGTTGGAAATACACCTTGAAGGACTTCCGCCGTCTTTCACCAATTCATATTTCGGTTAAAATCAGTTAAAACTTGATTAAAAAATGAGTTTGGTTCAAAGTGTAAGATGCCAAACTGTCAGAAATGACATTTTGAAAGGCCCTGACCATAAGCTCGCTAGAACAATCCAACCATCGCTCATCTGATGTCAAGTCAAACTAACATTTCCCACTTTCTTATATCATCTCGTGTTTCCGCGCTTTTTATTTCATTAAAGTTATCGCGATATTTAATGAGATAAACAACCGATCAATTGGTGATATGGCACTATTTCTCAAGAATAAAACAAACAAATAACAATATTTAGAATTGAGTTGTCACATTTTTAGTAAATCGACAAAACTCCTGAACAAATCGCTTCGAAGGTGTTACTAATTTTCAATGCTCATCAACAATGGGACTGAGTCTTTACCTCAAAAAGCACCAAAAAAGGTGCACAGCAAGAAGCTGAAGATTGTTGGATAGAAACAGTATTGCAGCGCAGAAACAGTGAACCACAATACTTCTATTCTTCATCCTATTAAAACGTGCTATACTCTGTTATTCGTTATTTCCTCTAAGAATAGCAGGTCGATTTTGTTGTGACCGTTTCCAAATTTATTCTAAAAGGCATTTATAACTTGTCCGAAGGAGAAAACGGGGTATCAATGACTCCGAGGACTCAACAAACTATTGGTTTTGAGAGTCAGAATATCCGCCCTATCTTCATGTCACATCTCGGGACATAGTTGCAAGCAAAATGTGACTTTTATTGGCAATATTTTGATAAGTTTCAATATGTTATTCCTTTTAGGCTGGAGATGCATTTACACATAGGAAATACTTTGAATCTGTTTATAAAATAGATTGCTTTCAAGTAGTTCTTATGCTTTCCCGGGGGTTTATCAAGGCAATAGGTATCGATGGTCATTTATAAGTCTTAGCTTCGTTTTAAACTTGATAGCTTCAATCCAGAGTGTTGTGGAGAGTATATCTGCACTAGACGCTCAGAAAATTTGAACAATTCAGAGGTATTTCAAGTACCGATTGTGGTACAATTCGTTGACAAGGTGCCTTTCTATTGTTCCAGTTGGTATAGTTTCTTTTCACTGTCAATATTGTAGTAAAAAACGCTTTAGCTCGTATTTATTGCTTCTCGGCACTTCAACTCAATCTTGATTTAGTTTGGGCTAAACTTTAAAATGAAAATTTCGTTTTAAACAAATTAATTCAGATTCTCCAATTCAGATTGCCTTATCTTTAACTCCACGGTTTGCCGGGAGGGATTCGCACCATTTCTAAAGAGCATTTGGAATTATTACGTACAAGTATTAAGAACTCAGCTACAAGAGGAACACTATTCCTGTATATCGCCGTTCTGAGTGAATCTAACACGACTAAATTTGTTGAAGTCATCTACAGTAGGAAGGCAATCATTATCTCGCCTGATCCATTTCTGCAGTTAAGGCAAAAATGGAAATCTCGTTTGATAAGTATTACTTAATAAATACTTTTCTGCAGAAACCATATTAAAGAAATTTGAGATGGTGCGTTTCGAATCAAGGATTTCCATGGTTGCCTGTGGTTTTCAAGTAAAATTCGAGTTCAAAAATCGAAATGTCTCGATAAATTTAATGTTGGATCCGTCAAACCCAAAAATAACAACAGCAGAAGACAATTTTGTTCAAAAATCGTAAATCTATCATGACAGCATAAAGTCATTGACAGCAGAAATGTATTATCCCGCCTGATCAATGTCTGCAGTAAAACCAATAATGAAAATCTCGACAGGAAATAGGTATTACTAAATGAGTACTTTTCTGCTGCAACCATTTGAAAGAAATTTAAGATAGTGCGTTTCGAATTATGGGTTTCCCAGGTTGCCTCTTGTTTGAGGTAAAAATGAAGTTCACCAATCGAAATGTCTCGAAAAATCATTGTAGGACCTGTCAAACCCCAAAAAACAACAGCGGAAAACAATTTTGTTGAAAAATCGTGAATCCGTCATGATATAATTTGTCTAAGTCATTCACAGCAAAAAGGCGCAATCCCGCCTGATCCATTTCTGCAGTAAAGCCAATCAAGAAAATCTGGACAGCAGATGGGCATACCTAATAGTAGGTACTTTTATGCTGCAATACACTTCAAACAAATTTGAGAAAGCATTTCGAATCATGGATTTCTCTGGTGTCCTGTGGTTTTAAAGTAAAATTCAAGTTCGAAAATCGGAATGTCTCGAAAAATACTGTTGGATCTGTCGAAACCAAAAAAAACGAACGTTTGAAGTTTGTGCCTTTTAGGTGTAAAACCATGATTCATTGTTGCTATTTTCCAATGAGTGGGGAAGTTATTGCCTAACCAACGACTAAAACAGTTGTTCTGCACAATATTCTGCACGTACAACAAAGTAACAACAATGGAAACACGACCAACCTACCAATTCACTTCTGGGGGAGAAAAATTTTGTCGGGCCGTTCCGAAGCGGGTGGGCGTGAGGGCTCCCGTAACCCTTGGAAACGGCGGCACAAAGAGACGAAAACAAGTTGAGTGTCAACAGAACCACTGGGTTACCGGGAAATCAAACCTCCCCCACTCCCGACCAAACTTGACTTGAAATCGGTCGGATTTGAAAAACAAACAATAGGCTCGCTCAATTGACACAATGAGCGGTCTTTATTATTCGTAATAAAGCGAGCCCGGTTTGAAGGTGCAGCGAATGTTGAAAAAAAATAAGGTTGCGAAGGGAGTCGGGCTCGAAGCCGAAGGCGTTCGTATTCCCACGATTCCGGAACTCTAGATTTCATCGCTAACAATAGGCCCCTTCCCACTTGTAGAGTCTCAACAATTACCGATTGTTTCCAACGGAGGGACCGAATGAAAAGGACCCACATCGCGAGATATCAACCAACAAAAATTAAGCGCCGCAAACAGAAATAGTTTGCCGTGAACGACTAACGGACAATCATTTAAGAAATGCAGAAAATGTTTTATGTGAGAGGGCAGTTGATTTGATTCATCACTGACTAAACGGTGCAGGATACACCTTGCAAAATGTAATTGGAAATGAACTTGGAGATACTAAGACAAAACCAAAATCTTTCAAACTTTCTATAATATAAAAAGTCTTGAACATTTTCTCATTTTTTTCCAATTCGGAAAATGGTTGCAACAGAGATTTTTTTGTTGAAGACTCTCGAAAACAGTTTTTTAGCACATTTGTCAATGAAAATCGGTTAAATTGAAGTCGTGTTTTGAGTAATGATATAAAATCGCGTGTAGTTGGTCTCTTACGCAATAATCGGTGGAAACCGTTTTGGTTCGTTTGTTTTGTTGATAAAACTGATAACGCATGCAGAGTCGCGTGCGACGTTTTCGGGACACGTGGTACGAAGATAATCGAAATAGCAATAAATTATGAAATAATGGTCAATTTCGATAACTTACTTATTTGGTTCCAGAGGAAGGTTTTTCAGTCCATGTCAGGGATGTTGGATTGGGTCTGCAAAGTGGGGAGAAGACTGGTTCTCCTTGAAAGCAGGGGGTTCCTTGTGTACGTTAAAAACTCAATCTTCGGGACGATGAAAAATTGAGCGTGAAGGAAATGCAGGAAAAAGTCACACAATCACAGATATTTCGGTTTATTTTGAAATGTGGGAAGGAGATTTCGAGGTTGGCGTGTTGGAGTTGAGGGGGGCGTAACACGGGGCGCGATGTAGTGTATTGAAGTGATAAGTTAAGCACGAGGAGACCAGCGGAGGCCGAGGGCTCGAGCGCGACTGTCGAGCTTGACGTCGGCGGCGGTGGTGGGGGCCGTGAAAGTGGCGGCGAACCCGTCGGTGGCGGTCCCTAGCGGGGAATTGAGGAGGTAGAGGCCCGCGAGAAGGCGGTCCCTAGCGGGGCCCGGGAGAAGGGACTTGCGCTCCTGTCAGGGAGGCGGGACTCGGGAGGGACCTCCTGAACCTCCCCATTGGCCGACAAACCCCGCCACGGTTCCCACCTGTAATTAGTAGTTTTCCTTTTCATTATCACCTACATTCGTCATCGATCAGTCTTGAGGGAGCTTTCTGAACGGCTTCATTAGCTTAGGAACCCTCCCGAGAATATCGATTGCCGGACTCGAGGGTGGGGGGGAACTCGGGGGCGGGAAAGGCGACGAGGGGGAGGCAAATGGGCTCCTCAGCCTCCACTACCACCTCGCGAGGTCCACCTCTTGAGGGAGGTGCTGCCCTCAAGAATCTGAATAGAGAATCTTCAAGGTTGTTGAGGTTGGAGACAAGACATCCTCCAGGTTCTACCCAGGGTACCTCGAGTTGGGTTAATTCAACTTCAAGGGTCAATTTCAGAACTCATTTCCAAGAGAGTTGTGATACCCACACTATACCTCTTTGACCAAACTATAGAGTATGCTGACTCAGTGATGTATTTGGGTCTTAGGCTGGACAGCCGTTTGACCTGGAAACCCCACATCAGCGACATTGTGGTAAGAGTGCGTGAGATGATTCGCCAACTGTACTTCCTGCTTTCAAGTCAAATTCTACCTCTTCACGTGAAGCGTTTACTCTACCTGTCGTTACTTAGGCCGATCTGGCTATACGGGAGTGAACTTTGGGGCTCGGCATGCAAATCACAAATTAAACGCATTGAGACCGTTCAAGCAAGAGCACTGCGAATACTGACTGGGGCACCATGGTTTGTCCGTAACGAAACAATACGTTCAGACCTCTCAATCTCTACAGTCACTAAGTCCATCTCCAAGTCCTACAACGCTTTAGCGGAATGTATTAAATCCCACCCAAATACTCTTGTTCGAGACATGCTTTCAAGTCCAAGACCTCATCGTGACTCTAGACGATTAAAACGCAAATGGCACTCGGATCTCCTGGGTTCCTGATGCTCCTCTGCTTATGAACCATTGTACATATATTGTCAGATCTATTCAGTGCTCGATTTTTTTTGTTTTTTCTCTCTACAAACTCTGTTGTTGTTTTGTTATTGTTAATATATTTTCATAGTCTAATACGATTAATGCTTTACATTACATATATATAGATTTATACTTTTTTTTACTATAGTTGTCACAATTAAAAATTATAATTGTATTATGTTGCTAATGGGCAACGTTAAAATACCTCACGTGCCATGTGAAAATTGTATAATGAAATATGTCTCAAACTTAATAGTGATTTATCACAAAGTTCCTCTTTGAAAAAAAAAAAAAAAAAAAAAAAAAAAAAAAAAAAAAAAAAAAAAAAAACCAAGAGAAAAACGCTTCCTACCGTGAAGCAAAAAAAGTGCATGGTCGTATGAGCGAACTTTAGATAATTATTGTGGAAATTTGGACTCTTATATGAGTGAAAAATTCTATCAATGTTGTAGCGAAGAAACTTATTTTAAACTAAGTGCAAATACCCGGCTTTAAAATAATGTTTTTGTAAAAGCGTAAAGAATTGTTTATTTTCATGCAATAAACGGGTCCTTTTATTTTAAAACAACGTGATAAACAACATTTTTCGTTGTTTCGTTCCATTTGGAGTGTGCACGAAAAGATTTTCCTCTTTCCACTCTGGAACAGCCCTGAGAAAAACAAAGGTCTGCAAGTCAACACCAGCGATCTCAAGAGACTGACCCTGTGACTTGTTTATTGTCATCGCAAAGCACAGTTTCAAAGGGAACTGTATTCTCTTGAATTGCATGGTGTTGTGTGAGGGAATAATACGTATTCATAGAATGAATACATCTCCGTCCTTAGCCACCTTGTGAGTACTGTGGCTTGAATGATGTGTCGTATCACGATCAATCTTGTCCCATTACACAACCTGGGTGTATCAATATTTCGGATTATCATAATCGGAGCACCAACCTTTATAATCAAGTTGTGGGCTTGAAAATCAGGAGTCTGGATGGAATTCAAAAACTCAATGGGACATTGTACTTCATCATCATTAAGGAAACAGTCTATGGACTTGCAGACATATTCTTGCCCCGGAAGCTGCTTCAGAAAGGCAAAATTGAACTTCTCGACCACCTACTTCATTTCTGCTGTAGGTGTGAATGAGGTTGGATGGAACAAAATCTGCTTAAGAACCTTTTTCATGCGATTGTAGATACATGAACCAAATCTTACGTCATTCGATTGTCCGGATCCCGATTTATGAGGAAACAGACAGACAGACAACAAATGCGTTACAATATAATATACAATATTATATTATAAGAGACAATATTCTTCTATTCAAACAAAAATTTTAGTTTTATTCAATTTTGGGCTGTTCTATCCATTTTTTGTTCATTTTAATGAAATTTGAGTAAACATTTGAGCATTAAGTCTGAGCTTAAGTGTTTAAATGACCTATTTCATTGTTTACTAAATTCGTTTGAGTAACATTCTGCTAAAAAGTATAAAATTAAATATTTTTTAGCCGTTTTTTTTTTTTTGGAATAAACAATTTAAAAAGAAGTTTACGAATAAACTCATTACAGAAGGATGTATTGGCCCCATCTCTCTCTTCACAAAAAATAATAAGCAGATTCCATCATTTTGCTAAAAAGTCATATAAATCCAATATTTTTTAGCCGTTGATTTCATGTATTTGAGGATGGAGACAGTCTTTTTTATTGCAAAATACGCAAAGAATGAACATTCCACAAACATTACGAGATGCTCTACTTTTGACAACGATAGGTGGGGATTAGTTGTGCTGTGTGAAAAAGAAGTGCAATCGAACTCAGTGCTAATTAATTGAGCTATATAATAAAGGGCTAGATCCTTGCAAGTAAACCTACCCTCTTGAGGATTGATTCCAGATGAAATGTATTTGATTTTTCAGTCCAACTAATAAATCACGAAAAAAAAAATTTGTGTTATTCACCTATTTCTTTTTAACCTTGTAGCAGGGCCATTAAACTAGTTATATTATAAGAGACAATATTCTTCTATTCAAACAAATATTTTAGTTTTATTCAATTTTGGGATGTTCTATCCATTTTTTGTTCATTTTAATGAAATTCGAGTAAACATTTGAGCATCAAGTCTGAGCTTCAATTAAGTGTTTAAATGACCTATTTCATTGTTTACTAAATTCGTTTGAGTAACATTCTGCTAAAAAGTATAAAATTAAATATTTTTTAGCCGTTTTTCGTAATTTTTTTGGTACAATTTAAAGAAGTTTACGAATAAACTCATTACAGGGGGGGTACCCAGCTAGACAAATAGAGAAAAGGATGATTCCATCTCATTTTGCTTATCACGCAGGATTCCGTAATGTCAATGTCAATCGATAAGCCCAGCTCACTACAACATTCTTTTTCCGTACTGAGCGCTTGAATGTGATATTGAAAGACATCCACTCCTCTCTTCAAATCCTATTACAGAAACAGTTTTCCTAAATTCACACACACTCTCCTATTGCCCCCACCCGTTGAGGATATTCTCACATACCGTAGAACAAAGAAGAACGAACCAGTTCCCAAAGGGCTACATCCTTGCAATAGACGTCGATGCGATGTTTGCCCCATCGTTACAGATGAAGCAGTTTAAAGCTTGGCCAACAACTCCAACTCATACGCATCCAAAGGGTCGGCCAGACGCCAATGTTGTGTACGAGTTACTTAGAAAAGAATGCCCTGCTTTCTACGTGGCAAAAGCTGAAACCCAACTCAACTTGAGGGTGAACAATCATCGTGCTTCAGTGTTGAGATCCGATGACGATCTACCTGTAACCCGGCCTGCAATGTTCCATAATACAACTTTCGATGATTGTTTCGGTATACAAAGTCTTCGAAAAATGAAACCCCACGAAAATAAAAGGATGCTACAACAATATGAGAAATTCCATTACAACGTTTTGGGTGAATTCGATTCACCACAGTCTTAACATCAGAAAATGACATGCAACGTGCCATGGTAACCTGAGCATCTATTTCGACGTCGTTAACAACTCCTGAAAACGCTGCAAATTCTTTCACTGGGGTTTATTATTCAATTGGCTTGCGTTCATGATTTGAATTTCTACTAAGCTTTGGAGTGTGCGTGTTTCACAGGTGATAGAGCGATTATTGAATTTCAGGAGATATGCATAGAGCACTTAAATCTGTTCTCAACCAAAATATTTGGATTGTTCAGTTGATCATATTTGTGTGCCTCCAGTGAAATTCAATAATCGCATTTTCATGCGTATCAGAATGCTTCAACCCGTGTATCGGCTACAAAGCCTTTTAGGAGTTCACTCCAGTATCCACATTACTATCACTACATCACTAGGTTACTGATTTCAAAACAAAAACAATAATAAACCAAAATAACGCAAATGTTGGCACCATAAATCGGGAACATCGAATTTTGAGCTACGAACCTGGGGAAGGGTTCATTCGATTCCTCACGGAAAGTTCATCAAAAAGAGTCCAAATTTAGGCCGCTTCGACTTTTTTGAGGTTTTTAGGGATTTTACAAAACTTTGACAACCCTTAAAGGGGACTTTAAATTAAGTGAGAGTGCTGGCTAAGGGATTGGGGCGTTGTCGGACATGGATTTTTCCTGATAATTTCAGATATTTTGCTCCAGCCGTTTGGGAGAAATCGTGCGTACGGCGTACGACGTCCGGCGGACGGACGGAAAATTTTTTATTGCAGATTCGGATTCTACACCCTTTGAAACGTAAACAATGAAATTTTCAGGGGGGGTTAGAATTTTTTTCAAGAGCGATTACAACGGTTTATTATTGAATAATAAACCAAAATCACTCCCTTTCGTAGTTTTGATGAAGGCAGTAGCCGTAATAAAATACGCTGCAAATTCTTTCACTGGGGTTTATTATTTAATTGGCTTGCGTTCGTGATTTGAATTTATACTAAGCTTTGGAGTGTGCGTGTTTTACAGGTGATAGAGCGATTATAGAATTTCAGGAGATATGCAGGGAGCACGTAGATCTGTTCTCAACCAAAAAAACCTATTTGGATTGTTCAGTTGATCATATTTGTGTGCCTCCTGAAATTCAATAATCACTCTATCACCTGTGAAACACGCACACTCCAAAGCTTAGTAGAAATTCAAATCATGAACGCAAGCCAATTGAATAATAAACCCCAGTGAAAGAATTTGCAGCGTCTTCACAGGTGATAGAGCAATTATTGAATTTCAGGAGGCACACAAATATGATCAACTAATCAATCCAAATAGGTATTTTGGTTAACAACCGATTTACGTGCTATAATAATAATAAACCCCAGTAATAATATTGAATAATATTTACCTATATATTATCAGCGTTTCACGCATATCAGAATGCTTCAACCCGTGTATCGGCTATAAACTACAAGTATCCACATCGGCTATCACTCCAGTATCCTCATTCACTACAACTCGACGTTATCGGCATCACTAGGTTACAAACAAACAATAATAAACCAAGAAACGCAAATGTTGGCACCATAAATCGGGCCATACATCGGGAATGGTTTGACCTACGGACCTGAGGAGGGGCTCATTCGATTCCTCAAATAGGTAAATATTTAGGCCGATTCGACTTGTTTTGAGGTTTTTAGGGATATTACAAAACTTTGACAGCCCTTAAAGGGCACTTTAAATTGAGTGAGAGAGCTCCAAGATGGATTTTTCCTGAAAATTTCAGATTTTTTGCTCCAGCCGTTTGGGAGAAATCGTGCGTATGGCGGACGGACGGAAAACTTTTTATTGCAGATTCGGATTCTACACCCTTTGAAACGTAAACCAAGAAATTTTCAGGGGGGGTTAGCATTTTTTTTTCCACAGCGATTACAATGGTTTATTATTGAATAATAAACCAAAAATAGAACTATTTTCGGTTACTGCCTTCATCATAGCTTTATGTGGTGTTAATTTCAGTGTTTTCTTTCCTTTTTTCAGTGAATGTATATATCCAATCGTGACTCACAACACAAATGCGATGTAAACCTCAAGTTTAATAGATATGCATTGGATAAACATTCTGTATCCAATAACCATAAATTAGACTGAAAAAAAGAAATGGCCCACATAGTAAAAGCATCAACACGCAATCTAAGGACCAACACTACCAAACTCAGTCAACTTCACACGAATTTGAAAATGAGCTCCAGCCCCGACTTTCAACAAAATAGTACAGAAAACACTAATTACACTTCATCAAGCAGCAACCCACCCATCTCAACACTAAACTAATAATTCAGCACCACCAAGACACTCTTGGAGTTTTTTTTAGAGGCTTAGTTTCCGAGCTATTTCAATGTTGAAATTTTTCTTTGTGTTTCCGACCTTATTTTCTAAAAATGGTCCTAACTTTTCAAAGGTCTAAAACACGAACAAAAAATCTCAACATTGAAATAACTCGGAACTTTAAAAAACTTTAAGAGGCACTTTTTGTAGCAAATTAGTTGTAAAACACACTGCCAAGGAGATGGCACAGCAGCTTCCTCGTTACATCCTCTATCATACGAGTTAAATTTAATCAAAATTGTGAAAGTTATACCTGTTTCAAGAATTTCACGTTAGCGCATGCCCAGAGCGTACCGCTGATTATATTGAGATAAAATTTGTATGGGACCTCAAGAGACCTCATCCGCATAGTCCCTTAAATTATGAGCTAAATTCATTCAAAATTGTGGAAGTGATGGCTGTAACAAGGAAATGCGGACAGACAGACAGACCGACAGGTACGGAACCAAATTTGTTCAGTAGGCTATGAATCACAAAATGCGAGTGGAAATTTTGAATCGGACAACAAAAATCTTTAGGCTTCCGAAAGTGAACACAAGGTTTCCCCTGCTTCGCAGGCTAGGAAGCAAAATCTTAACATTGAAATAACTCGGAAACTTAGCCTCTGAAAAAACTTCAAGAGCTACTTTTTGTAGCAAATTAGTTGTAAAACACGTGGGTGAAGTTTTTCGGATCATAATCTGAACGACATCTATAATGGTGGACAAGTCAACCATAGGTAGGTGTTTTATTTTATCACTTGTTCTATTCCTAGATTTCCACGACGTATCCATTGTATTATTGCTCATTGAAGTTTCTGAGCATCAATTCTATTCAATGTTAATTTTTGATGATGAAAGTATAAGATATACCGAAAACTCGGAGATAAAGAGTTTACTGTATAGAGTCAGTCACATGCGTCAGTGACCACTGAATGTATTAGTGATTTACGTAGAATGGTTATCTTGGATAGCTCACCTATCTAATCCAGGTGCATCAAATCTTTGTGTAATATTTTTCAGCGGTTTTTTTCATTTCTTGACTCCCTTTCACGTAAATCGTCGTTTAAGACTCTCAATTTCCTCAATGAGGTCCCAAAAAATAGTGTTTGCCCTGGTACAATTCATTCGTCAAATCGTAAGTTGCCAAATCGTTTAGGATGTCTCTATCAACCTTTCTTTCATATAACCTTGCAAGTTGTGGCGTTAGTGAACTCGAAAAGGAAGACGTTGTGATGGATACGGTTGGCCCTTAAAGGTTCTTGAATCCGTCTCCTCTGCAGACATACGAGCGTATGATGGAGTGTGGCGGAGCATTATCTGTATTCAACTCTTGGAAGGGGTAACTGTTCCATTACATCACCTCATGTTACAAAGTTTAGATTAATGATTAACATCCTCGTTCCGAGGAAGGAACGAAGAAGCGAGGCCTCGTTCCTTGAAACAACTGCATTGATTTACGCTGGAACCGCAAAGGACTTAAGTGGACGCGAAAGCAATGCGAGTCCCAGGAAAGTGGTAACCGACACTTAGACCGTCATGAATCAAGAAGATGCCACTCGCTAACCGCAAGAGGGTGTGTCATTACTTCGATCACTCTCCATGTAAATAGGCATCAGGCCACGAGCATCGTAAAAATCACCTATCTCTGAGGAATGCGTTTTTCTTCTCCCTTCCGTCAGCGCTGGGGCGAGCAGAGCGGGAGAACTGTATGGTCAGCCGCAAACGATTTGAATATGCAGAGCGTCGAGCAGTATAATTTCCTGCCCACAGACCTCTCAAGAGTTTTTTCGAAGCGCGTGGCAAAACGTCGAATGTCGACGTAATGGCCTGAACGATAAGAACCGAACTTTAAGACCATTAAATATACTACATTTGCCGCAAGTCGGTAATTCGTGCACAATCGGAGGCTGGTGGTCGCGAGTAAATCACCTACCTTTTCATTTTGCCGTTTGCAAATCGGACAAGTTTTGCCATTTTAGCACCAATGACAGTTTCTGAACTCTTGGCCCTGGATGAGCTCCACGGTGAAAACATTTGCATTTCAACAGCTTCCTGTCGGTCTATTGAATTTCTATTTTAGAGCAATTTTTGACCGAAAAATTGGTGTTACAACGTGGAAAAAGGTGAATGTTTTCTAACGAAATCATAATGCCTCTGGTGTTAGATGAAATTGAAGGGGGGAGGCTTGTGTAACTACCTGATTTTTCTTGCTGAATCGAATAAACGCATTTATAAAACGATATAAAAGATTGAAGCTGTTGTGTATTGTACAACAAAAAAGCTGTAAAAAGAAGTTGGGAATATTTTTATTTATTTTGGTTTCTGTTTTTTAGAAAAGAATACAAAGGTTGTATTATTGACATCCTCCTTTTTTATTTCTGAATCACCCATCAACCCCCTTCCTCCCCCTTCTATAATTGATTTTAATCATTCGGAGAGCTTCATAAACGCGTTTATTCGATTCAGGAAGAAATTACATAGTTATAAAAGCCTCCCCCTTCAATTTCATCCAACACCACAGGTATCATCTCCAAAACAATGATTTCGTTTAAAAATTCACGTTTTTCAACGTTCAAACACCAATTTGTCTGTCAGAAATTGCTGTAAAATAAAAATGAAATAGACCGATAGAAAGCTGACGGAATGTAAATGTTTTTATTGTTGAACTCATCCATTTTCCAGTTCATAAATTCAGGTGGTAAAACGACATTGAAAACTGTTTAAAAAGCGATAGGTTGATCAAAATTCAAGTTTAGGCAAGAGAAAACCAAATTCGACATGACTTAAGAGAAAATTTTATGGAATGAAAATTAAAGAAAATTCAACGTTCTTTTCAACGATATAATTTAAAATTTATTTATTTAGTGCACTAAGGGATTTAGGGTCATTTCAGTAAAGTAATGTCGAAAATACGAAAAAAGAACTTGGACGTAGAATAAGCAGAAAAGGAGCGGACTAAACAACAAATTAATTAATTAATTAAAATTGCTATCAGGTAAAAGTTGTTGCTCTTTAGTTGCCGAACATCCTGTACAGTAGAAAGTCTTGAAAAACTCGATTTCAAATGAACTTTTGAGAACAAAATTGCATTGCTATGGTATCATTTGATTCGATCCTCACATGTTACTTAGTTGATCCTTAACACGTTCAATCACGTTATTTTTTCTGTCGAAGTTTCGGCCGTTAGGGAGAGCGAACGAATATGCGTAAAACGGTCCAGGTGGGCTTATTTGAATTGAAGAGATCCTCGACCAATCATATATGATAAAATATGAATATATTCAGATTTTTAATATTTAGGTGTATCAATTTCATTATTTAGGACCGAATTAGAGTTTATCAGAAAATTCACTCACAACTATAATTTCTGGGCACTGGGGACAATGTGGTCACAGCAATGGCTACTTTGATGATAATGAAGGTAACCGAAAAAGGCAGACCAGATCATTCCAACATGGGCTGGCTAGGCTTCCATCACAACAACATGAAAATTCCCTCATGAAGAGTGTAGAGTGGTGTGAATTCCAGATGATCACAATGAGCATAAATATAAATAATAATGCACAATTTTATAATAATACTAATAAAGAATAAAATCAACAATACTTGATTTAAATTGAAATTAACGATTCAGCCAATGGGTGTTAAACGGTGCCAAGTAGCACCCATTTACAGAAAAAATCTGTAAAACTGATCTATAATCCATGATTACTTCATGAATTAAAATATATTGATACAGATAAGAAGATATTGGTAAATCATCTCTGTGGTGTGATAACAGATAAGAAGTCTGGGCTATTTCAAAGTGTGATAAGAGATAACCAGACATGATTTTTCATTGTAAACGGGAATATAGTGTAAATTCGAGAATAAAGACGTTGAAATGAATAAAGAATGAAAAGTATGGCTGAAGTAGAGAACAGGTAACCTCTACCTCTTATCAGGCTCATTTGAACATGTATCGATATGCACTTTCATCGATATAATAAGATAATATATCGATACCACAGCCATGTATTATGGAATGATTTTCACGACCGTTATAGCGATAAAAGTATTTTTAATACGCAGAGACACAAGTGTTAACACATTCTGATCCATTCGTTCAACTGATCTAAACTTTACTAGAAGGATTGATGTAGGATATTTTGTTGTTTTCGAGACGCGAGCGAAGCGAGCATCCAGACAAGCAAACTAGACAGAACACGTGCGAACACACATCGAAAACGTGGACCTATATCGATAGGAGACATCGGGTTTTGCAATATGGCGACGGTCTTATCAGGAAGGGGTCACCTATTCTCGACTTCTACCAAAAGTATTCATCGAATTATTGAAGGTTGAAAGCTGAAGGTTGAAATGTGGAGTACATGACGGAACCGGATGAATGCAATGCGGTTGTCAATGATAAAGTAAGTCGAAACAACAAAACCCCGAAATGCGGTTTTGGACCGATGTTTCATTCAGTTCGTAGCTTCGAAGAGAATCGTCGGACGGCGTTGACCCTTTGAAGCGTTTGGGTACATAAAACCCTGAAAAGAGTAGGAAATAATATTACTAAAAGAGCTAGGCCGTAAAAGGAGGCAATTATGTATAAAATATCAGGAGGTCTTTACGAGTCGTACTCCATTTCAGTTTGACTAGTGGAAGGATAGAGCAGTAAAAATAAAAAAACAGTGGTACAAGAGCACAAAAAGTTCACCGAACAAGCGGGTCCTCTTTTTTCTTATGATTATTGCAAACGGTACGACGCTCCTACCTAGTTACGATCGTTGTATTATTCTTGGGAGACGGCAGTAGAGGGGCAAAACGTAAAAATTCCGTAGAGGATGAGGAAATGTATGCAGAGCAGCGTATGTTTATGAGTTTTAGGGAGGCCGTCCCTAGTTAGGAGTCTCATGAAAACGTGATGCCGAAAGGTGCCACCGCTCCCGTAAAACCGACTGAGCACAATTACTCGTAGAACGGATCCACGTGCAGTCCCCGAGCGTTCCCGTTGAACCTTTGAGGGCTTACGATGAATATTTCTGGCCCATTATTGTAATTAAACACTTGAAGGCACCTACCGAGTTTATAATCCACCCTTTGCACATGTGCTGAAATGAAGTATATTATCAAGAATAGTTTTCAAATATCCCAAACTAATTCAATCATTTTGTATAAGCGCCGGAGACGTTCTTCTCTCAAACCTATACAAAACGCTGCAGATTGTTTAACAAAAGTGTATTATTTTTGAACGCTCAAAACCCCTCCACCACCACATCTACTATTCTTAACTGCCAAGTCGCCAAAACTAGAAATAAACAAATTTGGATTTAAAAAATTGAATTATACACCCACGCTCTTCAACAACCCTTTTCACCCTTAAGGCTAAAGTGAAGTAAGAGAGATTTCAAATCTGTAAAGTTATTGTTTCGATGCCAGGGTACATATTGAAGGGGTAACATCATTTTCTCATAAATTGCTTGGTTTTGATAATAAATCAAAAAATAAAAATGGTGAATTTCAAATGGACCCAATGTCACATGATTTGAATAATCAGTTCAACACAAATTACCGTCTTAGTTTCAAGTAGGAAGCGCAGAACTTCTTGCAATTAGGGTGGCTAAGATTTTAGGGCGATTGGACAACGGATAAACACTAACAAGCCTACCATCAACGCTAAAAAATTGGTTTTCAAGGATATAGCAAGAAAAACAACCACGATCAACATCGAGTGACGCTTTAACATTACTCAGCTGCAACGACTTACGATGTGACTGTTGCCAAACTCCCGAAGAAAATAAAGCTATTGTAATTGCTCAGTGGAAAATTGTAATCAACTGTTGAATGGCCCAGCTTCTCGGCCAAAATAATTGTCACTCCGCAAACCTTGAAATACATTCATCCTCATACCAACTCAATGATGCCACGAATAGCTTTATTTCCTGATTCTCAGAGTTTATTGGCATTACCAGGCAGAACATGTAGAGCTCGCAATCCGCTTATCGAAAATAAATGTATACTTCGTGAAATAGTAGACCTCAAATTAGCCGGAATATCGATTAACCTTTTTGGATCAAGGGAAGAAGCGGCATTTATTACAAATACAGTAGATAATTTGGGCCAAGCAAGATATTCGAGTTTTCAAACACCATTTTTATACAATCATCAGTCAGTGTTGCAAATCTCTTTGGGTCCAAGAATACAGAAAATAGCGTTCCCGTTGAACCTTTGAGGGCTCAAGATATTTCTTGCCCATTACTGTAATTAAACACTTGAAGGCACCTACCGAGTTTTTAATCCACCCTTTGCACGTTGCTGAATGTAAGTTTATTATCAAGAATAAGTTTTAAATATACCAAACTAATGCAATCGTTATGTATAAGTGACGGAGACGTTCGTTTCTCGAACCTATACAAAAACTGTCAAATATTTCACTAAGGTATATTATTTTTTGAACCTCCCTCATAACTCTTTCTACCACCAACTCAACTTTTCGAGACTGCTAAATAGTCAAAACGAGAAAATAAAAATAATGGATTTAAAAAATTGCCTTATACACCCACGCTCTTCAACATTTTCACCCTCAAGGCTGAAGGGAACGACAAGTCTTCGGGAGAGATTGATAAGTGGGAGTGATTTTAAACTTGTAAAGTTGTTGGTTTCTATGCCAGGATGTATATTTGAGGGGTACCTAATATCATTTTCTAATGAATTCTTTGGTTTTTATAAGAAATGAAAAAATAAAAATGGTTGATTTCAAATTGATCCAATATCAGATGATTTTAATAGTCAATACAAAACAAACTGCCTTCTTTGTTTCAAATAGGGAGTCCAGAGCACTTTGCAATTAGAGTTGGTATCGGACACGTTTTCAGAAATGATCGACCAAGTGAAGCAGTTGTGCTAACAAACTCCAAATCCTCCTCCCTGAGGCTGGAAAA
This sequence comes from Creontiades dilutus, assembly GCA_031894815.1. Classification (NCBI taxonomy): domain Eukaryota; kingdom Metazoa; phylum Arthropoda; class Insecta; order Hemiptera; family Miridae; genus Creontiades; species Creontiades dilutus. The sequence continues at coordinate 23,293 of JAVIWC010002807.1, read as the reverse complement.
TATCCACCTGGCCCAATCTACGATCTATATCTACCGTTAATGAAACAGCAAAACACCTGGCAAATGCTACAAACCTAATCACAGTTCAGTAGATTCTACGGCGTATAGATGTACTGGGAACGATAAAGCAGACGGAGCGTCGAGAAGGGGACCACCTTAGCTTCCTCAGATTCGGCCAGGTTTCTAGTCCAACTTCCAGATACCTCCATAGCAGTCAAAACTCTTATGGTGGCCGAATGAAAGTATACATGGAAGGAAGAGTACGTTTACAAAGGAGCCTACCATTCCCAGATTATGGATAAACTGACATCCAGACCTAAATTTCCACAATTAAATCTGCCACGGCGAGACATGGTGCAACTGCTGACCGTGAGAACAGGGCACGGACAGATCAACAGATGAATGTATCACGATGAATTGTCTACCTTTAGACATAGTTGACCTCAACCAGGTATTGAGCTTTCGGAGATTCGAAAATGTTCGTTCAGCTGTAGGTAGAAGAGCTGGCAAGACAAGAAGTAGTTAGATGTATGTTGATATTTCCGATAATCAGCCTCTGGTTTGAGGCCGTTGTTGTCACTTGATGTTGATCTTCTGTAAACCTTAAATCTCCTTAAACCGTCTTCTTGCCCTTGGATGTTTTCCCAACGTAAAAAAGAATCATACAGCACTCTTTGAACTAATATCATCAAATGACATCATCCTAGATTGAACAGGCGAACATTTATTGCTCGTAGGTGTTCTCTACTTCCGGGGTGCAACTCGTTCCAATCTTCCGTTTTGTCTTCGGGCGAAATCCCCACAAGTGTGAGCTAACTTGGTAGAAGCTTAATTTTTGAGAATGTGAACATTAGTTAAGTACCTAGTCATCTTTGCCTAACGTTTGAGGCAGTTTACCCATATTACGTAAAAACAATTGCTACTACATAGTTATCAGTCTTCATAATATTCCCCATTCAGTCTTAACTGAATTATTTATAACTGTGAGTACCGACTACCAACGCCATCGAATAAACCAAGCCCTGCGGTACCGCCATATGGTGATATACCTAACATTCCTACCCTATATATTTTTTAGTTAGTCGTAACTCTCTCTTTCTTCAGATGAAGTGTCTGATACACTAGCGAACCTCAAAGGGAAGATTTACGAGAGTAAAAAACAAGTTGGAAACAATTCACATACAGTGCCAAAAGTCAACAGCAGTATGGAACCTTTAAACCCCCGAAAACTCTGTTCTCTGCAACTTTACTCTTTTTTTTAATCTGTTTTCTTCTTTTCAACGCGACTTTTTTTGTGTTTTATTTCCGACGGTGGAACAAACATCAGAGGTGGAAGCTCCACCTTGGGAAGGGTCACCGTTCAAGAGGCAGCTCACAAAGGAAATTTCACTGCCAACTGTTTTGTTTAAATTGTCAAGGCAGCGACCGTTGACGGGAGGCCGGGTCTTTGAGCCATGTGTATTTAATTATGTTAGGTCCGTTGGACAGCTGGCCGGGCGCCGGAGGCTATCACTTCCGTCCTGTCATGTGGTCAACTTATCTGTCAAGGGCCGATTCAGCGGAGGGCACCTCACCGTTTACCTTTGATGCCTTTGGCACGGGGTAATAGATTGTCATAAGCAGGTTCCGGTCAGCCGAGTCTTTGGTCGTCTCCCATCGATCTTCCCTCAGCTCTCCGATGAAACGCCTAATTGAGTTGGTACACATCGTAAGAAAGACTCTACAGTTAACCTAGTCAACGAAGAGAATTCTGTACTGTACGCTACGCAAGATTTCTTGTGTTGTCACTGGTGTCTGATCTTTTCCTCTGTCAACTGTTCAACGTACGCAATATTAATATGAGTAAAATTATAAATCAATCAAGATCAAATCCCAATTACAAAGTGAATTTATTAGCCTTGGTTACGAAATCAATTAAAATAAACAAATGAAAATCGATCAGGTGATCATAATAATTTCGGGTGAACGTTACATCCTCCCAACTAGGAAAAAAGTGGCATTGGATTGTGAATGTTGAGGGAGTCTCGCGATCCGCCCTCTTCGTGTACGTATGGATGGCCGTTATTGAACTCGTCACTTTTAATTTCCTACCCCAGGCAAGATTATTGAATTCGTCACCAACGTTCGTCAGCAAAGGAATTAACATTATTTAACTCGGCACCGAGGTCCAGAAATTTGAGATTTTTGAACTCGGCACCAGTGGGAATTGTCAGTAGCAAGGCATTAGACAGGTACAGAATTTATTGCCATCACGCCATACAGTAAGCTTTTAAAATATGTACATTTATAGAACATTCAAAGAAAAAAAAATCAACACAATAAAAAGAAAACAATCGTCACATCGACAGTGTCACAGGCATCTTCTCATTCAGTCATTTGGTTTTTTTTTTGTTTTCAATTTGTTCTTAATTGTGCAAAAATATCCTACTTGCGAGACAAACTCAAAACGAGTGATGTCACGATTGCCCAAACGGTCAATTTTAGCGTTCAAAAAGTAGTTTTATAATTTATTATCATTTAAATGATTGACAGGTCCTAAGGACAGGTAATTTGACCTAAATACTGAAACATTTTTCATGATCTAAAAAAATTTCAGATACACCTGAAAATTAAGGGATTATTACTGTGATTATAATTCACACGGACTTCCCTTGCGCCTTTAGACCAGGATTTCGGAATATCATCTATTCTCCTAGTCAGATCGAACCTATTACCTCCTAGCTTGTGTTTTTCAGCGGCGTAGTTTTGATTTTTGGTTCTAAGGGGTATTTTGGGGTGCTGAACACAAATCTGAGGTTTGCCAACAAAAAATTTGACCGGAAATTGTTTTTTGTGCAAAAAAAGAGAAAAAAATCGACTTTTTTCCGGTTTTTTGCAAATTACCCAAAAACTGTGCGTTTTTCGTAAAAATATGTTTCATAGTAAATTGAAGAGTAATAAATTTCCCATATTTTATGTATTTGAAGTTTGTTTGTACGATCAGCCGTTCAGCAGTTAGAGCGCCGCGAAAATTGGGTTCAAAAACCGAAAACTCCCAAAATCGAGAATTTGGGAGGGAAACCACTGTTTTATGCTATAAGTATATTTTTATTTTTTTCGTCCCTGTCGTGATCCTAGTCCTGTTTTATTCTTCAGTCTTATTCATGCTGTTTTATGCTATAATTGATGATGTATTATGCAAAAAACGGCTTGAGGACTAAATTTAATGTAAATACATATTACATGTATGTACTTGATTACGTACATGTACATTCGCATACATGAGATCTTTGGAATGTTAAATACAAGCATTCACCACATATTCTTAGTAATTTGTATTATAGTTAATTTAGAGTAAGTATTGAAAGAAAGTAAAGATACAAGTAACGTATTTAATTAGGTAGTTTTTGGGTAATTTGCAAAAAACTGGAGAAAAGTTGATTTTTCTCTTTTTTTCTCCGGAAAAAAAAAAAAAAAAAAAAAAAACATTTTTGTTGGCAAACCTCAGATTTGTGTCCAGCACCCCAAAATACCCCTTAGAACCAAAAATCAAAACTACACCAAAACTTGGCGCTGAAAGGCCTTTTTCGACACACGCTGCCTGGACTATCCTGTTCAAATACTCGCTGCAGCTCCGAAATAATTAAATTAACTAAAGGAGTGCTCCACTTTTATCAAGATTTTCCAATTTCTTCATTTGATTGTCAGATCCACTTTTGTCTTCTCACCAGGGGCGATCGAATCAGTCTGCTGATATGGTTTCTAGTATTTGCATACAACCTCACGTAAATCAATCCGTGAGATGCCATCGATAAAATTTAGATGACTCGATCGTTGGCGTTGTCGAGGAGAAAAAACCCGAATTGACATACGCTAAAGGGATATTTGACTTAGGGCGAGGAAGTGGAAACTCCCAACTCGAGCTTTTCCGAAAAAAAAGAGCGCCCTAGATGGTTTTTCCAGCGCTTCCAGAAACGTAAACATTTCAATGAGCGTTGTCTCCCGGTGTTTTATTTTTTTTTTTTTTTATTAAGTGTGCTCACTTTCGTATAAGAGAAAAGGGGCCTCGTAGAGGGAACAAACACGTGAGTAATTGGAACAAATATTGTGAACTGGGACGGGAATCCTCCCCGTTTTGCGTTTCGGGCCAACAGAAACTTGTCATCTGCGGTCTGAACGCCTCCGCTTCCCCGGGCCCTTGGACTTTGCCAAACACGGAAAGGAAAAAATACATATCCACAGCGGAGGGGAGAGAAAGCGGATTTTTTTTTTAGTTTCTTATTTGTCTGAAGTACACAACCGTTCGCGTTTTCAATGTTTTTTTCTCGCTTTTTTTTAAAAAGCGGAAAAAACCTGTTATGCTTGGAATAAAAACGGACGACGTTGTTTGGTTTTCAACACCACGTTACATCGGTGACCGCAAGCCCAACGCTAAGGGAGAGCTTTTGGGTAAATACCGAGTTGATAGAGTGTATTTTGGGGACCTGCGACACACCCACAAAACATACGTTTCGTTTTTAGCGAAATTCATATAGGTTGGTTCTCCTGCTGCTCTCCCTCCTGTCCACTGATTTTGGTTTCGTGAAACTAAACCATCTGTCATAAAGAAAGCCCTCAGCCGTCCTTGTATGACCCAACATTTCGAATCTCTCAAAATGCCACTCCTTCACGTAACCCGCTCCAAGCTTATCCAATTCTACGTCCAACCCATTCGTATTACTTTCTCAATCCAGTCCACCAGTCTCCTTCTCCTTTCCTGCTTCCCTCACTCTCTTAAACAAGTATATGTGGAGACTAAGATCTCGACACAATGGAGTATTGAACGACACCACCATGCTTAGTATTTTCGATATGACCTTGGTTAACTTGCATTTTCTGAAAACTCCTTTACAGTTTCAAACAAGAAACCTTTGATTTTTTCCCTCGTCCTCCCCTCGATCCATACTCCTCCCAATACGAGGAGTACCTGGAATTAATAACCCGAATATCAGTTTACCGTGTTAATATAAATCAGAACCAAAGAGATCACCCATTTCGATTTTCGTCAAATAAAAATCACAGACACAGTCTCTAAAATCGAAGCCAACCGCGGTTAGTAATTCTTCTGATTGCTACGTCTGATACAGAAATAATGAACCGTGTAATCATTTGCTGCATTTTTTTGTTGTTGGAATTACAAAAACCAATCATTCACTAAAATTTATAGATACTCCAAAAGCTTCTGTTTCGTAAGGAATGGGCATTGATTCATAGTTGAGACAGGATAGATTAAAAATGGGATAGGGAGGTAGGGTAAGGTCGACTTCTGCTGAAGAACATTTCGATTAGGACGTTGTGCGCTGTGAAGGGGAGTCGGTGAGAAGCGGAGCACGTGAGGAAAACCCAACCGCGGGCGAGCTACAATCGCTTGAGGAACGAACTACATAATGCCTAATTGGACAAAGCCAGTCCTTTTGTAAATAAAGAGGCATCCTCCGTCTGTTTGTATAGAATCAGAGTGACAATGCAAACATGACGTACTACGTAATGGAATGTAAACAATTAAAGCAATGTAGTTATATAGAAAGCAAGGGTAAGAGGAGGAGGATGTGAGAGCAGTTATATTTTACCTTGAGGGTAGCCTTCCTCCCCTCATTCTAACCCTTATAACATCAGAACCCTCATCTTCCTTTCTCTTATGGTCTGAGCGATGTTTCGGTGCAACAAAGGTCGAGGCAAATGTCTGTCATATGAGCTGTCCTAAATCAGTTCGATTGTTTTGATACCTACATTTGGAGCAATGGTGTCCACATGTTTAGAGTCCTAGAAAAACATCTGTGTGGATTCATTTCAGATTTGAGACAATTGTAGTGTCGTTATATAGGTTCTTATAATCGAAATAACATTATCCAAACTCAGGGGTTACGTAGGTTTTAATCGTATTCTAGATGCCCTAAAAAGAGCTTAATGTACAATGTAATGTACACTTCTCTTCCTTAGATAGATTAGGAAAAAAAAAAATAATAAAAAAAAAAAAAAAATAAAAATAAAGAAAAAAAATAGCCACGTGGGCCCTTCAGCTGATCAGTGTGTTGACCCCCTTGAAATTGACCTCCATATACACCAAAGATGATAGGATGACATTGGCGAAAATATAACACCTTAAATTTGGTTAACAAAATTAATGAACTTAAAAAACCTCTGCCAAGTGGGTGTGGCACATAGCTTCCTCGTATCCATAACATAACTGTATAGATCATTGAAAATTATTATTGACTAAAGAACTTCGTTCAATTAGGCGAGTAAATGTTGAATTAGGGTAAATTTATTGTTATGCAGGAAACTTGAGAAAATAAAGGTAGGCATGTTCAACTATTGAACAAACTATAAAGTATACCTAATAAGTCCGAACAATCGCTGAAAATCGGTCAAGAACTCCCGGTGTTATGCTTGTGGCAAGGATTTCACGTTTGTGCATGCGCAGAGGTTATTGATCCGAGAATATGAAACTCATGGGGACCATCTGTACTCGATAAAGTCAGTTGACAATTATAAGAAAATGTACCTAAGAGAAAGGTGGAAGTGTGATAGATGTATGGGAGATAATGTTGTTGATTCTGATGTGTATGATGTTGATGAGGATGATACATCTGGTTTTGCATCTTTAGAGAGGAAGATGGACATGTTATTGGGCAAATTCAGCTCTCTTGATGCGAAGATCAGTTCGGTTGAGAATTCTTTGGAGTTTTTCAATGCGAAGTTTGAGGAGATGAGGGCGTCTATGTTGAGTTTGGAAACCTCAACTAAAAAATACTGTTGATTTTCTGAGTGCTAAGATCAATGACTTGGATCAATCTAGTTTGGAGTCTACTGTAGTCATCAGAGGAATTCCTGTTACCATCAACGAAAACACCTTTGATCTCATAAGAAGTCTCGCTGATAAGATCGACATTTCGTTTGATCCTCATGATATCGATTCTGTTTACCGAATCACATCACCTCTTAGAGGGGGACATCGCTCTCTGTCTGAGGTAAATTCAAGTCGGATTATAGTAAAGTTTTCTAGAACCTCGGTGAAGGAGTTGTGGATTAAACAGATGCGAATTAAGCGAGCTGTAACAGCTAATGATTTACATCCTAGCTTCCCTACAAATAAAATCTATATCAATGAGCGCCTAACGCCTATGAACAATCGTCTATTTTGGTTTGTTAGAAAATTTGCCAGGGAATATCAATATAAATTTGCATGGACTTCAAATGGAAGAATCTTTTTGAAAAAGGACGAGTTGAATTCTTCCAAGCCTAAGCGCATCTTCAACCTGGGTCAGCTTGCTGAAATGGACACACAAAATCTCTTGGATCTTGGAACGGATGAAATCAACACGTCACATAAATCTGAGCAACGTCTCCCGGTCGATCGTCAGCGACAAAATTATCATGTTTAGTGATTGATTACTCTTATGCTATTTATTCTTTGTTTATTTCATTATGGTGCTACGTCTTGATGAAATTTTAGATTCTGTAAATAATGTTGAAACAGTATGTTGTCTCAACATTGGAGATGTGGAGTTTACAATGCGTAACTCGAAAGGGTTGAATATTATTAATCAGAATATTCGTAGTTTGAAAAAAAATTTTGATGTTTTTTCTTCATTCATTCAGTCTATTCAATTTGATGTTCATGTCATCATCTTAACTGAAACTTGGAATTATGACCAGCTCACATTCTCATTACCAGGTTTTAATTGTTTTTCAAGCTCTTCACATATCAATAAAGCGGAGGGAGTTGCTATTTATGTTCGGAATGATTTATCGGTTACTTCTTTTGAGCCTGATGTTGTAGACGAATGCAATTCCGTTTTTCTCAATATTTCTTGTAGTGATGGAATTAGTGTTGCTTTAACAGGTTTTTATGTTTCTCACGATAGAAACTTTTTCAATTTCTTAGAGCATTTAGAATTGTTCCTTAAAAATAAATCTACGTCACTTTATCATGTGCTAGGAGGAGATTTAAACATTAACATTAAAAAATCATCACCAATTTCGATTAATTACCTAAATATTATGGCCGAATATGGTTTCTTATCTATGATCAATGATTATACCCGAGTGATTAGTGGCAGTAAATCTTGTCTCGACCATCTGTTTGTAAAGAGCCCAGTAAGTGACGTTGGTCCTGGAATTGTTTTCCAAAGTACTTTTTCTGATCATTTCATGTCTATAGTTGGGTTACATTTACCTAAGAGCATTTGTGGCAGAAATTCTGACGGTGTAACTGATGAACAGAGAAGTATCCTCAGAACTAATTATGAGATTTTGGAGAAATTGTTAATGGCGGAACCCTGGAGGGATTTGTTTGTCCAGCAAGATGTTGACTTGGCCTGTGAAACGTTTTGTGCTACTCTTGGGGGCCATATTTCATCTTCTCAATATACCGAACGTATTTCAAATAAAATTAAAAAATTGAAACTATGGAATACAACTGGTATCCTAGTATCCATCAGAAACCGTGATAAAATTAGTAGAAAAGTAAAAAAGAGACCGTTTGATGTCGAATTGAAGATTTATTATAGGCGTTATCGAAATGTGCTCAACGCAGTGGTTAAAAAGGCCAAGTATATGTATTATGGAAAATTGATTGAGGAAAGTGATGGAGATCCAAAAGTTCTCTGGGATACAGTTAACACTGCGTCGAATAGAAAGTGTGAGAGACGATCCCTTGGCCCGAAAATTATGCAGGATGTTAGTGGTAACTTGGTGGATGATGAATTTAGTATTGCACAAAATTTCAATTCTTATTTCTCTGCTATAGGAAAAAGTATGGCTGAAAGTATAAGTATTCCAAATGATATTCCCAGTACTTACGTTTGTAATACGCCTAAGAACTCACCCAGATCTTCATTGTATTTAATCCCTATTGAGCCCTCTGAGATTTGTGCATATATTAGGGAGCTTAAAGCTAATTGTTCATTTACAGATTTTGGTATCACTAATGATATTTTAAAGAAATTTGCCCAGATTTTGTGTGCTCCACTGGCGTTTATCTTCAACTTGGTCCTCACTAATGGAAATTACCCTACCACTTTCAAGAGAACTATTGTGGTTCCTTTATTTAAGAAGGGCGACGAGACCGTTATGGGAAATTATAGACCTATTGCCTTGACTTTGTCTCTATCTAAACTGTTGGAAAAATGTATCAAATCCAGGCTTGTGTCCTTCCTTGATGTAAACAATATTATCTCGAAGAATCAATACGGGTTTCAGAAAGGTATTGGGACTGATCATGCACTTTATGATTTGAATAATCTCGTATCTGAAAAATTAGATGAAGGATTGTTTGTTTTCGGAATCTTTTTGGATATTAAAAAGGCATTTGATTCGGTCAATCATCAAATTTTGCTGAATAAACTTTACTCCTATGGTATTCGTGGTTTGCCGCTTGATTTGATTGAGTCGTACCTCTCACATCGTCCTCAGTCCACCAGAGTCGGTTCTACTTTGAGTAATGAAATTGTGATACAGCATGGTGTGCCTCAAGGAACCGTTTTGGGACCGATTTTGTTCCTGCTGTATATTAATGACTTAATGAATCTAAATATAAGTGGTAAATTGTTTGGTTTTGCGGATGATACTGCCATCGTATTTTGGGGAAAGGATTATGGATGTTTGGTGAATGATGTTAATGCGGATCTGTTTCTTATAAAGCACTGGTTTGATTCCAATGAGTTATGCCTTAATGTTGATAAAACGTCTATACTCCGTTTTTCAATAGGTAGCAGGGAATTCCCTCAGTATTGTGGTCTGAAGTTCCATAGTCGGTTTTCTTGTCTTCAGGATGTTTCGGGTTGTGTTTGCCCTTCTTTCCCGTTTAATGGCTTTTGTAAATATTTAGGGGTACTGATTGATGATCATTTAAATTTCAAAAAACATATTGATTCTCTCATAACAAGAATGCGAAAGTTATTTTATTTATTTAAAGAGATACGAAGTTTTCTGTCGAAAAAGCAGCTTAAAACCATTTATTATGGTTTAGCCTTTTCTATTATTAAGTATGGTATTTTGCTTTGGGGAAGTTCCAGTAAATCTCATATTAAAAAAGTACAAATAGCACAAAATCGTATTTTAAAAATAATTTTGAATAAAAATGTAAGATTTCCTACTTCTGTTCTCTATAAGCTTTTTGATGTTAAAAATATTTCGCAAATGTACCTTTTTCATTCCTGTATCCATTTATTTTGTTCTGGTATAAGAGATGAGCATCTCTCTCTTTCTATAAATACCCGTAATTTTAATTCATCTCGTATACTTCTGCCCACCGTTAAAACTGAATTTTATAGAAGAAACTCCTATGTTAAAGCACTTAAATTTTTATTTGAAAATTCAATTAACCTCTTTCATTTTTCAAACTTGTCTTCATTGAAAAAAAATTATCCGAGTATTTCTAATGTGATTTTGTTTGTTTTTCATTTTTGTTTATTTGATTTTTCTTTTATTACACATTGGCTGGCGAGAAAATTTATTTTATTTATTTATTTTAAAAATTGAATGATAATTGACTGAACTCCACCGAGAAGCACAAGTTCATCTGAACTTATTTCTCGGTGGGCAACAATGTTATTTGAAATGAATTTTGTAATTTATCATTATGTTTAATTTTCAATATTTTTCTTAATTTTGCTTTGTAATATTTGTGGTTGCCAATACCCGCACAATCCCTGAAAATGTCATCAAAATTGGTCAAGAACTCTCGGAGTTATGCGCGTAACAAGGATTTCACGTTCGCGCATGCGCAGAGGCTACTATTAATCCGGAGGCTATCATGAAACTCATAGGGGACCATCTACACATCAAACCAAACAATCCCTGAAAATTTCATCGAAATTGGTCAAGAACTCCCGGAGTTATGCGCGTAACAAGGATTTCACGTTTGCGCATGCGCAGAGGCTACTATTGATCCGGGGGTCATGAAACCTATAGGGGACCATCTACACCCCAACCCGCACAATCCCTAAAAATTTCATCAAAATCGGACAATAACTTCGTGTAGTTTTGCCCGTAACAAGGATTTGCTGACAGACAGACAGACACACAGACAGACACGGAACCAAAATTGTTCAGAAAGGTCTAAAACGCAAAATGCGAGTGGAATTTTTGATTTTGGAGACAAAAAAATTTTCACATTCCGAAAGTGAAAACAATGCTTCCGCTACTTTAGTAGACTCGGAAGCAAAATCATTTAAAAAATTAATATTAAGTGGAATAAATAAACAATTCTTTTTCAAATTAAACTTTTACTTCCCTGGATTTTTTTTTTTTTCATTTCCAAACTATTGACAACAACCTACTAATTGAAATATAATCAAAAAATTTGTTAGTTCATTGAAAATAAATAACTTCGGGATGGATAACTAATGTTAGGAAAAATTGGCCAAATGTTGTGAGATAGCGCGATTTTTGTCCTGATTGATTAAATATCACTTTTTCAATGAAAATACGTACTAAAAAAGTGGAATATGCTTTTGATGCGTCCCCAGCTCCATCTAGTGTCCCAGAATACTAAAGCCCACCACATCCCATTTCCCAGCATTTCCCAATATTGAGGATGAAAGCCGGAAATCTGTATGAAAAACGGGCATTCACGGCTTGATAGTTGGTTAATCTTGAGATTGACTGATCAATTTGGTAAATGCTCAAAAAATCATGTGTGAATGGGGCATTTCGGACTTTAGGGATCATTGGCGGTAAAAGCCCAGGATTAGGCGGTAAACGCTGAAATAAAGGTGAACGGTATTCACTTTGCAAACTTGTAAATCAACTATGTGAATGTGCTAACATTGTAAACTTTTAAACTTCATTTTCACATAGTAAAATCAAGTGGAATGACTGCAAGGAACTTACAAGAAATTACTAGTTGCAACGAGCGAATAATGACATTTCGAGTTGCACCTCAAATTCGCTGTCTTGCAGAAGCATTTAGTGGAACACTTTTTAAAACAATTGCATATGTTGACAAAACAATATTGGGAAATGCTAGGGTTTTTGGTAAATCCTAACATTTACAGCACTTTGGGCTCTTACAGTAACAATAATACTAGGTAATAGTTTGTAGGGTTGCTTACGAGTCCAACATTAGGTTGCGGAAGCTGAACGTTCGGGAGGTGATCAACTTTTTTTTCTCCAAAATCAAAATTTCCAATTGCATTCCAATTTTTTCGCCATCTTAGTTCGTACTGTTGACAGTAAATTGGATAGGCACATATCTTAAATCCAACTTGTCCCAACTGTGATGGAGGAAATGATGATGTATTTCACACATTCTTCGTGTGTAAGCAGTGGGAAACACAAAGAACGGCAGGATGACCTGGATATGCCATCTCAGGACGTGATAACGGAGAATATAGTTGAAAAAATGCTTGAAAGAGATGAGCATCGGACCTTTGGAGTTGACAATGTCGAAGGCACCCAGCAGAGAAAGATCATCCAAGAACGGAAAAGATAGAGGATGGATAGTTCATGAAACATGAACAGTTCATATTTGTTACTGATGATGACCTAACCGTCGAAATCGACTCAACAGTGTAACTATTTACTTTCGTGGAAATATAGACAACGTACCATCTTACTCCGTTTTTATTTGAAATGGGTTTCCACAACTTCGTCGCGAGTGACTTAGTCCGTCTTAGACCCCTGTCTCAGATCGTGCGGACGCCTGACGGCTAGGTACTGCTTAGATTGAAACCCGCAAAGCACGTCGTTAATGCGGGCTTACCTGAAGGCGTTATTAAGTGGGGCCGTCCACTGGCACCGATTTCGGCCGAAAACACATCAGCCGTGCACGGCCGAATAGGACCGAATGATCCCACAACCAGCGAACCAGTTGACGCGCGTCCACTGCATCAGAGCTATTCGGCCGTCACTTCCAACAGCTCTTGGGCTTAGCTGGTCTTACACCAAGACCAATGATAATACATTATCCATCTATTGATCAATCACTGCGTGGGACTTCCTAAACATGCGGCACCTACCTAATCTCGGCCTATATGGTCTTTTATTAGAGATTTAGTAGGAAAATACTTGGTACTTACCTGTGTATTTGCATGTTCCGGCATTCCATTGTATCAATCCATGAAGATTCATGTTCCCAATAAATGGAAAATGAAGATAGAACGGTATTCGCGCGAACACGGAACGAAGTAGACTGCCGGAGACCGCCACGCCCGAACGACCGGAGAGAACTGGCCGAGGCCTCGACGCCCGAAGACGAACAGGAAAGGACTGGTCGAGGCCGCCCCGCCCGAAGACGGACAGGAAAGGACTGGTCGAAGCCGGCCGCTCTCCGATACGAGCAGGCCGGCGGAGGGATAGGCGGTCGCTGCGGTGCCAGGAAAGTTCGTGTTTTCGAAGTTTTAGACGCTCGAAAACTTCGGGAACACGAACTTTTTGACGCAACTTCACAAAACACACTTTGAATTAATCTTGAAAACAGAGTACCATGTCCTACTCATGAAAAATATAGGCACTACTTTTGTTATAGGTGATAATTCCCTCGAAAAATAGATTGAAAATAACGGTTTTACTTAATGTGTTGGCCCCTATAACGGTCATATCTTCACGTCCTCAGGAATTTGATATCGGACTGATATCACAGCTAAAAAAAGGCTTAATTGGTTACCGATATTGCTTCTGCACAAAATAAGACATTGGTTTGATAGTTTTTACCATTTGGGTATACACAGTACCTTTTCTTTTTTATTTATTCGGATATCTTATTTCGTTTATTATTCAATAATGAACCTAAGTTAAAAATGGGTTGTGAAAGACTAATTAGTTTAGTAGAAGATAATGTGGCACTGTGGGATATGCGGGACAAACGATATCATCGACGAGACATTCAAACGAAGTTGTGGACAAAGATCGCTTATTATTATTAATCCTAGTCGAGTCACCATGTCGTTTATATTATTCAAAATTTAATAATTTTTATTCGGCTCATTTTAAATCAAGGCCAGTATTGAATTTTTGAAATTGTAAACACGCGGAGTAGACTTATCTCAACAGTTATACGCTAATAGGTAATAATAATTATTATAATTATAATTAGTATAATTATTATACTTTTGGTAGTTATGAAGGAGGTTTATTTTCAGCTCAAAACCAAAACTAAATACTTGTGTTATTGATGAAAAATGTCTTAACCCTAGAATACTATCGATGAATCATATTCTCTCATTACTATCGATTGGAGTCAAAATGACTCCCACTGGAATTCGTAGGTTTCAACCGATTTTTTAATAATGTTTGTATGGAGAAGGCTCAAAATCATAACAGAAGAAATGGAACGATATATTACTGCTCTATTGAAAATAATATCCGCTCCCTTCAGCTTAAAAACAAGTGTTTTCTTAGAAAACATCGTACAGGTAATCAATTCAACAATAAAATATTTAATAGCGTCCTTCTTTATTACGGAATATGTATGATTTGACAATACCTAAACTCAAGAAAAAATTAATACCTCGAACAACTCCTATTTCACAATAACTGTATACGCTTTTAGCAAAATAATTTGAGTTAGTCCCTATAATTCTATTGGTAATTGACTAAACATTTGACGTACAACAATATCACCGCTACAGGTGAATATCAAATCACAGAAAAAAGTCTTTAGAAATTCAAGAATTGATAGTATTAGAATAAAAATTAGTAGAAAAATCCAAGACAAAAATTAAGATAATGGAATTCTTCTTTTCTGTCTCAATTACTTTGGAACTTCTTTCCTAGTTAAAACTCAAGAGGAAAACATTCAAAATGAATGTGAGATTGTCAACATCCATAAAATAAAATAATCCTTAGATGGGAGCAGCAGCCTGAAAATTATCAACAATTTGGACAGCAATTTTTTGCCTTGAGTCCTCCACAAATCAACCTGTCACATTTTGATTTCAATCTCTGCAAAAGTTTCCCCCTCTTGTGTTCGGGATCGCTTCATTTGTTCGTTTGTATGTTTCTTCATCGTTTCATCCATCTCTAATGTTATGGAAAGAAGGAAACAATCAATCGGCTCTGTCGCTTCTCAAGAAAGTCCAATTGGCCCAGGTGTGAGGTGGACGACATTTCTTCATGGATTTTTGTCTGATTTCGGAAGAGGTTTAGTTTTCCAGAGGAAAGGACTTCCGTCATTCCTTTCCCTTCCAGTGATCTTATCTCCTTCTAACGTCAAAACCAACTCATATTCTTCCATACCTACTCTCTTTTTCGGTCATTTTGCTTGGCACCCTGATTTTTTATCATCAGTTATATTTTTCTCCTTCACTTTATTGGTGCACGTCGAGCCTGACTCCCTTGCCAAATGAGCACTGTTGCTGGACTCAGGCTCTGTAAGGAGGAGATCTTCTTCCTTCGAATCATGATTTGTGAGCGAAAAAATATATGTACCTATATATTTTCTTTATGAACGTACACACGTTCAGCTCTTGAGCAGTCCTTTGACACAACAGCTTCTGTTGATATCATGGAGTAAATTTGACAGAAGAATAGGCCTTTCAATGTGATTTTGGAGTCAACTTTGCTCGACATTAGGGGCGTGCAATATTATCGATGGAGTCAAACTGACGCCACTTCAACTACTGCATTACTATCGTGGAGTCATTTTGACGTATAGGACCTCAGTATTTACCTGATAGCGAGAACGGGTGAGTTCAAATGTGGCTGCTGTCACACGCGTAACCACGGATACTAGACTAAAGCAGGGTTCAGATCCATCCGGATCGTTCGGAAATACGGATAGGGGAAGCTAGTAAAAAGCAGTGGAGGGGATGGAGGGGAATCGGCCGAACACATGCCAACAACTCGTTTCCCGCGCTCCCTTCAACAGCTGTTTCGGTTCCCGACGCCATTCCGTATGCGCAGTAGTGAACTGCGCCATCCGGCAAGAAAAATATTTGAAAAATCAGATGCGTACAGTCCGTTTCAAAACTGCCTGTCCGGAAAAAACGTTCCCCCTCCCCAGCTAGTTCCAACCAATCAGCTGCTCCCAGCTATGTGTGAACCCGGCTTAAGACGGTAGGGGTCACCGCTCGCAGGTATGACGTCATGCACCTTACGACATTGAAGTTCCGGTTTTATAGAAAACTCCTAAGAATGTTAAAATTGTACAACTGGTCTTCTATTTTCAGGCCATTTGGCAAAATTTAACTGTTTAATTCAATGATCTCACCAAAATTGAGCTCTTCAGTTTATCAAATAATGAGTACGTAACGTATAGATATTGTTTAATTCATAACAGCGTTTATTATACATTACATTCAGTTGCCAGATACATAATTCAAATTTATGGAATAATAATATACAAAATCTATCAATACTAAACATTGTAATATATATAAAAAAATTAAGTATACAAATAATTAAGCTAAATTCGTTTTAAAATATAATCTTTGCCATTCTTTTGGTCCTTTGCTGATGCTCACTTGTAGAACGCTTTGTATGATATAGATCGAAGAGTGACTGCTTTTGCGATATCATCAGACAACCAACCCTCGGTTATTACCTGTTTTTAACAAGTTGAAAATGTCTCCTCAAAAACCTGAGAATTTTTTTTAATTCTTTAATTTCATCACTCGCTGCAGCAAGTTGTTCTTGAAGGTGTTTATTTTCTTTTTTTAGTCTAACATTCTCAGCCATCAAGAAAACAACCTCTGCGGGACTTTCATTATTACAGCCATCAGAATTGTTTTTGGCAGACCGAAGAGCTCATCAATGAATTTCCGAAAATTTCGCTTATGAAACTGTAAGGTTTTTATTTGCCTCCTTACCGCTTAATGGTAATAATAAATGAGGAATTGCGTCCGGCTTGAGGTGGTGTTTCAATGTGAGACCCGTTTTTTTTCAATCAATTTCTTCTTGTTGTTTCGGCTGACTTTCCCTGGAGTATAATTATTTTGTAAAAACTTACCTCTCAAGTAGTCATCTTGGTCAAAATAGGCAGAGCAGACACGAGCATTTTCAACTGAGAATGAATCGGCCCGTTCACAAGCGTTTACAACGACTTTAATCGAATACTGTCGAGAGGAAGTTTGTGGAAGGTAATACCCAAATCTCTTGGCTTATCACTGTGGTCTGTACAGCAACAAACCATCATAGCGAAACTTAAACAGACGCAAAGAAATGTCAACTGGAAGGCATAACTCACAAGAGGAGCTGGGTGGACGGTGCCTGTGACGTCACCAGCCTTGGGTTTTCCCCACAGAGGAAATCGGTGACCCTTACCGTCTTAGTTTAGTATCCGTGCGCGTAACTGAGTAGACATACTGGAGGAAGCATAGCTGGGAGGGGAGCGACTTATTCTCTCACGGTACCACGGCACACTGCGAATACTGGAGGTGGAGTCATTATGACTTCTCGATAGTATTCTAGGGTTAAATTTTTCTCGTACGAAATAGGCTGCATTTACACATCTATTTTCACCAACGGTAGCAAAACGATCACATGTTTGTGTTGACGCAGGAACATCTGAGGGTAAAATCTGAGATCCTTCTTTATCAATAACAATGTTATGCAACAAACATATGCATTTAATGATTGTGTCAGCATCTTCTGGATTAACGTCTATAGCTTTGTGCTATTTTCAAACAATATAACATCATCAAAATCCATTATAATGTTGCTTACTTTGTCACGAGACACAAAAGCACATGTGGGCCATTCTCCAAATTCTTGCTTATTCATGTCTGGAAGGTGCAGGACTTTTCCGTTTAGGTTTTCGTCGTGGAAACAATTTTCGGTATGTGCGAGCAACTTTTCTCTACAAGATCCTTTGATTATTTTGATTTAAATATCGATTAAAATGGGAATATTTTCAATTTATATACCGCCAAAGTCATTCTTTCACACTGTCCAGATCTGACCTTGGCAACTTCTCTCATTTTTTCCGACCTCTCACAATTTTTTGATCGTTTCGCGATCACGTTTTCCCAATCAATTCATACCTGAATAATCACGAGAAAGGCCAACATATTTTTCGAGCCTCGGAACGATAAACAGGAACAAGAAAGATGTCTGTCCAGAGGTTTTCCGTCATTCTTTCACCTGAACGGTTTTTTAATTTTTGGCGGACATAACTCCCCTGCACGTCCCCGGTTTTCCCGAATTATCAAGGCACCCTTGTAAACTACGGGCGGTTGACTTTCATAGACTGTTCCAGTCTTCTGAAAGCCGTCCACGAGAACGGAATGGTGTAGTTCTTAGGCCGTATTTTTTCACTCATCATTCTTCGGTCCTCGTTTCTTAAGTAAGTTTCAAAGTTTTTCTTTTTTCATTGTTTCGTCCTTGTAGAACTTGAGTAACAGTTTAAATTAATATATCCACTTCACTTAATCAAGGTGTTTGTAAACTGGGAAAAAATCGAAAATGATGGAACCGTCATTCTTTCACCTGTCATTCTCTCACCAGTATCAAGTCTTTATAAAAATTTAACCAGTATTAAAAGTTTTTATTCCGGTAATTATGGATGCTCGTGTATGCTCCGTTGAAAAATCTTAATCAGGATGGTTCAAAGGAGGCCCCTGAAATCGCAGAACCCAATTCGTATTTTTACTTCTCTGAAAAGTTGGGATCCCAATCGGCAAGATTATCGAGAATGGCCCATGTAACATTTCACTAGCAACTGGACTGACAAAAACCGGCTCCAGTGGACGCGCGTTTTCGGACGAAATTTGACCATTTAATAGAGTTTAAGTTTATTTTGTAATAATCCTATTTTCGTTTTATCCCATCAATCTTAATGACCATGTAACATGTGTGGACATTTATTCCACAAATAACACGTTTTTAAAACCTAAAAATCTAAATTTATTCTCAATCTTATGGTCACTGTACCTAATCAAGGTCATGTAGGTTGACGGCCCTTACGGCCATGCTTTTTATTACCTTTTGTTTAGAGGAATGCTGAACTATTAATGTATTAAGATGTTTATTCGCGTGCATGAATGTATTGTATATTTCAAGAATGAAGGCGATAATTCATGCTTTCAGTGATTCACGTTAATGGGAGTAGATGAATAATGAACCTTCGAATCATAATTTGCAGCGTTAGAGATTCATTGCATATTAAAACTTAAATCAACAAATTTTGATAGGGTTAGCAAAAACATTTTCTGAAAATGTACGTTAAAAATACTAAACAGAAATACATTCGTTCCTTCTAAAGCTACTCCGTCATTTGCTATTCGCATTCATCTTCAGGATTGTTGGAGTTGAATTATTGGTGAAATTTCTCTTACTATTCCAGTTGTATATTCATCAGTATTGTGGTCTAATGGCAGGAAGGTGCTTTGCACCACGTTGTTGCCTGCTTTTCCTTGCAAACGTTGAGGGATTACACAAGGTTTCCTGATATCACGTCAACAGTACGAATGCACTGGCTATTGTTTAACGCAACGAGCATTAAACGTGAAAAAAGAGGGCCAACTTATTTCAAGTGGATTTGCGAGGGTTTTCGCCAAAGCTGGGGCCCCTGAAAACAAGGGACCGTGTGCCATTGTATGAGGAGGGCAGGGCGGCCGATCTCCCCGAAACGAAGAGAACATTAAGGATATGAAAACGGGGGAAGAGCTTAGAGTCTTCAAGAGGCGTGCATTGTTTTGAGCCAGGTAGCCTTCCAACCGACTCGCTGGGCCTCTTATTTGCATAAATGGAAAATGAATTCCGAAACTCAGAGCGTTGCCGGACAAAGAGGGGCTTACTATGAGTGGTATACTCCGAAAAGATTCATAAGCATTAGGTGCCTACTTGCCTAGAATTGAAAGTTCACTTTTGACGTAGTAAATACGATGGTAATCTAGGGTTGTATATTTTCTCCTCCTAAAGTTCTTTCGTTATCGCTTTACAATGAAAACAGGCTTTATTATTTATAAGATAGAAGGGTGTATGATTGCAAAGGCCTTGTGTAGTCAAGTACAATTGGGCGATTGTTTACATCTGTTGTCAAGGTAATTGGAGTTGTCCAAGTCTATAGGAGTCAAAAATCATTTCTCGAGTGCTTGCGAGGTTAGTCAGAACAATGTTGTTGTCACTTATCAACGAAATAAGAAAACAAGAATAGGCTGAAGAGTTATAAATTCCCCGAATTAGTTCTTTAATTGATAAATTTCATGAGACGGTTTCCTCAGCAAACGTTCATGGGAAATGTAATTGAACAGAGCTGGACTACTTCAGGCCAACGCAAATCGTCTCTCTCTGTGATAAATTCAGAAAAAACACTCCTCGTATTGATTGACAAGGTAGCTACGGAACTAACCCATTCCTCCAAAGCTCTCCTCCATTCGCGGCATCGCACGCACATAGGACACTGGCGGCGTTTCCTGCTGTAAACGCTTGCACTAGCGTAAATCGCCAGTATCGATTCGAAGGTTCATTATTTATCTACTCCCATTAACGTGTAGCACTGAATGAATGAATTATCGCCTTTATTATCGAAATATACAATACATTCATGCACGCGAAAATACATTAATAGTTCAGTTCCTCAAAACAAAAGGCAATAAAAAGCATAGCCATAAGGAGTCAGCCTACTTGGCCTTGATTAGGTACAGTGACCAAAAGATCACACTATATAAAAAACCAGCTTATCAGAGTATATCGACGTTTCAGGGGGTGGTAACGCTGGGCGGGTGGAATTTCGCCCCCGTCTCCCAGGGCCACCGACCTGCTCCCCCCGACCCCGCCAGTGAAGGAAGGAGGGCCCAAGCGGGGGTAAGCGTCTCCCAGGGCAAGCGACGTGGTCCTCTCCTCGGGGATTTGGGATATACGATTTTTTGACTTTTAATATTGTTATTATACTCCCTCATTGTGTTGTTTAGTACTCTACCTCCTGTACACACGGGACTTACCCCAACAAGAAGGCACAACTGTTGCCACCTTTGCAGATGATACGGCTATCCTCTCTGTTGGAGATGATATAGAAGCTGCAACACGCAAACTACAGACGTCTACTACGGAGGTTTGTAAATGGACCAAGATGTGGAGAACGAAGCTGAACGAATCAAAATCAGCCCACATCAACTTCACTAACCGAAAAGTCCCAATCTTGGATGTTGAGATCAATTCGAATAAAATACCGCATACTGAAGCAGTTAAATACTTGGGTTTGACACTTGACTCCAAATTAAACTGAAATAGACACATAGAAAAGAAGAAAGAAGAACTTAAAATCAAGTACAGAAGGATGTATTGGCTAATGGGAAGGAATTCCCATCTCTCTCTTCACAACAAACTGCTTATATATAAGCATATCCTTCGCCCTATTTGGACCTATGGGATACAGATCTGAGGCTGTGCCAAGAAATCAAATATTAAGAAAATCCAAACCTTTCAGAATAAAATACTGAGAAGTATAGTTGGAGCCCCTTGGTACATGCGAAACGATGATATTCATCGAGATTTGAGGATGGAGACAGTCTATGAAATTATAGCAAAATCATGAACATCGCCTCCACAAACGTGAGAACCCGGAGATGCTCTACGATTTGGACAACGAAGGTGAAATCCGACGTCTCAATCGAAACAAACCACTGGATTTAGTTGTGCTGCGTGAATAGAAGTGCAATCGAACTCAGTGCTAATTAATTGAGCTATATAATAAAGGGCTAGATTTTCTGTAAACCTACCCTACTTCAGTGTACCTTTATTGATATGTAAAATTGCTAGATGAAATGTATTTGATTTTTCAGTCGCAATTAATAAATCACGAAAAAAAATGTGTTATTCACCTATTTCTTTTTAACCTGCTTAGCAGGGCCATTAAACTAGTTGAGAATAAATTTAGATTTTTAGATTTTAAAAACGTGTTATTTGTGGAATAAATGTCCATACATGATACATGTTCATTAAGATTGATGGAATAAAATGAAAATAGGATTATTACAAAATAAGTCTTTTAAAAATAACAGGTAATCCCCACAAAGGTTGAAAACCTGTGCGTGGGCATCTATTAAAAATATATATTTTAAACATAAAACATAAAATATCTTGTTGTCTATTTTCGCAGTTTTCAGAAAACTTAGCTATTAAGCAAAGGAATGTCTCAACAGTAAAAAAGAATGTCGCTTATCTACGATTTCCTTTGAATGAATGTAGAACAACCCCTCCCCAAAGTACAGCACTCTCATGTACAAACCAGGACAACAAGATAATATTATTAATAATTACATAAATATTTGTTATTATTTACTTAATTATAAATTTTTGTGTATCACTGTTTTGTTTATTAGAAGTGGTCTGTCGTACGATATTTAAACTCGGCGATGAGATATACCTATAGTAATTGTATGCGAGATTTCCTAGAAAGGGCTCATTCATACTTCACCTCCGTACATCGATTTGGAAACAAATAAGCCACAAGTCCTTCAGCTGATCAGTGTACGCCCACACCATGTAATTCACCTCCTCATATACCGGAGATGATAGGATGACATCTTCACACATCTCCCTAAATTTTTAAAATTTGGTCCTTTAGTTTCAGAAAAAAGCATCGAACGCTCAAAGGCAGACCTACGGATTTTATTTTATTCGATTTTCAGATTATACCAGAGGTGAGAGGATGACTTCTCCATAAATACAATTCCTTGAACATTAAACTTTTTTAAATGGTCACTTGGTAGGCTGTTATTCTTACAATGGTGCATAGGTACACTTAATGTACAGGTACTTCTTGAAACATAAAACAACAAATTTGAAGAGAGTTGAAATGTTTAGTTTTTGGTCCGTCTTCGTTAGTAAAATATAACGAATGAATAACGCCTTCAGGTAAGCCCGCATTAACGATGTGCTTTGCGGGTTTCAATCTAAGCAATAGCCGTCAGGCGTCCGCACGATCTGAGACAGGGGTCTCCAACCTACGAACCGCGGGCCACATGGGGCCAGCCGAGCTTTTTGAACCGACCCGCAAAACATTTATGATACTATCACCTGCAAGATTTATGCGGAAAAAGTGACAATGTCAGTGAAGACAGTCATGGCAAACCACAGACAATTCAAAGTATTCCTTGACGGGCCCATTTGAGGCAAAATTTTAACTTGGCCCACCTTGAAAAAAGGTTGGAGACCGCTGATCTGACGGGTAAATGAAGTTCACGTAGCTCTACGAGCAGAGTTGGAAGGTAACGATTACTTTGAGTAATGATTACGTTTTTAATTAATTTGCTGTTTTGATGGAAATTCACCTTGGCTAATACCAGCCATGGTCAAAACTCAGAATTCAGGCCTATAAAATTTCATTGAGAGTAATTGCAATTCCATTCCAATTCCTGTAATGGTAATAGAAATTGCGATTACTTTT